>JARUPZ010000013.1:740000-1137630 GCA_031213475.1 Nereocystis luetkeana | reverse complement strand
ACCCTCCCTGCCCCTGCCGCAGTACCAGTCGGAGATATGGTTGGGGCTAGATAAGAGGACACCGTAAAGAGGAAACCGATGCACGAGACAAGAACGCATTATTAAAAGAAAGACGGGGTCTAGGGCACAGGTAGGTATGGCCCATCGCGGGGGGGCAAGAGAGAGGGGGGGCCGAGGGCATGTCTACACAGGGGGTCGGGACCCTCCCCTTGCACAATGTGGGCGTGTGAAGATCCTCGCGGAGACATTGAACAATCCATATTAGCAAACCCCACACGAGAGGTGTCGACAACCTGTCGATTCGGTACACGCCTTGTGATGTGCTACCTTTGTTCAATGATATGTTTTGCGCCCGTGTTGTGCAAAGGGAGGGGACGGGGGAGACCCCTGCCATCTATACACGGCTGGAGGGAAACGTATGCTGGAAGGCGACAATAGCACTCGGTGGACGCCCTTCGAGCATATGGGGAAGACTGGCGACGGCGTTTGTTGATGATACTAATGATGAGGCTGGGGACCACATGGACGCGAGGGGGAAACGGTGCCGAAAAGCGTGAATGAGAATATCACGGATGATGTTGCATGTGATACATATCTGCCGGCAGGGGGCGGCAACGGCAGGTGTCGGGGTGACCCAGTTGGAGAAAGCTAAGGGTAAGCAAGGCGGCAGGGGCGACGAGAGAAGGGAGGGTAACGGAGTTCGACGCATCAAGCGGGGGTGGGCGGGGGTGGAGACGGGGGAGGAAGGCGAGAAGAGGAGACCACAAAACAGGAATTCATTTTGCGGGACAAGCATCAAGCAATGACGGGGTTTAGGACATAATGTAGCAGGTACAAACAATTCGGGGGTGGTGGGGGCAGACGCGGGTACCTACCGCTGGGACGGGACACCAGCCAGGAATAAACGGGGGCAGGCTACAGTGGTTCGGTGAAAGGTGCTGACAGTTTATGAGGATGATAGGGACGACGCACATGATACCAATGGCGAGAGGGGAGACTTGAAGGACAGGCGACGGTAACCGCGATGAAGCGTAAGTGGAAATGCCACCCAATGTGTCATGGATGGTAACTACAGGGAGGGGGGGGGGGGCTCATGTCATGCATGGCCGTGTTTTCGTAGTGCCATAACCCAGATAGGGGGGGGGAAGGGGGGTGATTACGCGTGGTGGAGAAGTAGCAGCAGAGGCAGTAGCAGCTGCTTTGATTATGAACTACGAGAGCGCATGTATACCCTGCAGCGGACTGCGGCATCGGCTGCTGGGGCTACCGGAAACACTGGCGTATGCGGGGGCAGAAGTAGAACGCGTTCTACGGTAGGTGTAGCCTGCCTTGTAGGGGTAGCTTGCCTTGTAGGGGCAGCGCTTTTTACTCTGGAGTTTTTTGCCTCAGGAAAACAAATGATCTCTGGTTAAGTATGAGCACTCCCCATATACGATGCCGGAGATGGACGGTGTGGACGAGGAGGGTAAGCGACTCACCGCCTAAGGAGGAGCGGAATAACTGGCGTCGCAGAAGAATAGACATACGGGAGGAGGGTGGGGGGAGGGGGGGAGCCTAACCCCGAAAGAGTACGCCTCTGCATTCTGGGAGAATCGGGGGGGGGGAGGATAAACCTGGGGGCGGGAGGGGCGAGAAATGCTGTGATTCAGAGGGAAGGAGGATGGGCGTATAGCGTCTATACGAGATACGTACGTGAGAGCGAATATGGAGCCCTCAGTCTGGGTGTCTGAAGTCCTAGTAGAGGCGAGGGGCGGGTGCGATCAACAGCCTGGACAAAGAACAAAACGGTGGTGGTGGTGGGGGTGGGGGTGTACCTCGGTCATGCATGGCCATACTCGTCTGACCTCATAGACCCTCGCATCCGTACAATGTCGGGACGGAGCGCGTCGGGTTCTCGCCGACCAGGCAGACATTGCTTGTGCAGACATTGCTTGCACTAAGCGTGAAGCGCCGGGCGGTGATCGGCGAGTCGCATGGGGGGGGGGGGGGGGCTGCATCCTACCAAGGACGACTTGTGAGGCGGCCCTCCTTGAATGCGGATGACAGCGTCGAATTTACTCGACAAGGTGGTAGGGTGTGTGGTGGCGGGTGAACAAATGGAACCATACTACTCCGGAAACACGACATTTTGATGGGAGCGTGGATTGATGGCGGGCTTTCGTGGCCTGCACAGGTGGCCGGGACGGACCCCCCCCCCCCTGCGCGCATGGCGTCATCGTGACAAAAATCTTGGGGAGACATTGAACAATGTACCACAACATTTATTTGGCGAAACTGAATTGAGACGTTGACGACACCCTGCGGGCTTTGTTACATGAGTATTGCTCAACATCTCCACGAGGATGTTTTACCCGCACATTGACCAGGCGGGGCACGACCTGTGCTGGAAGCGAGTTACAGCCGCGTTTTTTGGCGGGAGCATGCCTTGAGCGTGTTGAGCGGGATGCAGGGTGCGGGGAGCGGAGGCATATGCACCCCTCCCCCCCCCTTCGCGCACTACAGTAGGTCGGAGGTGACATTCGCACAAGCAAAAAAAATGGTGAAGCGAGAGCCAAAAGGTTTACGATTAGTCAGCGTTTAAGCCCATGCTGTCTATGGCCGGATGACAAAGGTAGTGGCAATGCATAGAAAACGATGCGTACGCGCGTCGCAGTGCCTTGCGATCTTATACTCGGGATTGATTGATGCTGATTGAGTGACAGGCTGTGTATGCGATGAGCGCTTCAAGCTCCAAGCTACGTATGGTATGTGTATGCAGCAGTACGACGACGACGGCGAATCCGATAGGTGTGGTATGCTATACGTACATATGCATTCTATACAGCGAATAAAGCCAGGGAGAAAAGGAAGAACACTGGCCCAAGAACGTACAGTAGTTAGGAGAACAGGAGCGAACGCGCTTCCTCAATCGCTCCCTCGCAGAGTACACACGCACGTACTGCCAGTAGTACCATAAATAAACGAAGTCAATCGCGGTTTGTGCGAGGGGGGGGGGGGTCACCGGGAGTGCTGTAGAGCGAGTAGCCAATAGCGTAAGAGGTCCTGCGAGGTGACCTGGAAAGTAAATGAAGTGGCGATCGAACACGAAACACACACACCAAACGAACGATCTTATCCACAGGTATATTGCACGTATCAATACCACGCGGAGTAAGTGCGCGTGCGAGTATATATAACAATCGGGTGCTTCCGCGAGATACGAGGGCACCAACATGAAGAAACTGTGCCACCAAAATACTTGCTCTTCCTGGTGAAAAATCACGACATATTTGATGCTCAAGGTCTACATAGTACGTACGCGTACGTACGTACAATAACTAGCATCCACCCAGAAAATAGTCTCAGAACCGCGGAATATCCGAATCGCGGAGTATAATATAAATAATCAATAAGAGAAATAATAATAAGAGGTTGGCAGCAGGTTATGCATTGAATTCCAATTCCAACATTCATTCAGATGACGCAGAAATCTCGGAATTTTCACCTTTCGCCACCAGTTTTATAGTTTTTTTTTCAAGAAGAAACTTTTTATCAACACAAGAGAAAAATATTTTCAGCGGTTCGCCCGCAAGATAAAATCATCACGAACATACGATACGCACGCACGCACGCAAACACATACATACGCGTGCAACATGTGACCCACATATGCATACATATATATGCGTATACATATACACGCGCATTTATACGCACATCCGATTTCAAACGCGCATACAATACCTTATATACGCGCATATATTATTATTATTATTTCTCTTGCCATCCGACAATGTGCAGCATGAATATATTATTATTTCTCTTGCCATCCGACAATGTGCAGCATGATCTTCAACATGGATCACTCAAAAACTTTCCCGAAAGAAGAAAACCTCGGAAACAAAAGGAACCCCTTCCACCAAGTATATTTGGCGGGTCTCGTACACGTAAATATGGTACGTACCGTTCGTTGATGACTGCAGCGCTGCGTTTTCCCTCCGATCAATGACCACCTCAGTCTCGATCACTGATACCAGTATGTGTACCGCCGTGCTGCATAACGTTATCACACTAGGGTGATAGGATATCACACCCCCTCGGACGAATCTCCACACAGGTTTCCCCGACAACGGTGAGAGCGCACAAACGCCGGGCAAAGCGTTTACACATGATAAATTATAGACGCGAGTCATCTCCTAAACCACCATTTTTCGCTGTGCGCGCGCCCCCCCCTCCCCATTTCTGGTGTGGAAAAAAAGGTCTCGGAAATTCATCTCAGGCAGGGGGCGCGCGTTTTCTTGCGTGATACTGGTGCCCAGTATACGGCAGGCAATCGTTTTCTAGGTTTTTTGTTTATGTTGATAGTGTTAATAGCGCACGCGAATGTGTTGATGCGGTTGCGCGAACCCGGGTGACATATTGAGCTCCTAATTTGAGAGTGCAGCTTTCAGAAATTAAGGCACCACCGCTACGAGACACTTCCCTTCGTTCGGTAGTTTCCCAGCGGAGGAGTCCCGTCAGCCACAAACATGCCGGTAAAAAAAAGATGCAAACCCTATTTCCTCCATCATAAAAATATCGTTCCACGCGCCGTTTTTTCGGCCTGTTCACCTGCGCTCCCGCTCCGTGGGGGAGACCTGCGTGCGCGTGTCGTACGGTCACATCGACAGCGCCGCAGCAGGGGCGCACCTCGCCGCCACGTACTACTCCTCATTGCTCCCACCATCCGTCTTCGTTCGATTCCCACAAACTATGTGGAGGGGGTGTCTCCCCCCGTTCTCCGCGCCCCGAAGACACGCGAAAATACTGCAGCCTCCAGCCCCCTGGAGACACAATGGGGGTGCTGACCCCACCCGTGCTACCGTAGGTTGCTACTGTACCTTTTTTTGGACAAAACATACCGGTCTGACGGTGGGGTCCTCAGCTAGCTCAGGAAGTACCCGGGTTCTGCTGTGTGTGGTATATATCCCGTTCGTGTCGCACAATATTTTTCGTTAGCCCCTACAGGTATACATAGCTCATGGAATTTTCCATCGGGTTACTCCCTACGTGTCTCTCTACCAAAACTCTGTTCCTGGGCGACTTACGGTAGCAATAGCGTGGAGGTCCTCTTGCAGCGAGAAGATGTAGGTGCTATACTTCGTATATCCCTGTACCAGTTATGTAGCACTCGCCTCCTGCGGCAAGCCTTGGCGGGGGCTCTTGCCTGCATCCCCCCTGGCGGGTTGTCCGGCCCCGGTTGGGCGCACCGTCTCTGGAAGCTGGCCCACGAAAGCTGTGTCCGCGGCGTGACGGGCCCGATCGGCGGGGTTTCCAGCTGCTTTCGGTATTTCCTGAACTGTGACGGTTGTGGTGATGGCGTTGTGCGCCGCCGGCGGGTCGACCTCTGGGGGCCTTGGGGCGGCGTCTACTTATGTACCAGGTACCGAAATCTCGGCGCAGCAGTGCAGCCAACAATCGAGGGACGAGGCCGGTTATCGCTCCCTGTAGGACTCCCCATTTCACCCCGAACCTCCCTCAGGCTCGCCCCGATCTGGACGATAATGCTATATTTCTATGATCCCACTCCTCGCTCTGTCTCCCAACGGATCCGTAAGGCCCGCCAGGATCTCCGGCAATCGCTGGACCCTGTCCCCACTAGCGGCGGGTATGTTCCTGCCCTCCGTCGACGGCAGCCCCAAAACCCTGCTTGATCGGGAGAAAGCTCCACGTGCTCCGTCCCGGCGTTGAAGGGATGCGAAAGTCAATAGCCACATGACTACGGCCATGCATGACATCAGTGCACCCTCCAACCCCCCCTCCCCCTGGCCGGTGAGGACCCGATGTGCTCCGTCCCGGGATTGTAGGGATGCGAGGGTCTATGGTCGCACGATTACAGCCTTGTATGCCATGAGCGCAGCCCCCCCCCCCCCCCCCCCCCCCCCCCGCCCCTCCACGTCGAGAGGCGCACTTAGACTCGACGCCGAGGCTGCAATGCCAGCTGGTTACCCGGGTACCCCTCCTGGAAGAACCACTGCACCATCGCCATCACCAATACCGCTGGTATAAAACCTCGAGACTGATTTGTCATATTCGCACGCTGGGCCTGCGTTGTCTCATGTTCTCCTACAGGCTTCAAAGGACAACCTTGCAGGGAAGGCACCACTCACCCCACACGCGGCAGGGGTCTCGTAAATTACTACAGCAGTAGTGTCTTTCCCCTTGTTGAGCTCCTCCAGGGAGCAGCTTGCTACAGGTTAAGCGCGATACTTCTGCTTCTGCAGAATGTTTGCTTGTCGATTACACCCAGAGTGGCGCGTAGAAAGGCTGCCCGGGTTTGCAGGTGAGGTAGGGATGGCGTGTTCTAAAATAGGCCGCCACCCTTGGGGTGGCATTGCTGAGATAGTGATCCATCGGGAGTTCGGAAAATAAGCAGCCGCCCCTGCAATCGCATTGCCCAGGGGACGCGCAAGGTATACCGCCTTTTGATGGAGAGCCGGCGCTTGCTGTCCGGCAGGTTACACGGACAGGTGGCCGGGACGCCCCCCTACCCCCGCCGCCGGGCAGGATATGGGCGTATAACAATCCTGGTGGAGGTAGTGAGAAATTTCGAAAGCCCAACAAGGTGTTGACAACCTCTCAACTCGGTAGGCCTAATGGTGTGCTACATTGCTTTCAAGGTTTCCACTAGGAGGTTTTCACGCCCGCATTAAGCAGGGGCGGGGGGGGGGGGTCCCGACCACCTGTGAAGCGAGGAGGCGTACGAATCAATCCCCTCCTCAACCCCTCACTACCCCCGACCCGCTGGCTCGGTGACCTGTTGTGCTCCTCTGTGCCGATCGGGACACCTACTGAGGCCGCCACTCCTCCTCCCTCGACGAGGCAGATGTTGACGCCTCGTAGGAGCGAAACACCTCTTTCCAAGGTCGGGGTACAGCACGAGCGGTCCTGGTGGGGCTGGCCACGATGCCAATGTTGCCTACAACCCTTATGTTGCGAAACAAGAGATACATTTTCCGATGATTTTGGGTTAATCTTTCTGGGGGTACAGGGGGAATACTGTAACGGTATAAAGTGACAGCTACAACAACCATTGTCGCCACTGGGCGATACAATGGTTGTGGTGTCCGAGTAACAACGGTTGATGCAAGGGGTCGTACTGCACGGGTGCGACATGGTTCTGCGCGGACTGCCCGGGGCTCACGGCCTTCGTAGACGGTTGATATCACCGAAGTCTGTCAAACATTGTCTTGGTCGCTATCTTCAAACCCAAATAACTTAACCTTGTTGGGACCGCAGTCCCGTATTGGGGTAAAATTACTTGGAAGACTGGTGTGTCCCCAAAACGGGGCTCGAGGTCTCAAAGGGTTAAGGAGGCGGTATTCAGAAAAAAGGTACTTTGGTACAGCACCAGTGGTAGCAGTAGCCATGAACCGACCGGAAAGACATTACTTGCACCAAGCGCGAAGCGCTGTGAGGTGTCTGGCGAGTCGCATGAAGGGTGAGCTGCATCCTGCAAACAACCGCTGTTGAGGCGGACTTGCATGTGGATGACAGCTTCAGTGAGTTGGAGGGGGGGGGGGGGAGACCACTACCCCTTCTCCACGAAGGCCCACCGCTCGGTCCAAATGAGAGTCCGGCAGGGGTGCGCCTGGTCAACGCCGTTAGCTAACTTCATGATGCTTACTTCAAGACCTGTATACATCTCACCCGAAAACTGGGTTTAAGACTATACATACTGTATGCGCATTTATCCTGGTGCTCAATCAGTCCCATGGTCTAGGCCGCTGACGAAAGCGACCTCATAAACGAACGGTAAGGCTCGCCCTAATCTCTTACTGGGCATCGCCTCGGTTGAAAAATCCCCCGTCAGTCATACCGGTAAGTATTTGCCTCGCGAGGCAAAACGTGCTGCACCCCTATCGTAAAACGCGTTACCTCTAATGTGCTTTCGGGCGCGACCGATGGGCTCGCTACGAGCCATACCTGCTGCTCTCAGAGGTTCGGGAGCAAGCCTTCGGGCGCGACGGATGGACTCGCTACGAGCCCTAGCCGCCTCGGAGCTCGTGGGCCTGCGGTAGACAGGCGCACGACGATAGGAGTGGGGGGCAAGGAGAAGTATACCATTGTGCTGTGTCCCAGCTGCTGCAGCGCAAGGGTACATGCTGAATAACACGCCAGGCAGCACACCCCACCCCTTTCAGTGCCTCCTGTGTGTAGGAGGGCACACACAAACACGAGAGCCTCACAGACGAAACGCTCGACGTTTTCGCACCTTCCCGACAGTTTTTCACCTCCCCGATTGTCGATGAAAACGGCTTCGAAATTCCTTCGAGGGGGTGTGTTATCTTATCACTCTAGTGAAAGATAGATACACCCGTGACTGAACCTTTTCCCGCCACACTCTCACAACATCGGATCATAGATCAGATAGATCAGATACATCAGATAAATCAGACCCCCACTAGATGATTTAGATCATTCTGAGCAGATATGTTCCTGATCTGTATGGTCTAGCTTATGTTGCCAGGTGAGAGCCGTACAACCTGCGTGATCTAGAACAGCTACGTCCTGGGTTGGATCTGTACGGTACCTATCTTGCACAACGCATCATTGCGACATTTTAGGATCTAGATGACCTACAGTGTACATATATAGATCAGATAGACAGATCGTCATCTGTCTGACGTGTGCACCCCTGCGGCCGGGGACCCATTTTAATCTTCGCTTGACCTAGCCAAGACTCAAACATCCGTTACAGCGCTCCGTACCAAGTGAATCTCTCGACCACTCCCGCACGTGCTCACGCAACACCATCGTAACGGGAACGCTCCTTCTCACACATGGTCTCGGTGGCCGCTGTGGTCTCGCTGTCTTCCAAAGTGTGTTTGATTCAAACTCCAATTGTGGAAACACCAGGACCCAAGGAGGGGCGGGAGGGGGTGGGGGTGGGGGGCGGGACACTGGGCTGTGAGGGGGAGGCGGGGGGACCGGGGGGGGGGTATTACGAGGGTGGGGGGGTAGTGGGCGGGGAAGGTAGTGGGCGGGGGATGTCGTAGGTGGGTAGTGCGTGGGGGGGGGAGTAGTGTGTGGGAGGGGGCAGTGGGTGGGGGGGGGTAGGAGGTGGGGGGGGTAGAGGGGAGGCGGAGATCATGATGGGGGGGGGGTAGTGGGGGGGAGTAGTGGGGGGGAGAATTGGAGGGGTGGGCGGGGGGGTGGAGTGTCGGGGTCGATAGTGGGGGTGGGGTGGTGGGTGCACGGGAGTAGGAGGCGGTGGGGGGGAACGGCGGGCGTCTATCTATGGTGGAGGTATGTATCTTAGAGGCCACTTGGGGATGTAAGGACAAAGGGTAGGCGCACTACTGTAAGTTATACGCGATTCATAGCGAGTTTTTATCGAAGCAAGGGCCACACCGGTGGTAGGAAAAGCGGGCGGAGTTTGGGACTTCAACGACTACAATGGTAGGCGTAAGAGGTACGGTAGTGTTAACAGGATGCATCACACACGATTCAATGTAAATTCCGGACGTGGCAGAAAATGCTTGTATCCAACGCAAGCGTCAGGGATGATACCATTAATCCGTGAAGAGCTCCCCAGAGTAATATGTTGAACGTCTATTTAGCAACAACGCACTCGGCGATTCGAACTCCCCCACGGTTAGCGTTGGTCTTGCGTGATGAGCACTGGGAGGCGAAGGAAGAGGAATGCACACCCGACTCACACCCGAACATCAAGGTAAAAGTACTCACCATCTCCTATTCATAGAAGGACCAATAAGAGCGAGCTTGAAACTTTCGGGTACTCTCTTATGTCCGAGCCAAACAGCCAGACGGGAGCCGGGCCTCCCGACGAGCTAGACCTAACAGTCAGGGCCGAAGCGCCGGCTTCTGCTTGTTCTACCGTTTGTAGGTCAGTGGCTCAGTGGGTATGGTGGCATGCCAGGTATGATGAGGATGCTGCTCGCCACCGTGAGAAGGTACGCACACGTCATGGTGCAGTGATGGCAAAAATATTTTCGATACTACTACTACTACTACTACTACTACTACTACTACTACTACTACTACTACTACTACTACTACTACTACTACTACTACTACTACTACTACTACTACTACTACTACTACTACTACTACTACTACTACCACTACTACTACTACTACTACTACTACTACTACTACTACTACTACTACTACTACTACTACTACTACTACTACTACTACTATTACTACTACTACTACTACTACTACTACTACTACTACTACTACTACTACTACTACTACTACTACTACTACTACTACTACTACTACTACTACCCCTACTACTACTACTACTACTACTACTACTACTACTACTACTACTACTACTACTGATAGGTAGTACCGAATAACCGTTTATACCTTCAGCTTCAACGGCGATGATGATGGTGATGAAGGCTTCTACCGCCGGTTTGGGTTAACCGCAGCTCTCGGCGACCTTCTCAGTCTCTCTCATCATCTCACACGGTAGAGGCATACCGTTGGTTTGGCTCAAGATCTTCCTGACCGGTCTCGAGCTCCTCAAGTGCGCAGCTTTCAGCATGCCGGTGAGCATGATACTTTTCCTACACCCTATTATTAATCAAAGCATACCAAGATTTTGGTGCATGACTAATAATAGAACTACATACGTAGATCACAACCCCTGAGCGTGCTCGGTTGGTGCATCCCTGGCCTCTCAGAGCTCCCACTTGCAAACCGCCTCCTTTCATTACTTGGCGGACCTTTCCAGCAGTTCTTCGTTTTCTCGGTCACTTCTTCCTTTTTTCTTCTTTCGTTTCGTGTGCGTGTTCTCCGAGCACGGCATCGCGGGAGGACCCGGCACCGTCGCGGGTGCCAGTGGGTGCGGGCGGGTAGAGCGGGGGTTGCAAGGAGCGCGGTCGACGCTTTCGTGCCTAGTCGTCGCGTGTACCTCGAGACACGAGGGATGCATGAACAGGCTTTGTCTGGCTTCGATTTATGATCGTTGATAGAGTATGTACGAGTTTATAAAGGTCGTTCGGGGCGGCAAGATAATATTCAAGCGGTGCTTATTTTTGCGACCACGCTGAAGTTGAAAGAGGGAGGTGTGCAGTTTGAACACCAACGTTATTGAGCTGGCGAACGACGGCCACGGTGAGCACCGGGCTTCACGCGGGGCGGGCGACGGGGCTGATTGTGGCAGAGAGTGATAAAAGCTTTACCCGGACCGAATCGGTAGCGAGGTGGTCGCGAGAGGGGCGGGCGGCGTACGAGGCTGAGAGAGAAGCTCTTCTGTGCGATTTTTTCTCTTCTTCTTTTCGACCGGGTGTAAGGTGTTCCAATCAGGCAGAAAAATATTACACGAGAGGGGACGGGGATGTTTATTCCTTTCCGAGTTTTCGGTTTCATTTTCATTGTTTTTGCTGCTGTGCCGTGCTGTGCTTTCGCTTTCTTCGTACATACATGCAGTACAGACATAGAGCATATCGAAGAAAGAAGAAACTAAGTACAGACAGCTGGGATGTATGCACGTACGTACGACATCCGCGACGCGAAGCGTATATATATGTGGCATCCAAGCTGACGTCGGAGCTGTTTTTTCCTGAAGCATGGCGGTGGGACTCTTGGCATTATCAAGTCCCGGTTTGCAATTACGATCCTTGAAAACACTAAACTCAATCGTGGACCTCTGTTCGCTTCGCATAATTTGATGTACTTTTTTCCTTCCTGAGCGAGAGTAGCGGGCGGCGTAGGCCGCCCGCGGAGCGAAGCGCCTTGTAGCACATACAAAATGTTGTCGGGTCGCGTCAACAAACTTCTCCGAAGTCACCGTGTTTTGGATGCGATATCGAGCTCCTCCCTTGATGTTTTTTTATAAAAAATAAGGTACCCTAATATATATATAGATTTTTAATATATCTAGTTAAACCCTAACCCTATATATATTATATATATACCTGGTATATATTATATTTGTACTTCGTATATAATTATATATATGCCGCTCTTACCGCGGGTTTTGTTGGAGACATACCCATAATATATATATATATACATATGATCGGTTACCGCGTCATGATGGATACTTTAGGGCAAACATATTGTCCCTGATCTGCATGATCAGCAAAATCTGTATGGTTTAGCTTTTTTTGTTGTCGCGCGGGAGCCGTATACTCTGCAATACTCTCTACTGATGGATGTAGCAGGACTCAGGCTTCCTGGGGTTGTATCTGTACGGCGCAGGCCCAGCACACCATCCCGCAACGACAGTAGGCTATTCTATTGGCACAATCTTTTTTGCGTGAATATACGACTTTACTAAACCACAGCAGCAGTAAAAACATCAGGAGGGGGCATAACCCCTTTTAGAACTGCAGTCTCATTTTGGGGGCAATCGATTCAAATTTCAAGTAGTTTGTCCCCAAATCGGGACTGCGGTTCTAAAAGGGATAAGTAGGACCTCCGGTACAAACAAAAACCTACCTGCTACTGGTAAATATTTACCTATTTTCACTAACAAGATTTGGTCTTGTTTACTATGGCCCCTGTAATAGTAGAAGAACCGTGATCTGTCCGACGAATTGTGGTGCACTCAAGATGTTTCCTACTCATCGCTTACCGCTGAAGCCGTACTGTCTATCACGCCGAAACGCGGACAAAACTAATAAGGCCGAAATGGATGCGGTAGGACCGTCGGAACCTCAGAACGCCAGAACAAGCCGGCCGGGGGGGATATATACCCCCTTTTACGAGCACTTTATTCTGGCTCTATGCTTTGCTCTATCTACTTTTTTTTTGTTGTTACGGGCCAATATCCCGCTATACCGTACAAGTATATAGTAAGGGGGACCATAGTAAGTAGGACCAAATATTGTTAGCAAAAAAAGCTATATAATATATACCTGGTATAGGTTTGTGTGTTTACCGTAGGTCCTATTTAATATGCTCCCCCGCAATAAATAGCACCAACCAAAACCAACACCGGCATCAGTCAGCCGGTCTAAACTCCATCCGGATACTGATATATGTACCTGTGATACCCGCGAGTGCAAAATAAATAGCCAGAGACTGGAATGTATATTATACATATCGGTACTGCTATTATTGCTGCTGTACCACCAGAGGCACGGTATATTGCTCGATTCGAAAAAGAGCCTGGAAGAAAGATGGATACCGAGGCGGCCAGAAGTTAGTACGTACTACGAGGTATCTACTGTGCTACATATATATGGGGGAACAAAAATAGTTTATTCAGAACCTAAAATGACGTGTAGCAATAACATACCACTCCGTCCCTGAATATAAGAGTCGTTTGTACACTTGTATTCAACCACAACGTTCCCTCTATATCTATGATTTATAGAGTGGTAAGCGGATATATTATGTGGTTTTCCGGGCCAATCATCGATTCTGATTGCTGATTAACTCTTTTAGAACCGCAGTCCCGTTTCGGGGACACACCATTCAAATTCTTAATGGTTTGTCCCCAAAACGGCACTGACTGCAGTCCTCAAAAAAAGGGTAAACCCTCATACTATTAATAGGCGTAGGCATGTAACTAATATGAATAATATCCGGGATTGCTGCTGCTGTGGTATTACACCGGGAGCGAACGTCTGTGCGTGCTTCGAAGGGGAGTATAGACCGCGTGCAAACAATTGTATTTTTTTTTCCTTGTTCCCTTAGGTCTCTTTTTTGTTTCTGGGAATATGCTAGTGAATGACCGACATTGAATCCCATGCTGTGCACCATATTCTTTCTTCTTGAGGATGCCACACATACATGACAAAAAAAATAAGAATCACAAAATTAAAATACGAATGGGTGTATTGGACCGGTATGTATAATATGTAGCAATATATGCACTTAACTTACTACTTGTTTGTGTTCTTATATTGCATGCTATATTCAAACTGGTTCGAGTCTAAAAAAGACACAGTGAATATGATGTACACTGCCTGCCTGCTCTGACATCATGCTCTACCACAGGGTAGTATATATATGGCAATATATTACCGTGCTTTTGCAGTCCACGATACGCCGCTATCAATAGCAACCATAAAAATATGCGAACACGGGGGGGGGGGGGATAGCGGGGTGATACCCGTGACCACACGGACTTTGCTCAGAACTTCACAGAGCGAGGTGAAAACACCCCCCCTTTTTGCGAGTTGACGGGCTGAAAAATAATGCAACAACAGCAGCCACTAATAAATAAAGCGTGTGTGGCAAAATGCAGTCAGATAACTTTGCTTGTCCTTAATACGCTTGCCGTCTGAAACACCACTATTTACGGGGGAACATATTTAATAGTTAATAGGACCTGTTATTTCCTCAAAAACCAATATATTGAACCATTTCTACTACCAATATTAGGTCCTATTAACTATGATGGTCCCACGTAAATGTTATTGACGACGTACAATGGTTGAGACCTCGCTTGCCCATCTGAAACATTATACCAGCTACCACGTATATTATAGTATTATAGTATACCAACAGCAGGAAAGTACAGGAGGAGTTGTGTACAGTGATGACTACCAGGTACCAGGTATACTATTAGTACTACGTTTTAGAACCGCAGTCCCGTTTTCGGGACAATCCACTCAAATTTCAAGTAGTTTGTACCCAAAACGGGACTGCGGTTCTAAAGGGGTCAAAGTTTCTATTAATGTTAATAGTTGTTATTTCGCCCGGCATCTGAAACACTAAGGTCGTATGGTACGACCATGGTTATTATTCACTTGCCCTCTGAAACACTACCGGAAGAGCCCATGTTTCAGCCCGAGAAAAAACGGCCAAAGTACTCTGCATATATATACGGGGTCCGACCCCCCCCCCCCCCCCCACCGCCCCAGGGGAGACGGTTTCGGCAACTACGGAATGATTGAACTACAACCGTGATCACTCATAAACACGCCCCGGAGAAAAACAAAACCCCGAGAACCCAAAAGCCTATATAAAGAGGACAACTGTCATTGAATTTCATGCAGATACCCCCTTCAGGACTCTACAGCACAGCAGTCCCGTTTTTGTAGACACATTACTCACAATGTGAGAGTGGTTGGTCCCCCAAACGGGACTGCAGCTCTAAATTATAGTCTACCTGCATAATTTTATGTGCTGTACCTACTTTCGGCGATGCTCTGTAGCACACAGAAAGAAGTCAGTCAGTCGTGTGTGATACGTGTGAACGCTGTTTGGTGACCGGAAAACGCGAATGAATGAATTAACTTTCTGTTCTTAATAGTTTTTCTTTAGAACAACAACACTACACTTCTTCTTATTATTATTATTCCTCTTGCCATCAGACAATGTGCAGCATGATCTTCAACATGGATCACTCATAACTTTCCCGAAAGAAGAAAACCTCGGAAACAAAAGGAAACCCATGCACCCCTTCCGTGCCAACTTTCAGCGTGTCTACTCTATTTGCTGTATTTGCTCCTTCCTTCTCATTACGTTCTATCCTTAAATCCTAAACTGCATCCAAGCTCCATCCCCACGCCTCTTATTGTCGGATGACAATCATAATAAAAATGATTCTTACGGGGGACCACAGTAAATAGGACCTACGGTATATATATAATATACAAAAAACTATAAAATTGTCTATCTTCACTAACAATATTTGGTCCTATTTACTATGGCCCAACGTAATCACTGGTACTTGTTGTATATTAGTCTATCCACTGGACGCGCAATAAATAGTGTCCACTATAGGGTATAAGTGGATACCCATAACAACCCTCGCTGCTAGGTTTCAAGTGACTACACGGCGTGTTTGAGTAACGGTATGATAATAGTTGCAGCAGCAGTAGTAGTTGGATACCGGAAAGCCCCTTTAGATGATTCAGCAAACCTTTTAAAGTCTACTGCTGCTGTGGGAGTTGCAGCGGCAAGTCATATACAGGAGGAGGCGTTTTGATGCACGGGAATAGGTCACACCATCACGAAAGGAGACTGCTGTACGATAGACGGGAGGAGTGTGTTTGCACACGCCCTTCTTCTCCCTGTCTCCGTTGTTCACACCACCACACACAGCATCCGAGCTGCCCTGCAGCTCATACAAACGCATTGATTGGTGATACACCCTTCTTTTCTTGCCTAGAGAGCCGCCCTTTCAGCGCCCACCATTGCCCAGCACATTTCTACGCTTTTAGATGACGCGTGCTACCATGATGGACAGAGGTAACTACTACTAAACATGTTTTTGGTCGAATTATTTCTGAGTGACGGCGTTCCTCGTTTGAGACTATGCACCTATATGAATAGTGGGAAGGTGTTACCTACGGAGCAACAACAAGGGTAAAAGACCGATCGACCTCACAGCCCAAGGATAGTCCTTAAAACACTCCCCTCCCCCTCTGAACGGCGGGATCTTAGGGGCGTCAGAACCGTATAATATATATATATATATATATATATGTCTGTACGCTGACCTACGGTATGTACCCGCTTCGTTTCATTACCTGGGGGACTACAGTGTAGGGATATGTGTTTTTAGGAATGCACGCGCAAGAAAGCGTTTTCCTATAAAAGCAACGTTCGAAGTGAGGTTCGAACCCCAGATCTGGACGACGTCAAATAAATGTCAAGGCGTCACCTACTGAGCTATAGGGTGGGGTAAAAGATCGATCGATTACCCAGCCCAGGGGAATCCTTGTAACACTAGTACTTGAGTATAATGTTATACTTATTAATATTAGTTTTTTTCCAATATTTTTCTTGAAGAATACAACACCGACGATATTGGACCGAGGTTAACTGTCCGTTTTTTTTTCTCATCAAAATCAGCTATTATTGTGGAGTTCCTCTATTATTACGGGGGACCATAGTCGCATTTCCCCCCCGATCATGCACAGTGAGTGGTTG
This sequence comes from Nereocystis luetkeana, assembly GCA_031213475.1. Classification (NCBI taxonomy): domain Eukaryota; class Phaeophyceae; order Laminariales; family Laminariaceae; genus Nereocystis; species Nereocystis luetkeana. Next base: position 1,120,797 of record JARUPZ010000013.1, on the reverse strand, counting down.
TTTCTGTATGTAACTGTCACATTTTCGACGCCATTTGTCCCCTCTGATGTGTCCGATGAACAAATCCCATAAAAAAACATGGTATACAAGGGGTAACAATGCAAGACAATGTAAGCAATATTTTCAGACGATACCTATCAGAGCCATTATAGTCGGTATTATCTAGTCGCTGCTTGATATAGCGCAGGGTTGCGTGGTACAACGTAGCTCGTGCCACCGCACGTAATGGGCAGTACCCAACTAGGAGTAGCGATCTGTTCCGCATCGTCGTGGTATACAGTACCAGTACCAGAACGCAACAGCAGGTCTTACACTGTTCTTCTTGTGTACACTCGTGCACATAACGAGTATTTTCTGGTGGAACAGCAAAAAAGCTTCACAGTACTCATATCGTAGGCAGAGAGCAGCATTGCACCGCATAGCTACTCGTCAGACAGGACAGTAAGGAAACTACACACAGGTATACACCAGAGGTTGTTGTGCAGTACCCTAAACGTTTTGCCACGAGCATCATGGAAGTATCTTATGTACGGACGTACATGTATGTGTCGGATATTTCAGCGGAACTGTTAGATTTGGTCGAATAACTTACACTATTACGGGGGGGCATCGTTAATAGGACCTACGGTACACACAAAAACCTATATATCTCGCTATTATTTTCACTAACAATGTTTGGTCCTATGTACTATGGTCCCCCGTAATAGTGGAATGTTCCGGGAAATAGCCGAGGGCCGTCATGGAGTTTTGGGGTGATATCTCTTGGGTTTTGTTTTTGGGGTCACGCCTCATCTTCTGAGCTTCGAGCGCATGAACCCTTCCAGGTCTCTCACCTCTCTCCCCTCCTCTCCTCTTCTCCTTCTCTTCTTCGTCTCTTTCCTGCAAAAACATGCTGTTCGAGAGCTCTGTCTGCCGAACAAGATCAACACACTGTATGTAGTGGCTTGGGGTCACCACACTATTTCGTCGTTTTCTCTTCTGAAGCTTCTCGCAGAAGTTCGCCCCACGGTAACTTCGAGCTTGCTCCAGTTTATCGATCGTGTACTGTCCGGCCATCGGCACTCGGGTCTAAGCGTACACACACACCAATCCGCAATAAGACAGAATGGCATCCCAAAGTCAAATAATGGTACGACCAGTGAGATCCCAACGGTATTGGGTACTTAGCGCTCCCCCGTTGGTCAGCTCTCAGGAGACCCGGCAGTCATAAAACTGTTTCAGGCCTAAAAGTGCTACCAGGTATACGGCATGCAATAAGACATGCCCTATCGCAACACGTGTCTGATAAGGCACGCCTCTAACACTTCAGCTGTACGGGTGCTTAGCCTGTTGCCTCGCTCATTCGTATCGGTGGGCGGAGATGGAAACATATATATATATAGCCCTTATCTTACTGTAGAATCTACCAGCATTTTAATGCAAGGAACGGGGGCCTGCATCCCCGTACCTGGGACCCCCCATATATACAAGACCATACGGAGAACATCATTTCGCAATCTCCGTAGATGGATTGCAGCTTACAAGAATCACATCGATTAGCCAATGAAACCGTGCCAGACATTGGCGTGCGACCACGACCAACGGCTATGTCCTACGCAGGAGACTCGGCAGTCAGAACTACCAGTATGAGGCATGCAATAAGGCACGCCGGATCGCTGGAGGTGACTGATCGGGCTTGTTTGTGCCTCTTACATCCTATGGGCCAGTTGAAGGTGAGAGGACAAGAGAGAGAGGTGAAACAGCGCGAGCGAGCGCACACGTGTGGAGAGTGGGAGCCACCAGCGGCAAGCGAGAGGAGACCGTTTGCACGAAGCGGGGGGGGGATGCCGAGACCAAGGCTAAACGGAGCGAGCGATGCCTTACTGGGGTGGCGGCTTACTTTCTGAACTCCTTTAAGTAAGTCTACAGCTGAAAAGGTATAGTAATAATAGGAAGAAATGGGGCAAGGAGGCGAAAAGCGCGCGCGCACGCGTGGAGAGCGGGAGCCACCAGAGAAAACAAGAGGCTGACCGTTTGAGCATGACGTGGGGGGGGCTGCTGAGACCAAGGCTATATATTATGTACGGGGGAGCAACCCATGCCTGCCTGTCAGGAGTGGGGCCTCACGATCTGAGGTCCTGACACGAGGGGCGTAATATCTCACCCGGAACATGACATGGAACAAGTTTGTTCTCGCAGGTAGGTGCGTTCTACGACAGAGGAAACGCATTTCAGCTATATATATATTAGTAGAATGGTTTACCAATGACGAGGAAGGGAGGTAGACTTGGTGCATGGGTCTCCTTATGTTTCCGAGGTTTTCTTCTTTCGGGAAAGTTATGAGTGATCCATGTTGAAGATCATGCTGCACATTGTCGGAGGGCAAGAGAAATAATGGCGAGGCTTCTCAAATTATTAGTGGTATTTATTTTAATCTTGTTTCGAAAAACGACTTTGCGCCTTTGGGCCATGGGATTGCTCATCGGGATGCAATTTGAGTTTTTTTGCTGGAAATCAGTTTTCGGGTTGAGGTATGGAGCTCCTCAGGCGAGGAGCCTCAGAAAGTTTAGGCTGAACCTCTATCGTAGAACGCCTCCGCAACCCGGTCAAGCTTTCCATCTACTATGCACTAATACAAAAACTTATGATGGTATAGTATTAGTAGTAAACAAACGTATCCTATATACTGACCGGTATACAGTTGTTCAGAAATATAGAGCCTTAACGTGCAACCACGAAATGCGGTAGAGGGGGGGGGGGGGGAGTACTTATATGCTCATATAATGCATGGCCGTAGTCATATGACCATAGAGGGGGTTATACACCATACGAGGGGGGTGTACTCGATAGGAGAGTTGTACTCGATATCATGCATGGCCGTAGTCGTATGACCATAGACCTTCGCATCCCTACAATGCCGGGACGGAGCATGTTGGGTTTTCACCGGCCAGGAAGATATTGCTTGCACCAAGCGCGAAGCGCCGTGAGGTGTCCAGCGAGTCGCATGGAGGGTGAGCTGCATCCTACTAAGAACCGCTTGAGAGGCGGACTTGCATAGATATGGATGACTGATTCAATGAGTTGATTTATTTTCCGGTGTAGCCACTTCCAGAGACAGCAATGGGAGTACTATGTAACTGCCTCTCGGGTGCCTTACTATGAACACTACCTGTTACAATCGATCAATTCCCTTGTGCGGAACAAAGGTTCTTTAGCTCGCACATATTATCTAACTCGATGACCAGCCGTGGGAGACCGCCTAAAAAAAATGTGCCCGGGTTGGCTAGCTCAAGTAGTGAGCGCCATGTTTTACAGTGTCGTTGCCAACCGACGCCAACCCAGCCTATATCTTATAGGGGAGGGGCGGGGGGTATTATGCCCCGGTTTCGATTATCTGCATGGTAAGGCCACTAACAACGCGAGCAGCTCCTTCCGTACCGGCGCTCAATAGCGACATATATGGATGTTCTTGCCGAAGGCTCACGAAAGTATCAATACACGGCGGTGCATATCGCGAAACAAAAAAGCACAAAAGGTTCAACAGACTGCAAAATAAATCTTATAGCCGATATCTCCCCAGTGGCTTCTGAGCCGCCGGAAGCCAGGCGACCCGCCTGCCGACGCCTTGGTAACGGCAGGGATGAAAGGCGGTAGACAAAAGGCGTGTGTGTGTGGGGGGGGGGGGGGGGGGTGTTCTCATGTCATGCATAGCCGTAGTCCTGTGGTCATAGACCCTCGCATCCCTACAATGCCGGGACCGGGGAACGTCGGGTTTTCACTGACCAGGTACAGGCAATACTTGCATTATTACTGCACGTGCGAGACGAAACCGTGAGGGTTTCGAACGGCGATTCCTACGACAAGTGAGCTGAATCCCTCCTACTGTGAGCAGCTTGTGAGGCGGACTTGCTTGCAAATACCTGGTATACAGATAACAGTGTCGAAACACCAGGGTAACTGGTTTGGTTTCGGTTGTGGCCACTTCAAGAGACATCATCAATGGGCATACTACGTGAAACTTCCTCGTGGGTTGGGGTGGGGGGGGCGTAGGATGCGGACGGATTCCAGCGCGAATGTGCCTGCTGAGCACACTATATACCAGTTGAGTTCGTCCAAGCCATTCGAGGGGAAGAATGGTGCGCTCTACGGGGGGGGAGATATGGCGTTTTTATGGGGGGGGGGGGGGGGCAGTAGCTGAAAAGGGGGAAGGAAAAAGAGACGTGGTGTAAATCAGGTTGACGAGGTGTGCTGGGGGGATCAGGGCCGACAAGTAGCGGTTCAATCTCGAAGATTTAAGAAGAAAGTGGGGCGGCGGGCGAACGGGAGAGAGCACTTTTCATGGCATGTGTGGCCGCAGGCGTATTATCGTAGACCCTCGCATCCAGGACAGCATCAAAACAAAGAGGGTTTCTAATGGAAGTTTGCCCGGAGCCGTTGTGGGGTACGAGTATAGGGTGCAACCCGAGAGCTAAATGCCGTACCCACTACGTATATATTTGGGCCCGATGTGCGTGTTTTATGGTTTCTTCCTTAGGTACCTAGCCATCGGGGTTGGTTACGTTTCGGGCTGAGTCCCATTTTTCTCCCAGGAGTTTGGTTTTACGCTCGGGACCCGACGTCTGTAACGGAAGGGTGGCACATCGAATGGTTATGAGGATGCTAACACCGGAGAGCTCAGCGCGACAGGCTTGCTTGGGACTCCCCGCGTCCTCATAAGGTGTCCACGACCTCTCAATTCGGTAAGCCTACGTATTGGTATGCTACATTGTACAATGCCTCCAGAAGGGTTAGTATGGTACTTGTGTGATGCGCTGCTGCGCTTAGGGTAGCACCTATATTTTCTGGGGCCTCCTTTTTGAGGAGCTCCGTACCCTATTTAGAAGTTAGCCTTTTCAGAAAAAAAACCGAGCGGATAACCCGACGGACATCATGGCAAGGCTTACCTCGTGAGCCTGTCAGTCAGAACCATCGCGGCAAGCGTCGTGGATGATATGCCTACGTACTGAGGCTCATAAAATCGTCCCACGTCAGGGGTAGGTTAGCTCCATTTCAACCAACGGAACGCCTCCATGGTATACACAAGAGCGAACATGGTTGAACTCCGGATGGGTTTCAGACTTCCTATCTTACGATAGTCGGGCGGGGGGAGGGTAGACGCATTATCATGGCCGAAGTCATATGTCCGTCGACCCTCGTGTCCCTACAATGCCGGGAGGGAGCACGTCGGGATTTTTCACCGACCAGGCCGACATTGCTTGGGCCAGCGCGAAGCGCCGTGAGGTGTTCGGCGAACCGCATGAAGGGTGAGCTGCATCCTACTAGAAACTAGCGGGGGGGGGGGGCGAACTCATTTGTTGGTTGCCATAGTATTTTTCACCATTGATCACACATCCCGTTCGAGATGGAGCATCGTTCCTATTCCCATAGGAGACACTTCCAACAGCTGGGCGCTCACTACGTTGCTTCCATATATTACACACCAGGAAGAAACGTTTCGATAATCTTATCCCCTTTCGTGTTTTTGTCGCCTGTGGTCACCATTTATCTCCTAGAATAGCGATCGTTCTTCTCTCTACTATGTAGTGTACAGAACTTCTCCATGTCACATCCTTCTTTTTTTCTCATCTCGCCCTCAAATGCATCCCGTTCCTCCTTGTCCATTTCACATCCTCCTACTATGTGACTTCTACTCTCAATTGCTTCGCCAGAAAGGCGCATCTGTGCATCTACTTCCTCCCCCTCTCCTCCCCCTCCCGGCTACTGGTGTCCCTCTTTCTTCTTTCGGGCAGGTCCAGGGCCCCTACACAAAATCGCGGCTTCAGCGTTTTCACGAAGCTCATTGGGCAGTGCAAGCATGTTTGCATTCCTTTCCCTTCGCTCGATCCCCCGTGCAACTCCAAGTGTTTTGATCATAATTCATTTTATTTCTTGGCGCTAGCCCTTCCCTTCTGTCTAAAACTTCTTCTACTTCTGTCTTGTTCCCCATGTCTTATCTATGGACGACGCGTTCCACGATAGAGGTAGCACATTTCCGCTAAAATGTTTTCTGGATTACGGGGTTCCTTAACCCAGAATCGTCGGACTGCCAATCTTATTTCGAAAAAATGACATTTTGGTTTGCTCGGGCCATGGGACTATTCGTCGGGATGCAACATGATTTTTGCTGAAGTCAGTTTTCGGGTGAGGTATGGAGCTCCTAAAGTGAGGAGCCCCAGAAAATTTAGGGTGAGCCTCTATCGTAGAACGCCTCGGACAGGGAGTTGGTACTGTAACGCCTAAAAGCAAGCCAAGACAAAGGGCAGGAACCTCACCGAGTATGCATGAAGAAAGGGTGCATATGATGGGAAGCTCATCGCAATTCCAAGGGCCTTGGTGGGCGGGGAAGCGCAAGGGTTGGCGGGGGGGGGGGGGTGAGGGCACTCATTAATTGTGCATGCCTGAGTCGTTTTACCATCGGCCACACTCACATTACTTTCGAGACGGAGCGGGAAGGGGTGCGGGGGGGGGGGGGGGGGGCGGGCGCGAAGGAGAAACATGTTTTTGTTTTTCTTAGTAAAATGGAGAGATGATATGTAGCGGGACAATTAATTGCGTTTTCGATTCTGCAAAGGTCATTTATTCGACTCAGGGGCGATGGGTGGGTAGGCTGTGGGTAGGGTAATATCAACGGTGGGGGAAAGTGGCCCTGCGTGCGGATGGAAGCAGAGGCACAAGAAGAGTGTGCTTACTACAGAAGTAGTGCAACTAGGGTATCATATGCTCTGGGGTGCTCCACCTACCCGAGGGATGGTCGGGTATGTGGTACCCGGGAACCCCGAAGCATTTGCCACTCTCGCAGGAGATTTAGGGATTGTTGAAATATCATTATCAACACGTAACGGTCCTTACATTTCCGTCCAGAGTGGTGTGTAAATGTACCTATGTTAGTCCTTAGCCTGATCTGATCCGTTTTTGGTCGGCGGATCTCTCCCGCCTCTGGCCGTCTTTCCGCGCGGTTTCTTCGCCGGGGCGCGGATCCTCCACGCCTGAAATGCCAGGCGTCAGAGGATCTGCCCGCTCAGCGCCGTAGCGCCTGAGCGGGGCCTTGACGTTGAGATCTACGAAGGAATCTCCGATAATCCCTGCCCTGTCACTGTGTTGGCCAATGGTCTTTTGATAGGGCGTGTTGCGTTCGCGTGGTTCAGCCCGGCACATCCTGCCCGTCGTCCGACCCATGGGGAGGATCAGCCATCCGGCCGGCGTCGTCATCGTGGGGCATCTGTGTTGCTCTGCCCACAAAATAAAAGAGCTGCTTTTGCCAAAAGTCCCGATAGCAAAGACACTGGGATGATATCTGCCGCCGTTTTTTTTCCTGAGGGATATTTCGTTCTTCTGCTCTAGCTCCGAACGTTTCCACAGAGCTAAACTTTGGCAGGGTAGCTATGAGCTCCTCGGTGCACTCCCGTGAGAGTTCCAAACGACACCATTTTCCGTGTCCTCCTTCGGGGCCCTTGAATGTTCGGTTTCTTGTACTGTAGTCTATTTTATATTCCTGCTGTAGAGTGAGCAGAAGGAACCCAGGAGCCCAGAAGCTAGCTGCCGTACGAGTACAGCGGGACCGCCAACACGAAAGACATCATTGGGGTGAGCGGTGAAACGCATCTGCTCAAGATGATGTAACGCACATACAGTATTCTTGTCTTTTCCACTACGACGGTTATCTATTACAGGGGGGACCGTAGTTGATAGGATCTATGGTATACATAAAAACCTACCTGGTATATTTTTCAACCATTTCTGCTAACAATATTTGGTCCTATTAACTATGGTCCACCGTAATAGCCGGTTTGCGTTTGTTATTATTAATAATAGTGCGTAGTAAAACTGCGTACATATATACGTCGCCCTCGCTGCGAAAGCTCAGCCCCATACAACCGACGACGACACAGTCCTTCTCGTTCGCCGACTACATCCATGGCTTCCGTGGGTCAAGCTCGCACGACCACACCGCAGCCCCTCTCATCACGGCCATACCTAATTATCCCCGCGTACCCATAATGTGACGCAGGAATACTGCATCTGCCACGGCGGCACGCACACTTTCGACAACCTGCGCGACGGGTGCATTGGCATGATAGCTTCGATCGAGGCCGAACAACCGATAGTCAAGGGGGCGGGCTAACGCCGACACCCCGGAGCTGCTCCACCTACGTTGCCCAAACCGCCTCTGTGGGAGAAGAAGGCGAGCCGTCGTCTAGCCGCATTGCGTATGAGGTGTCGTTTAGTATTTTAAGTACGACATGCATAAATAATGTGACAAAGCAATGAAAGGGTTCGAGCAGTTACATTGGTTATCATTTTTTTTTATGTTTGACATCCGGCAATGTGCAGCATGATTTTTGTTTTACGTCTTCCCTTGATTAGATAATCGTCATTGTTTGGATCGTTGTTTTGTTTGGCCTTTAGTGTAGTGAAACCTGTACAATTTAAACACACACACGTTTGCGGAGATACGCATGTCGATTCACCACATCTAAAACTCTATATTTTCCCCGTGCGTCTCTCTTACCCCTTTTGGTGACGACAGCGCCGAGAGCTCGTCGACGGAAAGAAGTTCTTGCGTAAGACGGGAGCCTCCGCCAAAATTAAGGCGAGCAACACCTTCCGCCTTGCCCCCCTCGGACTACGGCAACTTTTGAAGAACACGAAGGTTAGTCGTTTTGCGTCTCCTGTGTGGCTCTCGTCTGCCCTACTATTGTCTTTTAATGGCCCTGACATTGGCTCTTAAAACCCCTGGATACTGTTCTATTGAGAAATATGCCAGCGTTTAATAGCCCACGAATGGAACGTTTAGGATACGTCATCTCACAGGTTCATCCCACTAACCTGCCAAGCCACCAGCCGACTAATGATAGCCCTGTCAGCCAACCTCAGCCACAGCATGAAATCACGCCTGCCGTCACACGATCTACTGCTGTAGAAGAAATCCACCCGGTTCACCGCCTGACCAGGCATGCGGATTATCATGCCTGCCGACGGCGAGCTACCACGACTCGCAGTCGCCGCGCCGCGCGTACAGCAATTCTTGCAGCTCTAGACGTTCACGTGCTCAACCCACACGTGCTCAACCTAGGAGGACGAATTGAGAATTATTCGCAATAATTCTCGCTGGCGCATACGATATCCTCGTCAACCCTCTGGTATTATCCTCCCCGATTAATTCCGCCGAAGGTATTCAAGAGTTCAATCAACTCAACGGTCGATATGACAGAAACTAACATTTTCCGAACCACGGTGGTTACAGACGAAACAGCTACGTCTGGACGCACTGCGGCGCAATTTTGGGGAAAGAAAAAAAATAAAAACTCTACGCAATTGTTTGCAAAAACGGTGAATACGCTACGCTACGCACCTTTTTTTGCGATCTATCTTTTCCTGCTAGTAATGTGTGGAATATGTTTTACATTTTCCGAGTTCAGTCGCAATCGACGAATAAGGTATAGCTCTCTGTTCTCCTTGACAACACTCGCAGCCGGCAGGAATGGTGTGCACGAAAAGAACACAGGCTAACCCGTCAGCAGCAGAGGCAGTGGCAGTAGTAGCAGTTGCTTTGATTATGAATTACGAGAGCGCATGTATACCCTACAGCGGACTGCGGCATCGGCTACAGGGGCTACCAGAAACACTGACGAATGCGGGGGCAGAAGTGGAACGCGTGCTACGGTAGGTAGGTGTAGCCTGCCTTGTAGGGGTAGCTTGCCTTTGTAGGGGCAGCGCCTTTTACTCTGGAGTTCTTTACCTCGGCACCTTCGATGCTCACTGACTGTGCATGGCAAAAGTGTATCAGGTATCATAGTATTTTCGAGCTCCAGGAGCAGTACGAAGACGTGACTGTTTGGCCAGCACTTCTCGCCTTTCTATTTATTACTCTGATTTTACTCAGCGATCTCAATCGGCAGGAACTACTCGCGGTACTGCGACTATTCCAAGGAGCTACATTCAATGCAACATTCCGTGGGCTCAACAGTGCAAATCTGCTAGTAACGACGTTATAAGTTCCACAAACATTGCTTCTGGGTCAGCCCTTATCGAGTTCGCAGAAGTCAGCGGATCCAAAGATGGGCCGACACGGCGACCGAAATCGCGGCCATACTGTACTGTACCCTTCAGATCAATCAACCACGCACTTCCATGCAACTACAAGGAGTAACCTACCCAGGAAAGCAGTCCAGGTTCCAAGCCACGTTTCTTGGTCTTATGGTGCAGCGCCGTGGGGCCCCTTCGATTTCCTCTTCTCTTTGTGCAAAGGAAAAACGGTTGGAGTAGGGGCCATGCCTCTGAACAACCGCCTAGCAAAGCACGAACCATGAATCGCACAAACACTCAACACGTATCGTTTCTATGGTATTGCCGCGGTAGTCTGTTGTGGGAGCCAGTGTTTAAAAACTACAGTAATAATCGTGTCATCCAAGAATGGAGCTGTCCCGTGTACTTCCGTTTCCAAGAAAACACACTACGAGTATTAACAACGTTCGTCAAGCGAGGCGCCATACGACAAAAATATTGTCGACGTTTCGGTCCGTCAATGAATCAACAGAGGACGGCACGCCTGGGAAATTGCTACCAGAGCGAGCTTTCATGTATGTGGCTCTTCAATTAAAAGGAAGAAGGACACGGAGGATGCCCTCGCCGTTGTCAGCCCCAGAGGAAAGCCGCATGCCACGTTAACAATCAACAGCTCGCACTCCGTCGTGGACTGAAATTGTTGATAACCTTGAAACAAACCAGAAGTCGCCCGATCGCCCAGACTCATGCTGCCTGGGTTTTCAAAACAAACTTGGTGATATTTTGAAAGAGCGAATAACAAGCGGCAACAGTTTCGGAGTTTTACGCCTACCATATGTATACCCGTGTGGAGTCCCGGAAGCTTGGTTTCCCCCTCGCGCACGCGGTTGCCCGGTTCGAGGGAGACGCCCCTACTTCGTACCAGTACATAATACGCCCGATTTAATCGATGCCTGGGTGTGGGCCGGGTTACCCTCTGCGAGTATACCAGGAGACCGCTTACGTGAGAAAGTGCTCAGGTTCACGATTCACCGTCCTAACTCACCATGTACGGAAACCAACCGAAACAATCTGGCGTCAAATACTGCAACAAACTCTACCCTCGGGCCTGCAGAACCACTGCAGCGGAAAACGAATAGTCCGGTCTGTGTGCGGAATATATACTGTAGGAACCGGTAACGGCGACAACTCCGCCGTCCGCCAGAAAGTTGACGGGGTATGGAAAGATGCAGCCAGAAAAAAATAAATGGATTTGTTCCACATAATAAGCCGCATCTTCTCCTCAAGTTAGATCGTGTACGTGTTAACGTTGCCACGTAAGTCGTTGCCACCGTAAGTTCAAGCTTTAAATATCTATTCGAGCATCTCAGAAAAGGTGCAGACATTGAAAAATCAGGGGTATCCGGAATATCTACAGTTACAGTAGTGAGGTCGAGCAATACCACCAGACGCGGTATAATCCCTCCGCCGAAGAAAACTGGAGACTTCTGGCTTTCGATGTCCTTATTCGTCCGCCAGCAGTTTCCTTCCTTTTCGCCCACCGTGAAGGTGATAGCGGCGTGTCCCATTCGCAGCAACAGCCACGCGTGATGAATAACGGCAACAAATCGCTGAAGAAGCTAAGGCAGGTTTAAGTGGTATTTTGAAGGACCCATCCCTTCAAATATTTTCACGCCGCTTTCGATGCTACTCGCAGACCCTTCTGAGGCTTGGTACATTTTTACCAAGGAGAAGAAAGACGACCCTGTTCCATCTGCAGCATTTATTTGTTTGTTTTCTGAAGCTCCTCGCTTAAGGAGCCCCATACTAATAGCAAGTCACCCGAAAACTGACTCCATCAGAAATCAAACTGCCTTTCGATGAATAATCCTATAGCCCAGGTATACAAAAAAGTCACTTTTCGAAACAAGACTGGCGTTCCGACGATTTTGGGTTAGGGAGCCCCGTCATTCAGATTTTCTTTTATTTAGCGGAAATAAATGTGCTACCTCTACCGAAGGACGTGTCTCTCGCCGGGAAAATGATTAGACGGGTACAGCAACGTTGTGTCCGAGGGAACATCGTTCCATGTATGCCGCATAGAATTCCGGACACCCGCCGTTCGTTGGAGATATCTCTTACCTCCCCATAAAAACTGCTCCACAAATCCGTTGGTAGACCCCTCTCGAACTCCGCACTCACTGCACGAAACCCGCGAGGGCAATCTATTGGGCGACCCACTTTCCACGACGCCGCGAGAGCACGCGGGATAATCTCCGTCGAAGCGGAATAATTTATATACATGAAAGGAGCGATTACTCTCCGATTGCCACATCAATTGCGCGGGCTATTTGTCACCCACATTTTAGAGGGAGGGCCGCCGCCCCCGAACTTATGGAATGGTTAAAAAAAAAAAGTGACCTCATCGAAGACTTTCTAGTCGCTTGAGCAGGGAAGAAGCTTTGCAAGAAACTCTGCGCTAGGATGACGTTGAGCCCCATCTCCATGGCAAAACAAATGAACAGCGTTGTCTCCCCTCTGCTACACATCGGCAAGTAGAATACGAACGAATGAAATGTTCCTATCGTAAGAAAAACAAACCTTCGCGCGCCTTTCCTAACCTGTGGACAGCGCAACGTTTATATATCGCTGTAATAAATAGAGGCTGATAGACAAGGCAAACCAAGACCTTTCATGATAGATGCTCTATTACGGGGGACCCTAGTTAATAGGACCAAATATTGTCAGTTAAAATGGCCAAATATATAGGTTTTTATGTATACCCTATGTAGGTCCTATTAACTATGGTCCCCCGTAAAATAGCAGGCACAAAGAAAACGATCACCGGAAAAATCGTTACTTTTTGCTTTTTCGTGTATAAGGGGTGACGGAAAGTTTGCCGTGGCTGCCGCATCGACGGGAATCGCAGCCGTGGATTCAGCTGCCTGGTGGTCGGACCGCACACTCAATGTTAAAACTTACCCCTCAACGAAAACATTGGTCCTGGACCCGTGTGCAACGTCAAAGGCGAGGCTCAAAGAGAGCCGAACTCATTCAAGAAGGTGATGTTATCATAAATACTGTATCGAAGCCCTCGCCAGCGCTTTGTGCGACCTAACGCGCAACTCCACCATTTTGAGAGGGAACACGTTGGTCTTCTCTGGCGACTATAACCAAATACGTCCTATCGTTAGGTTTGGCGTTAGGTTTGGGTCAGCAGTTGATACGGTCAAGGCATCTATTATCTCAAGCTATTTATTTGTGGAAATATTTCGTTCACATATATATATATATATCTATATATATATATATATATACATACGCCTCACAAATCTTTCAGCGCGTGACAAGGACGACGCTGCACAGCTTTCGCGCGCACAGTCGGAGAAAACCGCCAACCGAACGCGCGGTTTCCGGATGGCGCCGACCTTATTGTGCCCCTTTCTAACTCCCACGACGACAGCAGCACTACAGACCCTTTCACCCTTCAACTCAAACAACAGGCCTTGATACTTTCTTCCGATTTTTGTGTGCCCTGATCCCAGCACGGATACATACACGGCTACTTAGCGACCATCGCCATATATATTGGCAACAACCAACGCTTCAACTGACACATACAATTAATTATCGTATCGCCGGTAAACGTCCCGGTAGTTCATTCACCTTTTTTTTGTAGCTCGTATACACTCATAAAAGACACAATGACATACCTCCAGCCCCCGACACCTTGACAATATCAACGCGCAACCGTAGTCGCCTCGCCAGAATACCTTGACAGTATCAACGTGCAAGTTGCCCCACCTCACGAACTTCGCCTCAAAATCAGACGCGCTTGCAACGGTCCTCAGGAATCTGTTTTTTTCAGGAGGGCTCGTTTACGACCACAAACAAACTCGCTCTGAGAGGCATTTTTCCCTAACGATCGCGCCATCCAGGTTGAAGTACTCACTCTCGGGAGAGACTTCTCGCTTTCATCCCTCGCTCTTTGTTTCACGCGCAGGTCAGCAGAAACGGCATTGCTTCCCGACGCGCTCAATCCCTTTCACGAATCGCATACGCCCTCACAATGAATATACCTGGTATATCTCAAGGACAGACACTTTCGCGAATAGGCCTGGACCTTCAGTTGCGGTGTCTTCGCTCACGGGCAACGTTTAGCGCCCCCAGCCGTGCTCAAAATTGGCCACCTGACATGTACTTCATTTCCCCAAGTCATGTTCTCAATCGCATTCCTCGTGCAGCTGCCAACGTTGGGTATGATTATTTCGTCGTTGCAGCGACTGGAACTTTTCGCCAACTTCCATCCTTATCGCCAACAACGGCACGCCCTTCTACTTTTGCACCGCCGTCATTATTACCGCCTCCACGTTCGTAGACTATGTGCCGCTAACTAGGAGACGGGTGTTGTTGTTGTTGCGGGTGCTCTCGCACGTCGCGTCCTCGGCGTGGCGCTATCCTTCACTCCCTCATTCGACGTGGAAATTGTGCGATACCTTCACGACAACCTTTCACGTCGACACATTTCAAACAGCGACAGCATCTGGCATTGGAGTCGAACACTTACTTGCCGCTGCTCGGAGAAACACCCTCGTGTTTACCAATCTTACGATCACCGCCTTCAACCAATGTCGACTTCTGCAGCCGGCGTGGGGCAGCCTGAGATACTCGTAGCGCACGACAAAACCACGACAGGCTAGTGCACGTTGCTCTGACCGGATCGTCTCTGCCCAATCAATACTTCGAGGTATAGGCACAGTCAGCGCTAACACGATCCACGTACTGGTGCAACCCAATGTCCGAACGTTACGGCTCTCTCATTCTTCCCTCCCCACCAACCGTTACCCGTCGCTGATACACTTCCAACGGATACCTAGGCTTCACTGTATCGGCGTGCTTCCAACACCAAGACCCCGCCCAAGACCACGCCCCAACCTTCGCCGGCCTCCATGATTGCTTGTAATCGCCCATTTGATGTAGACATAGTTGTTGGATGATATTTAAGTACGCCACGGGATAAGCAGAGTGATTTTTCGCTCCTGATACTTTGAACCAGTTGACTTTTGCTTCGTACCTCCATGTCCTACATTTCGATATGTATGTCCTGAATTTCACAGTTCTCAAACCTTCAACGTGTTTTTCCTTTCTTGCCCTTCAACGTGGTCGGCAGTTAGTGCTAACCTTCTCGGCCTGTCGGTGGTGTGCAGTTCCTCAAGCCAATACAGTTTCACTTCACACAGTTTATTTTCACAGTTGTGCCCCCTCTTTTTTTATCCGGTTCTCGGGTGCTTGGTGTGTTTATGCTTTATGAAGCATTCTGTAGGCAGAGTAAACATGCGTTAGTTCCGTGTTCTTAGCTATGCTTTCCGCAATAGCTCAGCTTCAGTATTGCTTCTTGTAGGATTGTTCGGGAACAACAGAAGCTAACCATGCGTATACTCCCTTCCCTGCGTATGTGTTGAGATTGTGTTCTAAGGAGTCTACTTTGATTTGAGCAGAATATATATGCACAGACGTAAACTCCGCTATTATTGCTAGTAGTGGTGCCTTCCGCGCCAGCTCGGTACATGTAATTATCTTGTGGCAGTGCAGTAAGAAAAACAATCCTGCCTTCTCTGTGCACAATGCGTGTGTGCCGAGTATGTTACGCTTTCTCGTTCGCGTTTGCTGGAGCATTCTGTAAGTAGGACATTGCCTGCATTCTCAGTATAATAAGTAGTATTCATGTTCCGTCAGTGTCGTAATAATGTTCGCCATGCTTACCCTCCTTTCCGTGCGCACATCGCCTATAAATCTATGTGCCGGTTATGTTTCGTTTTCTCGTTTTTGTTCTTCGAAGCATACTACTACAGTGATCGGAGAAAGTACACACGTGTTTTCCCGTCTATTCAGGATGCGCTCCGCATAATAAGCTCGGTATTACTATTAATAGTGTTTCACTTAGGACAGTGCAGTCGGAAAAAACTATCACTTACCATCCCTTCGTCTTTTCTCCTTTCCCTGCGTACACTGGACCGTTACCACTTGGACGGTTCAACGACCTTTAACAGGCAAAACGGAAAAATGGGAACGAAACAAAAAATGGGAACGGACGGTTTTTTTTAGAAAGCAAACCAATTGTGTACAACTCCAAGAAAAAAAGTTGACAGTCCTGTGGGGCTGTACAGCAGCCTTCGAATGAGCTGTCGCTCAGGCTGGAAGTCCTCGGCATCGCCGCGGTAGCCAGCATCTATCTAGAGAAATCACAATAGAGCCAGCGTATATCGCTTTTTGCGCCCACCCGAAGGCACGAGATGGAGCATGACCGTTCTGACGAGCTCCTCTCACAGGGCTGGCCAAGGGGTTTCGCAGGAGGATCATTTTGGTTCTCTGATACACCACATGGTTCTGGAGATAGATACGGCTTGGTTCTCTTTTTAGGCTTCGTTCCCATTTTTCCGATTTGTCTGTTATTTCCAGAACTTGCCTTATTTTTTTGTTTCCAGTTGAGTTGTTTCAAGAAAGGTGTTTCATGCGCTGTTACCACCACTGCTCCCACAGACGCATTCTACGATAGAGGTATTACGGGGGACCATAGTTAACAGGACCAAATATTGTTAGTAAAAATGGATAAACATATAGGTTTTTATGTGTACCATAGGTCCTGTTAACTATGGCCCCCCGTAATAGCACATTTCCGCTAAATAAACCGTTTTCTGAATGACGGGGCTCCTCAACTCAAACTCGTCGGAATAATGTCAATCTTGTTCCGAAAACTGACGTATTTATTTGTATACTTGGGCCATGGGATTATTCATCGGGATGCAATTCGTGTTTTGCTGAAGTCAGTTTTCGGGTGAGGTTTGGAGCTCCTTATTATGTGAGGTGCCTGAAACTTAGGGTGAACCTATACCGCAGAACGCCTTCCCATTTTCCCTAAAAATAAGAACGCGAAAGTGCGGTTAAACATGCTATCACCCAAGCGTTAAATAATGTGTTTTCACTTACTTGTGCCCTTCCCTGCGTTCGTTCCCGATACATAGTTGCTTTCCGCGTTCAACTGTCTTTCCCATGTATGTCCTCCGTACGCTACCTTTTCTCGATCTCGCCGCAACGTGCAACTTCGCAGGTCCTCCGTATGTCACCATTTCTTCGACCTTGCTGCAACCTGCAACTTCAGGCAGCCCTAGCGACGCCTTCCCCGTTCGCATGTAAATACCAGCCCACCAAGTAAGTAAGTACGTTTTTTCTGCCATGGTCCCTTCCCTATCAATTTCTCAACTCACCGTTAGTAAGAAGACATATACAATAGCATGATCTCACACCGTTTTTAAGAAAGTGTGGAGTGCGGAGCGCACGCTCTTATTACGGGGGACCATAGTTAACAGGACCTATGGTACACATAAAAACCTATATGTTTAACCATTTTTACTAACAATATTTGGTCCTGTTAACTATGGCCCCCCGTAATAGTCTCTTGGCGTCGGGTCTGAGCCTCCTCCTCGCCTATATTACACGCTCAGCATGCGAATCTGCGACCTGCGGCCGTCCAGACCGCCGGCGCGGTACCATGCATACCCTACAGAACACGCCTTATTTCTTTGGAGAGTTGATGATGCAAAGCATAACATTTCTAACGTCAACCTTAAAGAAATAAACGTGAGTCTTGTCACCAAACTTTGGAGTCCACTGCTTAATAATCTTCATGGATTGTGTCGACGTATGTATGGGCTCTACCGACGGAAGGGTTTTTTCCCCGGCAGAAGAAGGCAAGGAGGACGGAAGCAGGGGGTCACGCTCGAGTACCTCGTGCTTGATGCGCATAGCTTCGCGTGCAGAGCAGAGGCACACGAGCACACGGCACGGCACTGCCCACTACTGCCGATTGATAGGCCCAGGTTAGGTTTACTGTTGTTGTTGTTTCAACCGCCCGCCGGCCCGCCCGCCCGCCTCTTTCTTCTTTTGGAAAGTGGATGGAACGGAGCGGCCATACATGTATGGTGCTGGTCACACTGTACAATGTATTATATATATACATACTATTATTTCTTTTGCCATCCGACAATGTGCAGCATGATCCTCAACATGGATATATATTGTTTGCGATTGATCGATGGCGACTTCGGGTTCACTAGCAGAATGGGGTATGTCAGTGTGGCTCCCTACCACTGGAGACCTCGGCCGTCCGAGACTGCGTGTGTTGAGGCCGCCGGGGGGGGTACTGGCAGTACGGCAGGGAACGAGAAACAACGGCCGGTATCGCGACTCTCCTACCACGCCAGTGGAGCCCCGCCCCCCAATGTCGCAGGGTGTACTGTACTGTAGGGGACTTGCGGGCGTTTAGAAGAGCCCCACCCCCACCCCAAATACGTGTTAGTTTATGTTGCCGTTAGTATATGTTGCCGTGAATTTTTCGAAGGATTGCTGATCCCGCGCAGAAGGCTAAGAGCGCGGAGGTATGAAATAGCTCGTTTGTGTTCCGGGCGAGACCCCCCTGCTTCGGGGCAGGAGGCTTCATCCAATCGAATCAATTATTTTTTTACAGATACAGGTACAAACAATAGAAAAGTTTCTTCTTTCAATTTTAGGAAAGTGATGAGTGATCAATGTTGAAGAACATGCAGCACATTGTCGGATGGCAAGGGAGATGTTAACAATATAATAATAGCAAATAAATACAGCAAATAGAGTAGACAAGCTGAAAGTTGGCACGGAAGGGAGGTAGACTTGGTGCATGGGCTTCCTTTTGTTTTCGAGGTTTTCTTCTTTCGGGAAAGTTATGAGTGATCCATGTTGAAGATCATGCTGCACATTGTCGGATGGCAAGAGAAATAATAATATAATAGTCAATGTGTTGTACGTGTGTTAGGATCAAGATCGGGACACTTTGTATCCCTAGACAGGTTTGCCTACGAATTGAGTACTCGTCGGTACGTAATTGTCTCTTGCTTAGAGATAAAAGAAGAGTAGATTTATTCCTTTCTTTCGTGCACGCGGAGACAGAGAGCAAGGCTCGTGCCTCCTTCGGAAAACCCCTGGTTTTCCATCTAAGATACGCCTCCCACAAGTACTGCATGCACGATTCCCATGCCTGAACCCAGATAACCACCGGCCTTTACGCCTCATTCAAAACATTACTATGTCACGTGCCAGAGGTACCTGGTACATATATATATATGGTGTCAGGCACTACTAGAGGTAAAAGTATAGGCCTACGAAGAAGAAAAAAGCCGAATATAATATAAAACCTTACTTTTTGGCGGACTCTAAGACGGTCAATGTGCTCAGCGCCGACCGCTACTACTACTACTACTACTGTATGTAGTAGTAGTAGTGCGTTAGGGGGCCGCCTAGGTCATTATTAGCTAGACTGCCATAAATCTTCCAAAATATCTAATACGGTTCACAAGGTCGAACAATGATGCTGTCACAAACAATAAGAATGTAGGGCCTGTGCTCAGAATACGTTCGTAGGTAGGTGGTTTTTGTTGATGGGCCGATACTGTGTCCTAGGAGTATATATAGTTGCCGCTGTTTGTTTGTGTATCTCCTCAGCAAGAAAAATGAGAAATGTGACATCGGTTTTACTGTGAAGAGCACGCCATACAAACAAACGCTATATATATATATATAATATTTGTTTTTGAAGAGAGAATCGAAGAAACAAGAAGTAAACTACTGCTGTGTAGTACTACGAGTATTACGTACCTGGTAATTTACTACGTACGTGCTGTATAAATGTACTGTAACGAATACCTGGTACAGTATTAATAGTCTTACTGAAGAGTCGCGAAAAAAGTCGGTAAACGTACGAGTCTCATTCATTTTACGCGGTAGTAGGTAGTAATAGTATTAATAGTATGATTAAATACTATTAATAGCACGTTGTTAGGATCAAGGTCGGGATTTTTGTCCCTTGGCAGGTTGCCTATTAAGCAGGCACTCCTTGGTACTCGCGTGCCTGGTTAGCTTAGAGATGCAACCAGCACCCTAACAACGTAGCACGATGTCTACCCAACACCCATGTACAGCGTACGACTACATACAGCACAGTACGGATTATACGAAGTACTACTGTAGTACCTGGTATATATCACCGGCCCGCGTGTCTATACGCCCGAGGGAAGCGGTGAAGGAACCTCTATCGGCCGACTAACAGAGGCGCATCCCGTCATCCCGTCAGCCAGCCAGAAAAAAACGAACAAACGTCGCTGGTGGTGTGGTGCTCTGGTGTTTGGTGATTGGCAGTTATACCGCACGACCCACTTGATCTTTGATGCCTTTTAAATCTCTGGATCTTTTTGGATCTATTGTATGTACGTTCGTCGATATCTTTGCAACGAACGGTATTATTATCGACGCTGCTCCACATTTTTTTTTTTTTTTGTAACCGTTTTGTAACGGCACCCCTGGTTGGTGCCTGCTGGTATTCTCGACTCCGCTTTTCCTCCCTGACACCCGCTACCACGCTCCACCAGATGCTGCCACGCCCTGCCCCGAAACGACCTTTCTAACACGGCAATTGATCTATCTCTCTCTCTCATCTGACACCTCGTGTGTAGGGAAGAATACGAGATATTTGCGCCATCGACCAACTCTTCGAGTCATCGAGGACTCCCACTCTCTCTCTCTCTCTCTTCGTCCACGTGCTTACCACAGGTGTACCAGGCAGGTATACGAACACAAGCAAGTACGCATTCATTCAGAGTATTACAGCAGTAAATAGCATCGTCATGAAGGCTTCCTGCGCGCTAGGAACGTTTTTCCTCGGAGCAGCAGCGCTGCTAAACGGCGCGACGGGTGCCCCCCAAGCCCGACCCTACTGGGGCCCCTCCTCTCGCGGGTTGGTGGCCGTGGCGTCCTGCAACTCGATCGACGACGGGATGGAGCTCGAGGGAACCGTGACCTTCATCAGCCCTATCATCTGCGACACGCCGAAGGTGGGGGTTCATCGGGCCTACAACTAAACCGTAGCATACCAGGCAATGCGCTATACCAGTATTAACAGCAGTATGACGCCGTGTTACTTTTTTGCGCTGTGATTCCGAACAAAAAGGTATCGTTCGCACCGAGATCTCACAGCTGCTATGTATGTACGAGTAATAACAATAGCTACGGGCAGTGGGACGTTTCTTGTGTTTATTATACTGCTGTAGTAGCGTATTTGAACTTGGGTATTTTAATGCTACTACTACTTACTGCTGATTCTGTGCAGTATTTAATAGTACGTACCAGGTACGGTGTTACCAAGCACCTGGTGTGTTGCACTCGAAGCGCGGAAGTAGCAGCGGCTCTTCACAGCCTCCGACCCTCTGAGCGCTGGGAGCGAGAACACGCACACATCTCAGTGTCGCGTGTACCACCGTACCATAGGATGATACTCGTAGCACGATTCGTATACTATATTGTTTCTTGCAACGTTCACAGTACGTACGATAGCATGATAGACGACATTGTTTTGTGCTGTTGGTGACACCTACCTGGCACGCTACAAACATATACGAGTATACCTGGTACAGGATAATAGGTCGACTACTACGGGGCATACGAACGATGCGCATTTTTTGGGGGTATTTTTTACCGGCATTGGATTTTGATGGGCCATTTCTATAATCATGGAAAAACGCGCGTTCGCTTGCTGTACGATCAGGTAAATCGTACCAGGTATACGTTGTGTACAGTACGTATGGTATCTGATGTTTTGCTTGGGCTGGAAGCAGGTGCTCCGTCCAGAATCACCAAACGCTCTGTCTGTATCCGTCCGATCACGTACTTAACCACACGCCCGCATGTCCGCCATCTATTAATACTAATATCTGCCGTGAATAGGTGGTAAACATCATGGACGAGACCGCTCTCGTTCTTCGCTCGCCCGACGGCGTGCTGAGCACGTCCAACCTCTACTTCGTCGTCTACAAGGGCGCAAAGCTCACTTTCGCAGCAAAGGAGGGCATCACCCTAGACCGTGACGAGGTAAGCATGCACAACTGTACAGCTCTGAACGGAAACGTAAGGATCCCTTTTAGAACCGCAGTCCCGTTGTTGGGGACAAACTACTTGGAGGGACTGCGGTTCTGAAGTATAGTTGTGCCATTTGCCATTGGCAACGAAAATATAAACGGGTAACTACAGTATAATTCAACGACTTCAGACGTAGAAGGTTGTTGTCAATCAGACCTGAATATTTAACCATATTAAGCCTATTATGTTTCGTTAAACGTTCCTTACCCCTACACCCGAGTGGTATACAGCACCTTGAAATACGAAACCGGGGTGTCAACCCAGACTAGATTTCTTATTTGAGGAAGATTGTGCTCCGCACTACTTGTTGTTTTAGATTTTTTTTTATTAGTTTGGCAATCCCAGGCTGGGTGTCTTGCTGGGCTCTTTCTTGTGGCACACCTGACCAGGGGACCGGGTAGTGTGTGTAAGAGTATTATGTATAGTGGTACCTAGCATGTATTTGTATGTATGTGCTGTATTCGCGGAGCAGGTACTGTAGTCTCGGGTGGTGCACGTGATCGTGACTAATCCTCTCTCCCGTTTTGCACGGTGAAAGAGGCACTACCAGTCACCATCTTCGTCATCAACATATCACGGTCATCGTCATCATAATCATCAGCATCAGCATCATCATCCCCTTCACCATCGTCACCATCAGCATCATCATCACCATCATCACCATCAAAATCTTCATCATCATCTTCATCGCCATCATCATCGTCACCATTATGGTCACTATCATCACCATCAACATCATCATCACCACCACCACCATCATCATCAGTATTATCACCATCATCAGCAGTATTATCAAACGACCGAAGCGAATGTTAATGCCAGTATCATGGCATTTTCCCTCCCCTTGTTTGCACCAGGTATATGCTTATGTCTTAATGACACGCCCAACGTGCACACACGAATTGCCCACTGACTGCAGCATTTTAGTACTTAACATTTTACATGAATACAGCCTTCAAAGCGCTTGTTGTCGTGCTCTCTTGCAGCTGCAGTAGTAGAGAGAGGGCTACGTACAGGTGTTCAGTACTATTTTTTTATCAGAATATTTCCGATTCAAGCCGAGATGACAAAAACATACCAGGTGCCTGGTAATCAAATATCGTGTCGAAAATATCGATCTATCGCAATATCGAAGTTTCGATATATCATTAATATTCTTGCCATGCGTCAAAATAAATGTGTACGTAGCACGAGCTTCAACGTTCATCACTTATGGGCACTCCGAAAAAAGAACAACAAAAAACGAAAAGAACCCCCTCGTAAGATAATATGCCCAAAGTCTAACTCAGTCCGTATTGAACCTGTTTTGCTCTCCATTCCCTGGCGTCCCCGTGCATTATTTGCGTGTATTGAACGAAAGCCTCAAACAATGAAGTATTGACATCATATCGCTTTGTATTTTTTGTTTGTCGGTATCGTATCGGACTCGATTTCGATATCGATATTTCGATACCGATATCCGATATTCACCACTAGTTCGTCGCTATGGTTTTTTTGTTTATCGGTATCGCATCGGACTCGATTTTCGTTCGATATCCGATATCCAGCACTACAGTAGTACGTACAGTAGTTAGGACCTACAGCGAACACAGATGGGTGGGGTCCGGGCCATGACGAGTGGATTTGCCAGATGAATAACCCCCTTTTTTCAGTTTTTTTTTTCTTTTTCTTTTTTCCTCCCTATCTATTGTTTCCCCATCGCATACCTTTTTTACGGCGAGAAAGGATACTTTCTGCTGTACCAAGCATTTTCTTCTATCGTTGACTCGCACCGGAAATTCGCATACACAGCCAGCCAGGCGCTTTCTGCAGTCGATTAGATTCAAAAATAATAATGAAATAACATTTACTTGTATAACCCGACCACATGACAGGGTTCGAACAAATGACCCTGTGCCCGTCGACCTTACCAGGTAATTATTACGAGGACTCATAGTAAATAAAACCAAATATTATTGAAACTATTTCCGGAATATATAGGTTTTTGCGTGTACCGTGGGTCCTGTTTACTACGATCCCAAGTAATAGCAGTTATTCGAGGCTGAACATTCGACTACCTGTTTGGGAGCGAGAAAAGGGGTGCCGTAAATGCAAGGGTCATCGAAGACATCCATAGGGAGACCAAGTGCGTGGTTGTATACGCGTTCAGAGCGGTGTGTATGGCAAGAGTAAAGTAAAGCATGGTGGTCTGGCAGGAAGAGGATGACAAAAAAAACACCTCACTCCTTTAAAGTAAAAAAAAAAAAAAAAAAAGCGAAGAACAAGGCGGTGTGGCCAGATTTCTATGGGTGAACTTCCGAAAAGCGTTTTTTTTCGCTGTGGTGTTTCTTCGCTTGGTCTAAGTGCACCCCCCCCCCGCCCCGCCCGCCCCGCCCCTATCACCCCCCCCCCCCCCCCGCTTGTGCAAGCAATGCCTGCCTCTGGTCGGTGAAAACCCGACATGCTCCGTCCCGATATTGTAGGGATGCGAGGGTCCAAGTTCATACGACTGCGGCCATGCATGATATCGAGTACATCTCTCCTATCGAGTATACCCCGTCCTATCACCCCTCCTTATGGCTATCACCCCCCCTTATGTTGCTCCGTCTCGAACGGGATACGGGGTCAATGGGAAAATGGCTAACGCAAGTAGCAAATGAGTACCCCTCCCCCCCCCCCCGAGCAGCACGCTTCCACGATGAAGACCTAATCTCTATGAGTGATCAACTTTATGGGGCTCCTCTGCTGGCTCCTCTACTGCCCTCTGTCGGAGGATGAACGCACCCATAACAACCGATAGTGTGACGGGTACGTAGACCGAACGTGTAAGGGTATCAACAGACGCACACACGCACGCGCGAACAACCCATGGTCTCCGAGAAAAAATAGAACAGACGGGGTACAGTTCGAGAAACTCCCAAAACACACACCTGCATACCCTTGATGTACATGCCAGAGGCGTTCTACGATAGAGGTTCACCCTGAATTTTCTGAGGGTCCTCACTCACGGAGGTTCATACTAATAGTGTAAATCACCCGAAAACTGACTTTTATCAAAACACAAATTGCATCCCGATGAATAATCCCATGGCCCGAGTATGCCAAAACGTGCATTTTTCGAAACAAGATCGGCATTCCGACGAATTTTGGGGGGATAGGAGATTAGCCATTCAGAAAACGTTTTTTTAGCGGAAATGTGCTACCTCCATCGTAAAAACGCGTCATTTTTATTATTCGATTTTGCGATCTGATAACATGCGGCGCTTATTTCAGTCATGCATAAGAGCCTAGTAGGGGTGGGTATACGATAAGATCGTGCGCGCGCCGTTCCTGAGACTGCACAGTCTCGGCATCTCAGCACATACATGCGCCGTTTGGGACCCGGGACATGCAAGAAGAGGCCGTATTTTGACCCCCCCCCCCCCCCTTCCCCCCCCTTCCCTCCCTGCGCTCCATCCGACTCGTGCATCTCGACCCCACGTGCGTGCGGTGTGCTGCTGTTCGCGGCGGGTAATAGACATCCACGCGGCCCCTTATCACCGCCTTCGGGGAGGTTTCTTTCCAAGCCGAGGGGTGGATCTCTACCTATGCAGAAGCCAGCACCGTGAGTAGCAGAAGAAGCAAACACGCCATTGTAGTTCGGCTGTTGCTTTGGTAACTGTTAGCAGTCCGTTCGACTGGCGTCTTCTAGCACGAACCGTAGTTGGGAGGGCGAGGGTGGGAGGGGGGGGGGGGGGGGGATAATCTGCGATGTTACGTGACCGCGGATATGGGTTTTTGACTACGAGGAAAAATCGGCTAAGAAAGTAAATGGGATAGATAAAAAAATATATATTTTGAAACAACGAAAAGTAAAGCGGGCGTCCCGTCCCTACCGAGCACCTTTGTTTTTTTCTCCTGTCCTACCGAGCACCTTTGCTTACAATGAAAACTATGTTTCACCTGTCCTGAGGCGGGCTTGAGCGGATGAAGCAAGAGAAACTCGAACCGACATACTTTGCGTCAATGGCAACACCGAATTGACATGGTTCAGCACTTATTTGTTGACACTTCCCCACGCACGCCCCATCTGTGTATTTACGACGTTTTGCCGACCACCCCATCATGCGAACTGCCGGACGATGGGTTGCGGATGAAGCAGCAGGACAGAGGTGGCGTCATCCGAGTCGTGCAGGACGGCACGGTGGCTCCTCTCCACGGCGCGATCCGGTACAAGGGCCACTCCATCATTGTTGCAGACGCGGCAGCCATGCCTCGAGAGGTAAAATTTGCATGCTTGGGTGTGTCCTGGTGACAGTGTCAGTCCGACATCACGGCTAGCTACTACTTGGGTGGGCCTGACGGCCAGCTACTACTTGACTGGGCTTGACGACTAATCACTAGTAGGCTGGGTTTGACGGCTAGTTTCTGGTTGGCTGGGCTCGACGGCTAGTTTTCGATCGGGTAGTTG
Organism: Nereocystis luetkeana; assembly: GCA_031213475.1. NCBI lineage: Eukaryota > Phaeophyceae > Laminariales > Laminariaceae > Nereocystis > Nereocystis luetkeana. The sequence continues at coordinate 1,094,366 of JARUPZ010000013.1, read as the reverse complement.
GTTGGACTTGAGGGCTAGTTGGTGGTAGTTGGCTGGATGTGACATATTGCTACTGGTTGGCGGGGTTTGACGGCTAGTTACTAGTTGGCTGGGCTTGACGGCTAGTTTTCGATCGGGTAGTTGGTTGGACTTGAGGGCTAGTTGGTGGTAGTTGGCTGGATGTGACATATTGCTACTGGTTGGCGGGGTTTGACGGCTAGTTACTAGTTGGCTGGGCTTGACGGCTAGTTACTACCTGGCAGTTAACAGTTAGCTGTACTTGACGGCTAGTTAATAGTTGGTTGACGACATAAGCCATCTAGCCGACTTGTTGCCGTGCGCATGAAAGGAAAAAAACAAATGTCCGGGCAACAAATGAGCGCGGCAGAAAGACACAAAGATCATCAGACGTTCCAAAACTTGAAAATGCAGTTGGTGTATCGAGTTTGAGAGCACTCCGCATAACGAGCCCATAGGTCTGCTCTCGAACACGGCATTATATGCATTTCTTTTACTACCGAAAAAAATATACCAGGGTATATCCCATAGGTGTTCCAAGTAGTTTTAGCTCACGACAAGCCGATTTAACTGGTGGTATCTATACCATGGCCTTAAACCGGATGGTCTAAAAATGGGCATGCACCATTGTACTTACAGCCTACCCTACCTGATAGTTGCGTGCTGTAAGAGGGAAGCCCCCCCCACCCCCCGCCCGCCTTCTGACCCAAGGAAACACCCAGTGTGGTAACGTGGTAATGTGGAAAGCATCGATAAAGACCCCTGGAAACACCCAGCAGGTCTGGTTGGTACAGCAGTAGCAGTAGATAGTTGGTGTACTTCGCCAACAAAGTGTTACGGGGGACCATATTAAATAGGACCTACGGTACACTCAAAAACCCTTTACATTTCCTTATTTTTACTAACAATATTTGGCCCTATTTACTATAGCCTCCCGTAATAATACATAGTAGTAATACATACTAACACATACTAATACATAGTAATACATAGTAATACATAGTAATACATAGGAAGCAGAACCTGTGGTTGGGCACCATGTTTGTTTTTGTTATGTTTCTTTGAAATGCCAATGAGTAGTCGGCGACTAGACGTATAGTAGTCACTCAACTCACAGCCAGACAAATGCCGTGGTATGTATATATATATATAATATACATATATATATTATATAATATGTCAGCGTAAATAGTATCAGGTATTCCGATGAGAGGGAAGTAAAAACCTGACCGAAACGACACGTTTTTTTTCAACAGAAGAACACACTTGAAAAATAAGAAGACACTATGAATAGTTTGAAGTGGAAACGCATCTTATCTGAATCATTTCGTGCATATATATATCTGCCGTCATTACCCGAGAGACTTTGTTTCAATTTGTTTGAAATTTGTATGAAGTGTGGAGGCGTTCTGTCACCATCACCATCACTGGAATCCTTCAGAAAAAAAAATATCAGGGAATGAAAAATCCGCATTTTTTTCTAGAACAACCCCCCCCCCCCCCCCCTCCCCTAGAAAATCCGGAAGACTTTTCTTTTTTGCGCGAACCCCCCCCCCCCCCCCCGCCCCCTCCCCTCCCCTCCCCCGCCTGGAAATTCTGGAAATTCTGGGGGGCGGGCAAAATGTCCAACAATGTCCGCCCTAAGCCCGACACGACGTGCACCATGCAATTCTATCTTGAAATATTTGAGAGGATAGGGGCAGGCGACACAATAACCACTTGAGCTCGTGTGAATTCGTAGATAGCTGGTTCCTTTCTTCTTCTGGGGGCACGGGATTCTGTAGATTGATGATGAGTACCTCATAGAACGATGTGAATATCGCGATATCTGTCTCTGAATATAAAGGCAGGTTGTATTATTATTATTATTATTATTGTTATTATTGTTATTACTATTATTATTATTATTATTATTATTATTATTATTATTATTATTATTATTGTTATTATTATTGTTATTATTATTATTACTACTATTATTATTATTATTATTATTATTATTATTATTATTATTATTATTATTATTATTATTATTATTATTATTATTATTATTATTACTACTATTATTACTATTATTATTAGTATTATTATTATTATTATTATTATTATTATTATTATTATTATTATTATTATTACTTCCCTTGCCATCCGACAATGTGCAGCATGATCTTCAACGTTGATCACTCTAAACATTCCTGAAAGAAAGAAGAAAACCTCGGAAACAAAAAAAGGAAACCCACATAATATCAAGTCTCCCTCCCTTCTGTGCCAACTTTCTCTATTGCTTGCCTACTCCATTATCTGTCCTTGCTCCTTCCTTCTCATTTGTTATCGTGATCGAAAGGATCCTTATAGATATAGGGTCAAAGGGATGGTAAATCTACATCGTAAAAACGAAGACAATGTAAGCTCCGGGATTCCCGGGCACGGCAGTGAGAAACCTTTTTCTTTCAGAACGTAGCACAGCTGGCTCTGGACGTGGAGTTGGTCGTGGTCTACCAATGGGCCGAGGTGTTTGTCTTCTCTTTTTGTCGGGCACGCTCGACGATCAACTATTAACAGTCTTAGTGCCCTATACTGGAACTCAGTATGCACTATTTTTCGGAGCGTAGCCACCTGTGCCTTAATTTATCGGAAATACGATGCAGTGGTTGTTATGTTGTCATGGTTTACCAATGTTTTTTTCTTCATACGAAGTACGTACTCAGGGCAACGTTTCCGAGCGCTCAGCGTTGAAGGTACTGCGATCCAAAAGGCTACTGTATGTACAATACCTGGTAGTCTACTGCAGAGTATCCGATACGTTTCCCTTTTTTTGTTTTATTCTTCGTTCTTCGGGGAAATTTCCTGTGTTATCAATCTCGATCAACGTTGAAGCTACTGCTGTAGTCTAACATGCTACTATAGTACAATAGTCTACTGTTCAAGAGAGTCCAATAGGTTTCCTTCTTAGGCGTTCTTTCGGAGAATGTTTCTGAGTGATCAATGTTGAAGCTGCTGCATTCCAATAGGCTACTGAAGTACACTAGTCTTTTGTAAAGAGTCCACTAGGTTTCCATCTTGTTTCGGCTTTCTTTTTTCGGGAAATATTCATGAGTGATCAACGTTGGAGCTCATGGTGCACATTGATTGCCGGATTGGAAAACAGCATTCACACTAAATAGTAGAAACTGCTGTACTAATAACCCCACGGACGCGCAATTGTTTTGGAGTGACCTATCACGGGGGACCATAGTTAATAGGACCAAAATATTGTTCGTAAAAATGGTTAAATATATAGGTTTTTATGTATACCGTAGGTCCTATTAACTATGGTCCCCCGTAATAATCTGTAAATCTTACGTTATGCCTGCTAGCTATCTTAGGGCGCTGAACCTGTGCGGGGCGTCAGCAGCTCACCGACACCCACCGAGCTCTGAACCGAGCTGCGGACGAATTTTGGCTTTCCTCTTGGATCCCCGTGTGCTCCCCCCTCGAAAAAAAAAAAAAAAAACTCGATTTCATCGCGCAGGGCGGCCATCATCGCGTCTTCGAGCTGCGCGACCGAACAGATAACTCGCTCGAGCCATATCAGGGCGCGGTCAAGGCCAGACCCGACAGCAAGGGAGGAGAAACTAACTTACCTGTCAGCAAGCAGCGAGACGTGGATGACGCCAAGGCTCCGCATTCTCGGTCCCCCCGAGGCCAGACTACCGCTGCCCGCGCCCCCTCCCCTCACCCCCCCCCCACCACCGCCGCCGCCACCAGCAGCCCCGACATCACCAGTAGTAGCCGTGGCAATGGCCCCGCTTCCGCCAGAGCCACGGGCGCCACCAACACCAGCAGCGGCCGCGGCAACGGCCCCGCTCCGACCCCGACCACCCGCACTAGCGCCCTCCGCGGGACGAGGGTCCGCACCAACGGCCGTGGCTGGGGCCCGAAGGTGAACCCCCACAGTGCTGGGCTAGCCAGTCCGGGACGGTGGGAACGCCACACGACGACGACGACGACGACGATGACGACGACGACTAGCCGCCCCCCCCCTCCCCACAACAGAGCCGCCGGCGGTGATGGAAACCCCCAGAAGGGACGTTCGGGCCGCGAGGACGACGACGGGTGGGACACTGGTGGCGGTTACGTGAGTGCCGGTTCGCAAGAAAAAACGTTTTACTCCACGGCGACGGTGTTCAAACTGGGCGAGGCGCTGCAGGGGAAAGCTAGCGGCGGCCACATCAGGAATACCGGTTCCCAGGAGAAACCGTTTCCCCCGGCGGCGACGACGCTGATGGGTGAGGAGCTTCGGGAGAAAGCTCGTGGTGGCGGTTACGTGAGTGCCGGTTCGCAGGAAAAAACGTTTTCCTCCACGGTGACGGTGTTCAAACTGGGCGAGGCGCTGCAGAGGAAAGTTAGCGGCGGTCACATCAGGAATACCGGTTCCCAGGAGAAACCGGTTTCCCCGGCGGCGACGACGCTGATGGGTGAGGAGCTTCAGGAGAAAGCTCGTGGTGGCGGTTACGTGAGTGCCGGTTTGCAAGAAAAACCATACTCCACGGTGACGGTGTTCAAACTGGGCGAGGCGCTGCAGAGGAAAGTTAGCGGCGGTCACATCAGGAATACCGGTTCCCAGGAGAAACCGGTTTCCCCGGCGGCGACGACGCTGATGGGTGAGGAGCTTCGGGAGAAAGCTCGTGTTGGCGGTTACGGAAGTGCCGGTTCGCAGTATGAACCGTTTCCCTCTAATGCGACAGTGTTCAAACTGGGCGAGGCGCTGCAGGGGAAGGCTAGCGATGGTTACATCAGGAATGCCGGTTCGCAGGAGAAGCCGTTTCCCGCGGCGGCGACGGCGCTGAACGTGGGTGAGGTGCTTCGAGAGAAAGCTCGTGCTGGCGGTTACGAAAGTGCCGGTTCGCAGTATGAACCGCTTCCCCCGATGGTGACGGTGTTGAAGGTGGGCGAGGTGCTTCGGGGGAAGCTGCACTCGGACTGGGGGAGTTCCATGGTGTGGCCCGACGTAGACGGCTCGGTGATGTTCGGGAGCTACCAGAAGACGCTTCCTGCTGGCCGCGAGACGGAGGGGGAATTAGGGGTGGAGGAAAGAGTGCTTGGCTATATATCGGCGACGATTCTTTTGAGGTGAGTCTCCGCGGGTGCTCGGTGTGGTTCAGACAGAGGTTGCACGTTTTCATCCGAAACGCTTCTTGAATTGCTAATGGGGGGTTATTGAGATGCGCGGCCCTATCCTGCGAGGGAGCTAGCAGCTGCAGTAGTAGTCAGCGCTGACTTATCAATCAGCGCTTACGGGGAGAGGAATCTCTAACAAACTAGCTACGGCACGCGCACCTAACATCTTCGGACAGAGGCGTTCTACGATAGAGGTTCACCCGAAAATTTCTGAGGCTCCTCACTTGAAAGACTTAAGAAGCTCCATACCTCCCCCGAAAACGGACTTCTCAGCAAAAATAAAATTGCGTCGCGGCGAGCAATCGCATGGCCCGAGTCTACAAAACGTTTTTTTTATCGAAATGAAGATTGACATTCCGACGATTTCGGGATCAAGGAACCCCGTCTTTCAGAAAAAAAGGAAGCGGAAATGGGCTACCTCTCTATGATAGAACGGACCGACACTGTATTTCCAACGGTCAACCCGCACCTTCCACCGCGGAGCTACGAAACTTTTAAATTTTTCCCAGATGTTGCGCATGGTTCCTACTATGTTCTTTGTTAGTTGCGTATAAATAATGGTGATGTGTGATTGGCCGACGAACGTAAATGGCGATATATGATTGGTTGATGGGGAGATGTGATTGACTGGCGAGTACAGGCTACTACTTCATTTCGATATGGACCCGCCAACAAGAAACGCCTCATCTGAGCGAGCCTTGTATTCTTGTTGCTCGGCTATCCGTGTTTGACCTTCAGGATAGGCTATTTTATAGGATTATGTTCCACATGCCTTATTATAGGAGCAGCACCTAACTATTTTCCGAATGCCCTATATAGGGGTAGCACCTATTTTTTTTTCGGAGGCCTTATAGGGGTAGCAATTATTTTCCGAGTACCTTATAGGGGTAGCACCTACCGGTAACTTTTTTCCGAATACTGTATAGGAGTAGCGCCTGAATAGTTCCCGAATGAATGCCCTACAAAGGCAGCACTTATTTATTTTCCGAATGCCTTACAGGGGTAGCACCTATAACTATTTTCCGAATACCTTATAGCAGCAGCACCTACATAAATATTTGTCGGGTGCCCTATAGGGGTAGCGCCTATCTATTTCCCGAATGCTATATAGAGTTAGCACCTATTAATGACAATTTTCCGAATACCTTGTAGGGTAGCATCTGACTATTTTCCGATTCCCCTCGCCTGAGGAGCTCTGCGCAGTTCGGTGTTTTGCGTAGAATATGGTGTGGAAATAGTTGGTTCGGTTTTTCGTGGCCTGTTTTTTTTTAAAGAAATTACCCCGACCTACTGAACCTTCCTAAGAGGCAACCCAACCCCAATCATAGGGCTGCAGCAGGGGGAAAAAGGTGTCATTTAGACCGTTTTTATGCCTCAAGCCTTCCTTAGGGAGGGATAACCTCAAGGTCGCATGTCAATGTGAAACAGAGCCTGCTATTACGGGGGACCCATTTTAATATGGAACCTACGGTGCACACAAAAACCTATATATTTCGCTAGTTTATACTAACAATATCTGGTCCTATTAACAATTGCCCCCCCCCCCGGAATAGAAGCCAAATCAAACTGGATTCTACCAATGTTCTGGCGAGCACCGTACAGTAGCACCTCACACTAAACGGTGGCTTGCACGCGTCGGCCCGACCATCGATTCCCGCACTTGATGGCCGTCTACGTTTTCCGGGGGATATGTAGAGATTTCTGATCTGCACGACTCGACAAGCGTGCAGCATGATCATTGAGCTTCGGCGATTATCACTCTTCTTTATTAGCTCTTTCTTCTATCAAGTGTCCGACACATCCCCCTGCGGGGAGGCAATACAGTTTTTTTTTCCGATTATTTTTTCCATTTTGTTTTCCCTTTTTCCTTTCTTTCTTCTCTTTCGATTTGTTTTCTTTGTTTTCTTTCGTGTTCTCTATTTCACAGAATGTGTCTGTCGTGCCTGTCGTATCCAGTACGATGACATGGCATTGCGGTGTCCACTCTGTTTACCGCAAAACGATGTAGGATCTCTGCGGCGTAGTTTTGTGACCACATAACTCGTACCAGGTATCTCTCTATGATTGGAAGAATCGGCACGGACACTGGTTGTGTTGGAAAAAACGGTTTAATGTGAAGAACACACGCACTTATGAACACTCCCAGCACCACTCATAAACATGCCACAATAGACTCGTAATACGCTTGGAGAAGTAGGGTCTATTTCGTTCCGAGGCCTCGATACACCTCATCCGAAACCCCCGAGTGCGAGGAAACTAGCACCAGGCAGGCTCGTAAAAAACCCGATGAAAATTCATTCCATGGCCGTATGTACATGCAGAAGGTGTGTAACGCAAATGTCTGTCTGACGCGACCGATGCGTGCGCTCCTCGCCGAAGGGGAGATAAAGACTGATGGCAAGTCGCGCAGACAACGGCTCCGAGCGAAATAATGCAAACGTGCACGCGCACGCTGAATTGACCCGACAAGCTCACACCGAACAACGTTCTTGAAGAAGAAAAAAACAAAAATCGGTTAGCGCAGACGTAAGTACCGCTTGGTCTCCGTATGGATGTCTAAACGGTCCTTTCATCGTCGCCCAGGGATAGTTTGGTCAGAAAAAAGTACAGTTAGTACCCCACAAGGCAGAAACAGGTTTGGTGAAAAAAAGGTACAGTTAGTACCCCTGTAGTCGTTCGGGCTAAAACTTGCTGTGTGATGACCCGTCTGACCGATGGCTGTAAGCCTCGTTTGCATGATGATGTTACCGTCTCACGGAGCTTCGCGGCCAAGGGCGGTGCATACCCGTATTGCTCATCGCATCACGCGTTGAAATGTAGGCACCCCCCCCTCCCGCTCGTACTGTATCTCGGCATGACATCCCCTAGAACGGCGAAACAAAAAAAAAACTCGAGTTTGTTCGAACAAAAAAGGGCTTCACAACAAATACAATATCGAGGGTTTCGCTCAGACTAGGCGTTTCTTGCTGTTGTTGGCGGAACCCATACCCTGTACACACCGATGCTTTTACGAAAGGCTGATGCCGTACACGTACACGCGCGCCCGTCAGGTCCAACTCTTGGAAGCTGAGGAAGGCTATGACGCTAAGGAAGAAGGTGGTGGAGGAGCTGCAGATGGCGACCAGGGGCCAAAAGAAGAAGAAGAAGGAAGGGGGGGAAGATGTTTGGGGCTGGTTGCCCTGGCGTAAACGCGCCGAGCGACTTCGGGCAAGGTCGAGGCGGTGCCTCGGTGAGGTCGAGATGTCGATCGACGACCGGGCTTGCGTGGTGAGTGACTCGGCGGAGGACCGATCATTGGGTCGAGAGAGAGGGGGGGGGGTGTCCTCGGTAGGAGAGATGTGCTCGATCTCATGCATGGCCGTAGTCGTATGTCCGTAGACCCTCGCATCCCTATAACGCCGGGACGGAGCATGTCGGGTTTTCACCGACCAGGCAGACATTGCTTGCACCAAGCGCGAGGGGGGGGGGGAGATAACCATGGGTGGGGGGCGGGGGCGGGCGGGGTACTTGACGTCAAGCATGGCCGTAGGTCATATGAGCATGGGTGAGAGACTCTCGCATCCCGACATGGGACGGAGAACGTCGGGTTTCACCGACCAGGTAGGCATTGCATGCACTAAGCGGGAAGCGCCGTGAGGTGTTCGGCGAGTCGCATGAAGGGTGAGCTGCACCGTATTATGAACCGCTTGTGAGGCGGACTTGGGGGGCGGGGGCGGGGGCGTACTTATTCGTTGCTTGTCTTAGTGATTTCCAAGGGGGGGTTCATTTGCCCATAGTATCAGTAGGCGAATGATACTATAAATAGAGGACACTCGATTCGCGTCGGACTGGAACTTTTTCGGAGGATAACATCAATAATAGTAAAGTAAGGCGTAAACAGTAGCCCTTAAGAAGGAAAAACGAGATTGAAGAGGGACTACTACTACTGCTACTGCTGCTACTACTGCTACTACTACTACTACTACTACTACTACTACTACTACTACTACTACTACTGCTACTACTACTACTACTACTACTACTACTACTACTACTACTACTACTACTACTACTGCTGCTACTACTACTGGGGTATTGGGCGACATGCGATTCAAGTCGGAATGGAACACGCACGATAGATCCATTGACAGGGGGGAAATAATAATAACAAAAACACTACAGTAACAGAAAAAAAGGGCGATGGATAAAGAAACCCTTTCAGCCCAATGGGCTGATATAGGGGGCGTCTACATGATGCGTTACAGAAACCCCACCGACGCGGACAGCAACAGGGAGGCAGGCGGGAGGGCCATTTTTAGTGGACACCTAATTCATATTTATAGTACATGGCATGTCTGAGGATCACGAACCGAAGCCATCTCTCTCTACGTGGAGCTCGTGAGCAGCGTCGTACACCACTTTGGCCTATGAAGCAACAATAATCCGGTATTAATAGTTGATATGCAAGTCAAACGGGTATTGTATGTCCGGCCAGACATGAACAAGTGAAAGGGCCAAACAGCAGTAGTAATACCACACAGCCGCGGCAAAACAACACTTCATCGACCCCCCCCCCCCCCGCCCCCCCGCCCCCCAACACGTCTCCCCTCCCGCTCTCCAATATTTTCAGAGGGTGACAGTGGATGGGAGCACCGTCGTCGCCAAGTCCGGGGCGTTTCGGTGGGAGCTCCTGAACCAGCTGCCTTGGCCGAGGGCGAAGGACCAGGGCTACGAGCTCCACGTCGTGGGCGACGGCATCGAAGTTCAGCTCCGGGGGCGCACCGTGTGGGGAGTCGGTGCCGAGGACATCATGGACTGAGCCTGCTGCTGCTGTCTCGACGCTCCATTTTCCGTGTTTTTTTCTCGTCTCGAGTTTTCTTTCCTAGAAGAGGCGATGCACTCGTACTGCTGTAGGCCGCCCGTTTCTGTCTCTACTCCTTCGCGGGGACGGGCGGATAGATGCACAAGTTATATATATATACATATATATAGCCCTCTCGATTGTTCCACTGTTCGGAGGGAGCGACTGCAAGCAACCACCACTTCGTAGTGGTTCGGGGGGATGGTACAATTAATTGTATAGTTGGATGTCCGAGTTACAACGGGTGAGTGCAAGAGTGGGGGGTTCGCACGGTACGGTGCATCATGATCTTACCCCCCCCGTGCTGCCCCTATTACTAGACGATCCAATGGTTGACAACACTTGAAAAAAGTTGTCAACCATTGTTTTGAACACCCCCTCGGGGTCCCAAAAAGGTGACGCTCAGTACACGCTCCCCTATATATTGTACCTCTGTCTATGTATGTGAGGTATGATATTGAAGTGCACAGCTTCGGGGAAACGATTATCGTGTGCGGAGCTGCCTCTTGTCGCTGATATATATATATATATATATATGTACATGTATATCTCATGGGTTGGATGGGTCTGTCTGTGGTTTGCTCCCTTGTACTGCGGTGCACGCCTTATCGTGCCTCGCTTCTGTCTTCTTTTTGTATTTCTTGTGTGTTTTTGTATTTTTTTTTGTTTGCTCAACATTCTTCCTGCCGATGTGTAGAGGGGCCACTTGCAGGTCACCTGTTCAAAAAAAATATTCTCCAGCCTCTCAAAACCGCTCGAGCGAGCGACCTCGTACTCTATCGCTGTGCGGTCTTGAGAGCTTCTACAACAACATGCCTTTTGCTTTTTTTTCCCGACGTTTGGCGCCGCCGTGGGATGGTTCGTAACGCCGCTGCCTGCGCCCGCAAGACATTTTTCAAGCCCGATTTTGAGCGAGGTTCAGAGGCACTCGTCCCAATATGTCCGAGGTAGGTACACAGTAGTAGTGCCCCCTCAAAAGTGCCGACTGCCGCTACATATAGTGCCGGTTTTGTTGGCTGGCGCATGCATGCCGGCACTATACTGGTACAACAGAGGGAGCGGCACTATTTCACCCCCCCCCCCTAGGGTAGTTAAGCTCGTTCCACGCCCCACCGATGTACGAGGTGCACGCACGTGTTGCTTGCGACGGTACCGATCGAAGTATGCCTTCGAAGGCGGACATGCTGTGCGGTATGGGCTGGCGTGTTGCTGGTATCGTAGTGTTTTGAACCTGTCTGCTCGCGCATGATGAGCTGCGGTGCCGGCGCAAACGGGGGTTCGAGCCTGCGCATCATTTGTGTGGGAGGTTCGCCTTGGTAGTGTTTGTTTTCTCACAGGCGCGCGTTGCTTTTGTGACGGCATCGAAGCGCATCTTCCAGGACGAAAACCGTGCCCGACGTAGGTTGTTGTCTCTGACATGACTGATCGAGTCTGCTCTTTTGTGTGCGGTACACGTGCAGGAGGGCTAGACTACTATGCTGTGGCAGGCTTTGCGCATATGTACGTAGTACTTTTTATATTGGTATATATATTGGGTTGTTTCTCTTCCGAGGTACTTGACACGAATATTCCCCTTGTTGTGCAGAGCTAAGGTCCTCCACCCCGATGGATGATCTAACTCGAGCGGCCAGCTACGGTGATCGCGAAAAAGAGAAGGAACCGATACCCTGCCTGTTTAGCTCACGCAGTGTTGTACAGCGTCGCTGCCAACCGACACCAACCAAACCTACTCTACTGGGTGTATACAGTATGGGAGGAACAGGGGAGGGGGGAGAGTGTACTCATGTCGTGCATGGCCATATTGGCTAGGATGGGGGGGATAAGCAGCAGGAGGAGGGGGCTGAGAGGGGGTGACGGCAGGTGAAAAGGGGGGGGGGTAGGGTTAGCAAGATTAAAAATAAGCTGTAAAGTCGCTGGCGTGTGTAGTAGGAGGGGATGCCAGACGGCTTCGGTGCCTCCTTCATGAAGCAATCGCACCGATTCGCGAGAACGTATGAGCCTTGTCATGGTATCAGTAGATTAGGGTCACCGCTTGACAGAGAGGGGACGGGTCAACCCGAGCACAACCCTCCCTCAGAAGCGGACGGCGGCGACGGGGGGGGGGGGGGAAGGGAGGGGGGTAGTCCATGCCCAACATGGCCAAACTCCCACGCACGAGGAGGCAAGCCGTTGTGTACTCGATAACACAAGAGGCTGTGTTGTGCGGGGGAGAGACGCGCCTGCGAACGACCGGGACTCAACAATACTTTTTGGCCTACTGAATTAATTTTTATGTCTGGCGTGTTCATTCCTCAATGGTTGGAAATACGCAAGCACAACAGGTGCCGGTGCGCCAAGCTTGTTTCTGAGGAGCTCTGCACGATGTATCACCAAGTCGTTTCGAGAAGTACGAAAGCGGAACCCGTTGAAAAATACCATGTCTCAAGTGGCGAACAAAAAAACAAGTAACAGGCATAAAAAAAGGCATATGGCATAGCGACGATTTTTGGGTAAATAAATGAGCCCCCGTCAGGCAGAATCGCACCCCGCGTCATAAGCGGCAACAAAAAAAAGGGCTGCAGAAAATGGAGTGGGTGTACAGTACGAGTACACACAAACTTCTTTTGGTACTTTTGCACACGGGAAGTACACTATTTTTTGACGTTCGATCCCAACCGGCATTCGTACGTTCTCACGTTCGACCACCGCCTGGATAAGCCGGGTGTTTCGCGGGCATCCGTCCACCGCAACCCCCTTCCGATACCATTTGTCACTCCTTCGCGGGTGCGGCACAGTAACCTTCAAAGACTTTTAGCGAAACCGAGAACTTGTCCACCCTAGCTACGTGATGCTTTCAGAGACCAAGCAAAACCCAGGACAAACCCATCGATGCCACATCGTACCCGGAACCAGCCATATGGTACTACTGCTGTTTATTGAATCTTCTTCTGTCTCTGAATTACTTTCACGTGTCGACCAGAATCGGGAGTGTTCACAAAATAGCTGCAGTGTTTTGCTTGACACGAAAAAAACAAACAAACACCAAAACACGTGAAGCAAGCACCTCGTGCTTTTGAAGGCAAGCTAGTGAGGCAAGAGCGTTCCGGTTGCCTACACCACGGGCGGCGGTGGCATGCCGGAACGGCATCCGTGCCCATCGCGTCAAGGTCAGCTTCTTTCGCCCCCCCCCCCCCCCCCCCCCCCCCGCCTCCCTTGTCCACCCCCCCCCCCTCTCCTGTTTTCACTGTGCCCAACAATAACGCTTCAAAATATAACTATATCATCCCCCTTCGGCTTTTCATGGGTCCCACGATGACGCCTTGGGGTCCAACTGAAACCCACCGCCGCACCAAGCGAGGGAACGCAAACCAAGCTGCAGAGGACAGGGGGGGGGGAGGGCGAGGGGCGCGAGGACGACGGACGAAGCCACCTCAACCAAACTACTACTGCGCTAATCGTAGTAAATGACAACACATACCTACCCTCTTCTACAGCCTACCAGGCCGTAGTGCAGGTCCCTCTATAGTGCCGGTCGGTATGAGACAGCCAAAAGAAATCCGGCATTGTAGCGTCAACCGGCACTATATACTCCGCACAGCACCGCACTCGGTTGATCCCATTTGCGCCAAGCGATTCCACAGGCACTACATACAGCTGGCAGTCGGCGCTACGGCGGGGCGACCGGCACTATAGAGGGACCACTACATTTAGTAAGAGGTAGATGGTGGCGGTCAATTTTGTGGTCGGTCTTAGAAGGGCCTGAACTTGCGCTGCTCTTTCATCTTAGCCACCCTGGCCTTGTCTTGCTCGAACTTCGACCTCAACGTCGCCAGCTGCTCTCTTCTCGACTCGCGCATCTGGTAGTACGCAGTGTCACGCGCAAAGCAAAGCAAAGCAAAGCGAAGCAAACAGGTAGAGTAGGGTAAGGTAAGGGAATAAAATGTAGGGTAGGGTAAAATACATCAAGGTGACGTAAGGTAAGACAAGGTAAGGTAAGGTACGGACATGCAAGTCGTGTCAACGCAAGACCGCGCGAACGCAATGGTTCAGTCTATCTTACCAACCAGATGAACTCCTGTACTACAGCACAAAACAAAAAACCCCGGAAATAAATTCTGCCAATAGACCGTGACAGCTGCTGCTGCTCCTGCTGCTCCTGCTGCCGGCGAGTGGAATAGGCAAGTAATCCGGTTACAATCTACCCTACCCACGCCTACCGTGCACTATTATCATGAGCGTTCCAGGAGGCCCACACGGATTGATGTGATAAGGTCGCCTCCGAAACCCTTAGGTGAGGGAGGCACAGCAAAGTAGCCGGCAACTGCCTGGGTCGGCACCCGTCAAAAACCCAAAAAACTGAAGCAGGCGTGTATACCAAAGTAAATGCCCCGGGATCCCGGGATACCCACGCGGGTACCGGAGTAAAAGGGGTACGCGAGGGCCAGACCCGGGTTGATACCCGGGTACATTCAGCGTAGATAAACACGCATCGTACCGATTTCCGTTCGCTGGGCGTAACGCTCAGCGAACGGGAAAACGACCGGCGAACGGAATCGTTACCTGGACTTTTGTTTTTTGGGGCCGTATAGTCTTACAAAGGTTCACCCGCTACGTGGCAAACGTCTCAGGTTACACGAAAAGCACGGCAAAGCGTACGCTGCCAAGGGTGTAGATAGCGCCGGGTGTTAACCCACAAAAAACCTTCGACAGTAGTTTGGTGGCATTCAAGGCACGCCAATCACGGTGAAGCTGCTGTCTCGAGGAGGGCGGGGACGTAGGCTGTCTCCTGACATATTTTCCGGCTGGGTGGGGCCTTGCTTCCCCCCAACCAACGTCCGAATGCCACCCAAAGGGCAATCTTTGTAGACCCTACTATCGAAATAAATAGTCAAGTACAAAGCGAAAGGTCGAAACACTACGGACTGTACCTGGAAGCGGTAAAAGTCGGTGAGCTCCCCGGCGCCCCCTCTCCGCTTCTTCTTCTCCCCCGCCACGCTCGGTTCTGACTCGGAGGGGTTGCCGCCGCTATTTCTTCCCCTCTTTCTCTTGTAGGTGACCGTCACGAAACCGTCGTCACCTTCGGGGTTTTCTATCATAGCTTTTCTCCCCGCTAATTCCGCCGCCTCTTCCATCTCGAAGATCTGCAGGGCAGAGTCTACCTCCGCCTGAGGACAAAACGACAGACGGACGAAAACAAAGTACGGCGGAAAAACAGATGCATGTCATCATCAGCCGGCGGACGAGTCCATTAGTTCCATCCCACTTGTTATATTTGCCGTCTGCGAACGCTCCTCTCTTCTCTCTCCCTTCTACTACTCGTCGTGTTTAATTTCTGGGTTCACGCAGCAGGCACAGCAGGCTATTTTCCCTCTCGTCTCTTCACTACGCTTCGTGTCTTTCACTTTTATCGCGAGAACACCTCACCCCTTCTCCCATCGTCGACCTATCCGGCTGCAAACTCAATTCAACTCAGGGGTGACGGGCGGCTCAGACGGGTAGGGTACTCGATATCATGCACGGCCGTAGTCGTGTGACCATAGACCCTCGGATCCCTAAAAATGCCAGGAGTGGGGGGGGGGGAGGGGTGTACTCCTTAGGAGGGATGTACTCGATCTCATGCATGGCCGTAGTGGTATGACCATAGACCCCTGCATCCCTACAATGCCGGGACGGAGAATGTCGGGATTTCACCGACCAGGCAGACATTGCTTGCACCAAGTGCGAAGCGCCGTGAGTGTCTGGGGGGGGGGGGGGAGAGGGGGGGGTATCATGTCCAGCAGACTATGTCTTCGTCTACGAGGTGTGCCATGTACCAGACAAAAAAAAAGCTGGAGGACAAGGAGCCAACACCGAGGCACAAACCCCACGCGATACACTAATTAACGCGAAACACAGTTGAAGAAGAAAGCTGAAAAATCATGAATGGCGAGCGCAGGAGTGGCTGTAGGACGCACTGCCCCATTGAGCAACCCGCTTCGGGTCATTCCTCGTTCAATCCTACAGCCTTTCCCATCTATAAAAAGAGGGCGCCCAAGCATTCCGCACCTACTCAATCTTCCACTATTAATAATACTGACAGTAGTCTGATCACCAATTTTTAAAAGTGGGCCCCGTCATGTTTAATTTTGTTTTTTTACAAGCACATCGGTCTCAACCCCCGAAGCTGCTTTACTCCCACGCAATGCCGCCACAAACAAAACAGACGAGCAGACATAACAAAAGGGTCCCCAACACGCTGACCGCGGTTGGACACTCAAGAGATGATGCCTGCACAAAAGTCAAGAACACACTAATTAAAAGCAAGGGGAGCGTCGAACAACAAAACCCACCGTGCGTAAGGGGTGGGCCTCGAGGGGACACCGAACCGAACCCCCCCTCACCTGCAGCGCCTGCCGTGGCGGGAAACCCCGTCGATGTCGCTGGATCAACGCCGCGTAGCCACAAGTCTCGTCGCCATTCTCGTCTCTTCAAAAAGTAAAAAAAAAAAAAAAAAAAAAACGGCCGGCGGAAGGAGGAGACACGATTACGGGCGCTGTACAATCGGTCTGACAGAGCGTTCAGTGGGACCAATCACGGTCTAAATCGAATTATGGATATAATCCAAGCATGGTTGAAAACGAACAGGGCAACGATCGCGTTGCATGGTTGAAAACGATGACCACAGTATTCCAAGTATACATATCTAAATACACACGACGGCACCTGATTGCACTCACAATAAAAACTGTGCAGATTCCCACCCTGCTCTCTCCTGCTGAGCACCCTGGTCCCACCCGGACCTGTACCTTCCCAGCTCACCCTGGGTACATAAATAGCCGCCACCGGCAGGGCCCGCCTAGCCGCTGCCATGGCCCACCACAATCAAGGGTGTCCACCAAAAACGGTCGCAGAAAAAACCGAAACACGCTAAAACTAAGGGAGATACCGGGTACAAAAAGTGGGTGTGCAGAGTTTGTTTGCCTTCCCGGTGTGCAACTAGCCTTTCTCCCGTACACGCGGGTACGAACCGGGCTCCGTATAAAAACCAATGGTCATTTTCACCTGTTTTCGTCGTCTGGGGTTTGTTCGCCACCTGCTCCTCCTCCTCCTCCTCCTCCGTGTTCTTGTTCTTGTTCCCCTTTCGACAATTCGCCTCCTCCGACCGGCGCGGATCGTCGTTCGTCCGCCTCCAAGACGCCCGACCCCGAAGGCAAGTCTTCGAGGGTTAGCGCTTGCTGCACCCCCTTCGGCGAGGAGAAGCTGTCGGAACGCGTTGCACGCAAAAAACAAAAGACAGAGGAAACGACTTTTCGTTAACTCCGCAACAGCTTTACGCAGGAATTCGGGATTGTACTCCCACTTTTTTTTTTTTTTTTTTTGCTCATCCCATTTATTATCTTCGCCCATCTTCTTCTCTCTCGCCTTCCAACTCGTAACTCAGATCCGGGGTCACATAGCAGGCTCTTCTACGTACCCCCTTCCCGCTACGGTACGTGCCTTCATTTTTATCGCGAGAACCTTTCAGCCTTTTCTTCCCTCGTCGACTCGCATCGAATTGTGCCTACCCACGCTGCAAGGCGCTCTCAACAATTTGAATCCTTTTTTATTTTTATTTTTGCAAATAAAGTCAAATGTCCGACCCACCTGGGGCTCGAACCCAGGACTCAAACACAAGTAGAAATCGAGGTTAACCACTTGAACCACCGGGGCGACCAGTGCACTGTGGGGACTAACCACTCTGAATTAGACTCAGACATAATTTTCAGTACACTGGCGCACTATTCGGGTCCCGTAACTACAATGACGGGGGCCCATAGTTAATAGGACCTATGGCATAGGTACATAAACATATACCTGGTATATCATTTCAACCATTTTTACTGACAGTATTTGGTCCTATTTACTATGGTCCCCCGTAATACCAACACTCCCTTTTTTTTTGGGACGAACTGCTTGGAACAAGAGTAGCAACGTTTTCTGCAGCAGAGAAAGGGTTGAGAGATTGCATCCCGTCTTTTCGCGGACAAGTTCATTGCCAGTATGAACAGTTGGAATTGGAGCGACCGTAGCTGTACGGTTCAGTGTACTATTTCAGTAGGAAGAGTGAAAACCAAACACACGTCGGATCGATCACGGTTAACTTTTCTACAGGTCATATAGATCATCTCTACCGTAGACAATCTAGGCCCCCGAGAGGTTGCCTCGGATGTAAGGTCAAAGCGCTGCTTTTCCGCACCAACAACTGTCCTTCAGCATCAAAACACCACCAGCGCTGCTTTTCCGCACCAACAACTGTCCTTCAGCATCAAAACACCACCAGAAGGCCACGAAACTTCTGCTTTGCCTCCGATACAACTTCACGCGATTCCAAGTCGAGAGTGTATCGAATCGAATGTGTTCGGAGACACATATGCATATACCGCGACGACTGCGAATACAACAACACAATATACTGTTTGCTTCCCTGGTGTCCGCAGTGGTGGAGTGCGTATGCTTGTTTTTTGTTTTTGCCTCTGTTTTTACTTGAGGTATTTCTTCCACTCCAGAGTTATTGGAGCCTGTCCTGCGACCACGGACTGCATTGTATTGTGAGTTAATGTGAGAACAACAACAACTGTATGTACTCTACCAGGGTAGTACTCGAAGTACGTTTTGATGGTGCCTCAATGTAGAGCGGTGGCGACGCTCAGCGGCCGCGAAGGGCTAACGGCCGAGGGATTGCGACACCGAGCACGTTTCGTTTTTTCTCAGCTCCTATTCAAGGCTTACCGTCAGTCCCACCTGTCTGTGGCCGAGGCCGTCAGGGGGTCAGGGGCTCTGACACTAAGGAGCTATCAGGTACCCCTACGAGTTCATGGCTCACACACCGTGGGTGCATTGACACACCGCACAGCTATATCAGGTATCCCTACGTGTTCATGGTCGACACACCGTGGGTGCATTGACACACCGCACCATCCATCACAGAAACCGCAACAAAAACAATCGATTCGGCGACAGCTATTAATAGTCGTTCTCTTGTCTGATATACCTGACGGGCCCTTTCGTGCAGTTGCCTGATGCTTGACACGCGCCTATTAATGGCTTGCCAACCGTGTAGCACCATCACACGGTTCACAAGAAAACACAGCCCCCCGGGATAAAATTCTGGACCGGTTTTCTCCAGAACATGCCTCAAGGGGAGGAACACAACGGAAATTCGGCCTAGGGTGTGTGATAACTGATCACACGGGTGATAATATTATACGGCAATATCTCGTGCAAAAAAACGCGCGCTCTAGTTTTTAGACTACTGCTGTGGGTCGAACCACAGCGAGAGTTTTTTTTAGGCAGCAATCGTCGACATCGCCTTCACAAGGAAGCCCCACTGCGATCGTGATGCTCCACCACAAGAACCTGCGTCATCTCATCAAGGATTTCGTCTTGCTTCTCTGGCATTGTCTGTTTTCCAGGGTGTGCAAAGGTGTACGGCATTGTGGATTTATCCCGCAGGTATACGCACTAAAATGGAAGGGTAACATACAGCATCATAGGCCATTTAGTCCAGTACCAGTAGGAGACCCGTCTTTTTGAGCCCGCCAATAAGGCTCTCTTGGACTTCTTACACTCGGATTCAGGGCAGCAGAGCGGTCAGACAAGAGATCAAACCGTGGTCTATAGTGGTCTATAATATATTGCAGTACATACCAGGTACTGGTATCTATCAACACTATACTAGTCAGAGGCGGACGCACCAGACGTGGGCGAATCTAGCGTTGCTCGCGGCCAGTCCCTTCTTCGTCCCTGCTGCTGGTGCCACTGACACAGCAGTGCCAGGGCGGGTAGTCTCGGGTGAAGGTTGGACGTGCACTATGTCTCCGCAATGCGACAGCGCTCGTCGTAATCGATTCTCGATCGAGTTTCGGCAGAGGCGTCCCCCTGCAAGCACGTCAGTCATCGATCGCAGGCGGGCACGACACGTGCAGCCGCGCGGCGGAGGAGCGGAACGGAACGGAGCCGCACCCTGAGTCAGTCTTCGACGCAACGACCCACCCCCCTCAGAAAATAAGGATGGTCGTTTTCAACATTGTTCTTGATATTAATAGTTGTGTTTCATACATACTAACTGGCACATACCAGGTATTTACCCCGACACGATATATACGTGGTATAAAATGTACTGGTATATACCTGGTATGTAAAATACAATACTCGTACAAGTACGTCTGCCGTTTGGAGTATTAATATTAATATCAAGTCCACTGATATAACAACGTAGGGGTGTATTCGACGATCCGTAGCGAGAACCTCTGTCGGTGCAGCTCCAAACCGCTGCAATTTGACCGCCCTCTCATGCACAATCTTAAAAGTGGTGACTCGGAACTCGGAATATCGAGAGCACGGTATTTGGAGACAGCCACATATGATGCAATGCCGGAAGTACTAGGTAGCAAGCACAAACATTTTACGGTACATACTGCTGTGGTAAAGTATACTGGTACGAAAGTACTGACTGTAGTGTGTCCTACGGCTGCAGTCTCCCGAAGTCCTACTGTAATTTCCTAATGATGTAGAGCGGTGGCGACGCTCAGCGGCCGCGAAGGGGCTAACGGCCGAGGGATTGCGACACCGAACAGGTTTCCTTTTTTCTCAGCTCCTATTCAAGGCTTACCGTCAGTCCCACCTGTCTGTGGCCGAGGCCGTCAGGGGGTCAGGGGCTCTGACACTAAGGAGCTACCAGGTACTGGTACTTATTAACGGTTGATACTTGGTATTGATAGCACCGGTATGTACACGCCTTGAGTGCATCGTCACAGCCTCATAATCAAAACAGAAACCCCAGCTAACCAACCGATGTATCGATGTATTCGGCTACGTACCGTCAGGTCATTCCCGGTCTGATTGAGTGTATACGAAGTATACCTGGATCAGACAGAGAGGCCCTCGCAAGGAAGCACGCACGTCGTGTGTCACCGCCACCAACGCTCAGGTCTAAAAAACAAACGTAACCGACAAACCCAAGGGACACCCATCGGGAAACGACCGACCAGCCGACCAGCGATCGACCGACCAGCCGACCAGCGATCGACAGCCGACTAGCGAGACCACTCACCCTGGTTGTTTCTCTGCGCGAGTATACACCAGACCGTGAGTACCTGGGGGATCGGGACGCTCTCGTGCTCTTGACTACTGCTGTATATACTGCACCCCGATAGCACCACGACCACGACCCCGGACAACGAAAAAAGTGCGAGGCAGCGAACAAGTGCTCATAGTACCGGTACCGCAGCACGCGCACGTTTTATGCCGGCATATGCGCATGGTCCTGGATATACCTGGTGCTTCATAACACTATCACACTAGGGTGATAAAATAACACACCCCCTCGGACGATTTTTCAAGACTGGTTCTCCCCAACGGGGAGGGCGTACTGAATACGATGGCCGATGCGTCTACTGTCTGTGAAACCTTAACCCCTTTAGAACCGCAGTCCCGTTTGGGGACAAAATTACTTGAAATTTGACTGGATTGTCCCCAGAACGGGACTGCGGTTCTAAAAGGGTTAATCGAGGAAATATTTCCGGAGCCACCATTTTCGTTGTTTGAGCGTGCTCCCCATGTTTCGAGAGGAAACCGGGTCTGAAAATCGTCCGTGGGGGTGTCATATTATCACCCTAGTGTGATAGTGTGATACGGTAACTTGCTTGACCCCGACGCTCAAGCGCGAGTTGTTTACATTCCTGGTGCCACTACTGCTGCAAGTACCAGTACCAGTATACCTAGTACCTGGTACCTGGTAAAGCAGTATATGCCGGCATGAGAACACAATGCAGACAGAAAGTATGTACTCGTACCGATTCCGAGGCTAGACCCCGGTGCAGGGTGCAGAGTGACAAACAGGAAGGCGGACAGCACGCTCATGATACTCTTGAAATATACCAGGTACCTGGTACGAATATACAGGATAGGAGTACGTTTTCGAAGTAAAGCCCGTGATAAACCTAGAGCCCCCGTAGATTCGACACGGCCTCTTGGTTGCGGTTGTGGGGGTAGACTACAAGTAAATGGGTATTCAACACAGACTACAGCACCAGTACCAGAACGTACCCGGTACACGCTTGTGAGTTGTGAGTGGACCCAGGAGCCACCCATCAGTCGAGTCACCACCGCTGTATATACAAGGACACACGCACCGACAGCATCCGCGCCGAGAACCAAGCAGCTGCATTCGCGATCGATGCCAAGCCTGTAAACAAGCGAACTCCGTCTACGCGCATATAGTTATGCTCAATCACCACAGCAGCAGCAGCAGTGTCGCACGTGAGGTGTGCCACAAGACATCCTACATGTACTCGTACGAGAAGACCCGTGCTCCAGCCAGGGGCAGCTGAGCGTCTTGAGTTACTGGTACACCAGCAAAGGAATTTGGGAAACCAGAAACGGAATAAGCAACGCACGGAGGCGCACCTTGATCGTCGACGTTCCCGACGAACAACGTCCTCCCCTTGGCGACCACTAGCTCTCCACTGCCGTCCCCGTCTGAGGAGCGGGTGGCCTTGAAGACGCCACGGTGTTCCTTGAGGTGCACATGTCTGAACCCAGTGCCGCCTTCGAGGCTTTGGGGCACCACCCGGTAACCCTTTGCTACGACCACCATCGAATGGATATTGACTTAAACCAGGTCTTGTGTCGTACTCGGGCAGCCACAGTGGGAAGACGTGTAGAGACAACGCTAAGTCTGGAGACTAGCGGATGGTCGCCTCTGTGTCTGGTCTGCCGGGCAGCTCAGCGCTCAGAGCACGAATATCGGGGATTCTTCTAGGTACGCCCGCTCAATACCGCCTTGTAAAACATCGAAACCCCTCGTTGGCCTCGGACAATAAAATCGGTGATACAACGCAGAACCGCCCAACCGGAGGGCAGCCGAGGACACCTGGTGCGTAACCCTCTTGAAGACTCTTCCCGCTTTAATCTGCAGGTATTTGATTTCGGACGGCGTTGAATTTGCCGCTGTCGTTATTTCTGTGGATCCTGCACCTCTTGTGTGCGTGATTTCTTTTTTTGCCGTCCACACGGTGTTGCGACCCCATCTTTTTTGCCATTCCTCACGGGACGGAGGGAAGAAAAACTGCTCTAGTCGTGTGAGGCTGCCAGGTGCGCCACCCCGCGATCCTCGCTGCGCCCCTTCATACCACGTGTATTGCCGCTGTCAGTGCATATGCAAGCCCCAGGTATTTCCGTCCGGGGTGATGACGCTCGGATTTTGTGTACTACACCGGTTGTCCGTGTGGTGCACTCGTACAGCCCACAACCCTTTCCCCCTTCTTAGGGTTTGGGAGAAAGTGACTTATTTTACAAACAGCATCTCTAAAATCTACAGCATAAAAACAGCAGCAGTATCTCGGCCACACGAACCTTTGGTCGGGCCTATATTGGAGCGCAGTAGAGTTGGGGATGGTGCCTACAGCAGTGCCGGACTCCAGCGCAAGGAGGCGCATGATATGTTCGACACGCGACACCCCTGTATAATCGACGATCGTGTGCCGTACGCTGACAATTGTCCGTTCAAATACGGATGATGGCACAAGACCGCACTTTTTCATGAAGTACCAGTCTGTCCGTAAATATAAATACCGCTGT
Organism: Nereocystis luetkeana; assembly: GCA_031213475.1. Classification (NCBI taxonomy): domain Eukaryota; class Phaeophyceae; order Laminariales; family Laminariaceae; genus Nereocystis; species Nereocystis luetkeana. The sequence continues at coordinate 1,070,791 of JARUPZ010000013.1, read as the reverse complement.
GGACATAAATATGAGTACGCGAGCGTTTCTTATTTGTACGGTCAGAGAGGTAGAAATCCGTGGGCTTCGAGCAGGCGCTTGCTTCTTTTGCGCACCTCTTCAGTTGTCTCCTGCTTGCGATCGATGATACCGCGTGCCCCGTCGCTCCCCCTCCCTACAGCCACCCTGTTTGTGAGTCAACTACGGTAGTGGCACCCAGTTGGCTGGCTTCACAATAGAGTCCAAAGTGCCAAACGGGTATTATATCCTCGGTCACAGCAGTAGTGGTACACACCCTTTGGCCACAGCTTATTACATTTTAGTTTTTTTTTTTTTTGCTCATCCCATTTATTGTCTTCGCACATCTTCTCTCTCTCTCCTTCCAACTCGTAACTCAGATCCGGGGTCACATAGCAGGCTCTTCTCCCCCCTTCCCGCTACGGTACGTGCCTTCATTTTTATCACGAGAAGATTTCAGCCTTTTCTTCCCTCGTCGACTCGCATCGAATTGTGCCTACCCACGCTGCAAGGCGCTCTCAACAATTGAATCCTTTTTTTTATTTTCGCAAATAAAGTCAAAGTCCGACCCACCTGGGGCTCGAACCCACGACTCAAACAAGTAGAATTCGAGGAACTACCGGGGCGACCGGCTTGTTATACCTGTGGGACATCAGCTGCTGCTGTGGTGATGTGGTGATGACACCCCTTTAGGACCGCACTCCCGTTCAGGGGCAAATTGCTTGAAATTTTTATTAATACGAACGTACGTCGTATACGGCTGTAGTTTAATGCCAAGTTCCAGGTACAAGTGGGGCTACGCTCGCCGGCGGCTCCGCGTATGCCCGCAATGGCTGAAGGCAAAAAGGCTGTTGGTGCGACAGCAGCAGTGCCAAGGGATGCATTATAAAACACAATTTTGAGTGAAGAGTAAGAAAACGCTGAAAACACGAAAAAAAACATTTCCATCCGCCGTTAGGCGTAACAACACATAACACGTTCGTACAACAGCAAGCAGCACTGCAGAGTACTACGTACTACCTGGTAGACGCTAGGCGTCCGTACTGTATACTTGGTGTTGGTGTGCAGATAGCCACAACACGGTTAGTTGAGCAGCAGCAGTCGATCGAACAAATCGGCAGTGCGAAGCGCCGGCGACTACGTTGGAGCAGGAAACTCAGCAACAGCAAGCAGAAGCAGCAGTATAGCGTACAGGTACGCATCGTATGTAAAACTGCGCTGGCACGAGACCTCCGCCGAGAGGCCAAACAAAATATCAATTACGAGAGGGTACTCGTGCAGCTTCCGAAGCAGATGAACCAGTCCAGCTTCAAATGAACCAGTCCAGCTTCAAAATGCGGAGACACGTCACCGAGAGGGGGTGACTCGCATAATTGCCATGCTCACAGGGATGACCAGCAAAAACAAGATCGCAGAGATGGCAAGAGTAGCAGCAGTAGAACAGCACAGCAGTAGTAGCACGCACATAGCAGCACCAGAGCAGCGGCAGGAGCAGCCGCAGTAGCCATGAACCACAGTTTTTTAAATGACGTTTTGACGGGCCAATGACAGTCCTGACGGGGCAAGGGTAGGCCGTCAACCGAAATCTGTGAGAAATCAAGTACTGGTAGCTTTCGGAATTAGGTATGGGTATCGATCAGTCTACTCGTCTCACTCAGTATCGACCACTACTATTAATAGTCCACGGAACTCAGTACCGACCACTCACACATTTGGTGCAATTCACAGCTGACGTATTTGAGATATTTCTCGCGCCCCGTCTGGGCACTGTGCGAGCGTGGCTCTACAGCAGTAAAAACACGACGAGGAAAGACTTAAGCATACCCTCGAGGGTCAGCCTCGAAACATGTTGCAGGGTGAGCTTAACGGGCACATACAGGCATGCATGTACTCGTTCATAAGTTTTTTCTTCCTTGGCAGTTACCTGGTACATAATAATTCGAAACGCCTCCACAACACAACGAAAACTCCACGATGCATGTGACACTCTGTCGGCCAGTGCCATGAGCCGTCGAAAGTCGCGAAGGATGCGGCCTCTCCCGTTTCGGCCACAGAATGAGAGGTTCAATCTGGGTGCTGGCATCGTGAGCATAATATTTTTACCGTCACGAGCGAGCATAGATCTTGGCTGACGGCACATTTGCCCCTTGACGGACACAGCCGTCAACGACATCCCAATGCTCAAGACTATTATATTTCAGAAGAAGGCTTGAGGGGCAAAATATAGGCCTGACGGGGCAAAGGTAGGTCATCAACCCAACTCTTTGACCATGAAACTGATAAATCAAGTATCGGCCACTCTACTGCCGGCAGCGAGGGCACGGAGACTGTCACAAATCAAGTATCGACCACCCAACTGGTCTAACTCACAACTGACTTACTCCCACCCGGCCGGCCGGCAGCCAGGGCACAGCGCAAGCACGCCCGAGGCCGCCCCTGACACAGTCGGGGTCGAGGATCACGATGAGGCAGCTTCGTCCCGTGAGGTGAACCTCACCTCGCGCTAGCACGGACTACGCAAAAAAACACGTCTAAGAAACGCTGATGAGCGCCGAGAGCAGAGGGCCAACATGTACGTACTCGCACCTGGTATGTAATGTCTACAGCATCTTCCAGCAGTGCAGTACTGACAGGCAGCCGCCGCAGCACAGCAGCAGCAGCAGCAGCAGCAGCAGCAGCAGCAGCAGCAGCCAGCCTCGTACGTACGTGTCGAGCTATCATACCATGCATCGTTCTGTTGTGTAAACCTGTGCGAACCGTCCTGCTGGCAGCACAGCAGCAGCATCAGGGCCTGTGATGTGTGATGGGTATATCGTGTTCCTACGAGCGGTAAGGTACGGTACGCACGGTTTCCGAATCAGAGGTCGTCGCAGCAGTCCAAAAGCAGTGTAGCAGTGTCAGTAGATTTCTTGGGTTATTACGTGCTGCGGTGAGGTGCTGGGGTGGAACCCAGCATTTAGGGCATGGTGCACCCCGAGACTCTGAGGCACTCGGACGTACCAGCGTAGCGAGCGTAGTCGGAGGCACTTGGCTGGTGAAGTACTCCAATGGACGGACTCATTGTACACTTGGAGGCACTAGCACGCCAGTCGGTACATACAAGCACTCAGAGCTCCGCACATCAACGGCAAGCAACTATGAATATCAGCAGTATTTGCGCACCTCAGATAGATCATGATCTACTGCTGTACGTAGAGTAGGTCATATACTGTAGTTCCTCACCTGCATTTGTTAGAGGTTGTGCTGGATCTGTTTGAAGTACAGATCCAACCCCAGGAATCGTGTTACTACCACTGTTGCAGGTTATTGCAGATTATACGGCTACCCGCCCGGCAACATGCGCTACATCGTACAAATCATACCGATGATACTGATCAGGGATCCATCTATCTGCCCTGAAATATCTAGTATCATGAACTGTTGGAATCGACTATCTGCCCGAGGTGTTAACCATTATATACTGGTATATACCAGGGTATACACTACTAATAATATCATACCTACAGTATTGTGTAACACTATCACACGGGTGATGAGATAACACACCCCCTGGCACGGATTTCCGAGCCGAGTTTCTCCACACCATGTCTTAAGGTGCCCCAAGGGGGGAAAATGGCGGCTTTGGGAAGTGGTCGTTGATATCTTCCCTTCTTGACGCATCGCTCGGCGTATGCACCTTTCTCCGTTGTCGAGAGAAACAGCTTGGAATTTCGGAAATTCGTCCGAGGGTGTGTCTTTTGTTCTCACCCAGTGTGATAGTGCTGTACGATAGCGAGCCAACAACTATTATCAGGTGGCGACTCTACTGTTATTTTATTTTAATATTCATAGTAGTGAGCCAAGTCACAGCCCTATCGTCTACGTTGCTCTTGTTCCGTGTGGGCCTCGCAACATCTGAACCTTGCGCATCTCTCCCGCGATCGCTGCGTGCTGTGCGACTTTTGCGGCTTTCGAAACCTCAGACAAATATTCCATGTCTTACTACGGTAGTGGCGGAGGCGGTGGCGGTGGCGGTGGCGGTGGCGGGTATGGAGGCGGTGGTGGGTATGGAGGGGGAGGGGGTCGGGGCGGAGGGGGGCCGAGGGGGGGAGGCATGGGCATGTACGGAGGAGGAGGGGACGGAGGTGGCATGGACCGCAACCCTCGTGACAGGTGATTTCTCATTCTTGTTCTTGTTCTAGTCACTTTTCGTCCTCCGGCGGGTTGGTGAACATGTTACAACTGTTGGAACTGCGTGCTCATTTTTGGGGGTAAACCTGGTTCATATTGGTGGTGGTGTTTGGGTTGGTGTTGACGTTGATGTTGGTGTCGGTGTCGGTGTTGGTGTTGGTGGCGTTCGACATGGTTCGTATATTGGTTGGCGTTGGTGTTGGTGGACGGGCGGAAGCACTTAGGTGGATGGATGATACTGCCGCCACTGGGGTGGCAGACATCACTTGCTCGCTTACCCGTAGCGGTGGACCGCCTGCTTGAAGTTCAACCTCCGGTGTGTACCACTCTTATTGACATACGGTAAATGTAAGGATCGCTGGGGTATAAACATCAACTCCAAATGATCCTCACCTTTTCTTCCAGAGTAGCAGCTTTTCTCTTTTCACCCCTATCCTGTCCTGTTTGTTGTTTTCGCCCTTCGATTATTTTCACATCCTATTACGGGGGACCATAGTAAATAGGACCAAATATTGTTAGTGTAAATAGTTAAATACGTAGTTTTTGTGTGTATCATAGGTCCTATTAACTATGGCTCCCCGTAATCGTAGACACTCGGATGCGGGGTCACGTATTAGCCTCTTATCCCCCCTCCCCACTACAACGATTCGTGCCTTGCCTTATTGTCTGGGCAAGACGGCAGCCGCTTCTCCCCTCGTGGACTGTCGGCGTCTATCAACAACTCTGTCCGAACATACTGATACAAGGAACGTGTTTCTCTACAGTAGTATTCAATCAAAACGGTCCTTACATGTTGGGAGATTGTGCTATTCCATCGACTTTTTGCTTTTTGCGTGTGCTTTGTACCGGCATGAGAGACGTTTTACGACAGAGGTATCACGCTCGGAGAAACAGTACACTCTGAGCCTCCACGGCGTCCTTCCCGTGCGGCAGCTTAGGGATGATTATGTAGTTTGTACCCGTACGAGATGCGTGTAGCAACCGTTGCATGCATATGTGTGTTCCCGTTGAACTCCGCAGTATACCTTGGGGGGACATGGGAGTCTCGAAAAATTAAGGTGAATATCTATCGTAGATTCACCTCGGCATGTATTTGTGTTCCGCGGTTAGCGGCGGTGTGGTGCTCCATTGCAGGCGTCGATCACGTCGGACGGCACGCTACACGCGACGTGTACGTTTTAAAGTTGTTCCTTAGAATCTTGTCTTTGAAACGTCGCTGTTGTCGCCCGACTAACCCCTCGATGGATCCATCAATCAAGCAATGGATCCTTCCATCCATTTGTCAAGCAATCGATCCATCAACTTGTGGACCAACCCTTCAATCAACCAATCCACCCGCCATCCTTTGAAGCAGTCCTTGAATCAATCAACCCACCGGCCTACGACTTAATCAATCACCCATTTATCGATCAATCCACCCCATCCACCAACGATAACGACGAGTGTTTTCAATCTACCAAACTGCCTCCTCCGTAAGACAGCCGCAAGCAACGAGCAACGCCTCGAAACGTCACCAATTCCGCCGCTCCTCCCTTTACCTCCAGTAAGCCCCCCTCATGCTGTTCTTAGTAGGATATACCCTGGTAGGATGCAACTCCCCTTTCATGCGACTCGCCGAATGCCTCACGGCGCCTGTTTGCGCTTGGTGCTAGCACTGTCTACCTGGTCGGTGAAAACCCGACGTGTTCCGTCCCGGTATTGTGTGTAGGGTGGGATGCGAGGGTCTGGCCGTACGACAACGGCCATGCATGACAATGAGTGCACCCCCCCTCCCTCCCTCCCCTTACTTTTTGTGTATGGAACAGGAACGGTATGTCTGGGTCGGCGAGAGGAGGCGCGGAGCATTTAGCGCGCATCCACGGTACGGAGGAGGACAAGGTGCGTGCCGAGCTATACGAGTGACAGCGTGGGAAGGAAGGGAGGGGGGGTTGTCTGTTTTGGGAAGGCGTGTTGGTATCCAGCCAGCACGTTGGACCTCTTGGCGGCGGTACAGGCACCGGGGATTCGTGCCGCGGTAGCTGTGGACCCTTCTTTCTGAGTGTTATCATATCACCTGAAGAAAGTTTATATCCCAGTGACACACCGAAACTGATTTTGGAGGAAAGTGTAAGTGCTACCCGATGATGTATCAAAATCCCATGGCCTTAAGCATACAACGAAAAACACTGCAAAACAAGAATGCCATTGTTCGGACAGTTTTGTTTCAAGGAGTCCCGTCGTCCAGAAAACGTTTCTGCCACAAGCTGCTACCCCCATCGCAGCACGCGTGCCGTGTACAGCAAGCGTTGAAACAAGGGGGCGTCGTTGTGTCGGCAACCAGTAGGGTTGGATGTGGGATGTCGATGTCGGAATTGAGCTCGATGCGATGTCGATGAATCAGGAAAACTAATCGATACCATCTACCAGGTATGTGTCTTTTGATGGGTTGAACCTTCCCTTGAATATATATCTGTATGAAAGACGCGGGGACACGAGGGGATGGCGGGCCAAGCACGATCGATGTGATCAATTGAACGTTCGATGTATCGCTGGATCGAAACTTTTGGAGGCGATACCCGATATTTAACACCATCGAACTAGGCTATGAATGGGACACCGGTCGGTTTGAGCCTCTTTTGTGTCCACTATGGCTATGAATAGGACACCGGTCGGCTTGAGCCTCTTTTGTGTCCACTATGGGCACTGCAGAGGGTGTTGGCCAGACAGCAAAAGTGTCTCACCGCGGCCTTCGTCTCTGCGCCTGGATAGTATTTCGTCCCAACAGCAGTTCTGTGCGTAAGTCACGATGCTTTTCGCGTTTTGTGGCGATGTGGTCATGTGTTGTTGCAGTGTTGAGCTGTGCTGTTTTTGTTTTTTCTCTCGATGTTTTGTGCTTCCAAGTCCTCAACGTTTTTTTCTTGTATGTTTTTGTTTCATTTTCTCGCGGTGACAGGTCAACTGCCCGTTTTTCTACAAGATAGGAGCGTGCCGACACGGGGATAGGTGCTCTCGGCAGCACCACAAGCCCCCCTTCAGCCAGACGATTCTCGTGCAGAACCTATACCAGAATCCGATATCGGCGGTGATGGCCGCGGGGGGAGACCCGTCTCAGCTACCCAAGGACCACGTGCAGGACGACGTGAGCACTGGTTGATGTGTTGACTGGGTTTGTTGATCATTTTATCGATGTGTTTGACTGATTGACGTGATTGATTAATTTATTGATTGATTGATTTACTTGGTTGATTTGGTTGATTGATTCATCGATCGGTGTATTGTTGTACGAATGCTATACCAAGTATTTATGGTTTGTTGATTGTGGGAAGGTAAACCCACGTCGGGAATCCGCAGTGGCCCCTATCCTAGATACCCTGGGTGTTATGTTGCGGCGCTTCCGAGTGTTCGATCCGATCTATGGCCTGGCAACTCCGGGAAATATGCCTCTGGACTGCGCGTATATGGCGTGCCAGGTACGAGGTATATTCGATAAGTCGTGTTGCGAACTCTTGTAGTCGCCCGCTCTCTCTCTCTCTTTTGATTTTGGTGTAATTTTGATTTTGGTCGTTCGTTTCCTGATTGTGGGTATCGTAAAATTTGTTTTGTCGATGCCGTTGTTTTCATTTTTCTGTCGTGTCTTGTTTGGCCCAGTTCGAGGACTTCTTCGAGGAGGTGTTTCAAGAGCTCAGCAAATTCGGAGAGATTTCCGAGATGAACGTCTGCGATAACCTCGGAGACCACCTCATCGGGAACGTCTATGTCAAGGTTAGCTTTTGGGCTGGGGCTTGGTGTTGTCGGTTGTTGCTGTTGCTTGAGCAGGGTGCTTTAGAAAGAAAACGATGCGGAGCCCACATTTTTTTCAAGACCCACTCAGAGGGGCGTGTACTCGATAGGAGAGATGTACTCGATATCATGCATGGCCGTAGTCGTCGACCATTTTTTCTCGCATCCCATTCATTATGTTCGCCCATCTTCTTCTCTCTCTCCTTCCAACTCGTATAACTCAGATCCGGGGTCACATAGCAGGCTCTTCTCCCCCCTTCCCGCTACGGTACGTACGTGCCTTCATTTTTTATCGCGAGAAGATTTCAGCCTTTTCTTCCCTCGTCGACTCGCATCGAATTGTGCCTGCCCACGCTGCAAGGCGCTCTCAACAATTGAATCCCTTTTTTTATTTTTGCAAATAAAGTCAAGGTCCGACCCACCTGGGGCTCGAACCCAGGACTCAAACAAGTAGAATTCGAGGTTGACCACTTGAACCACCGGGGCGACCGGCTCTAGTATGCAATAGACCCTCGCATCCCTACAAAGCCAGGACGGAGTATGTCTATATAGAGTTTTCACCGACCAGGCAGGCATTGCTTGCACCAAAACGCCGTGAGGTAATCCGCGAGTCGCATGAAGGGTATCCTACTAAGAATCGCTTGTGAGGCGGACTTGCGCATGTATGACAAAGCTATAATGAGTTTATTTATTTTCCGGTGTGGCCACTCCAGAGACAGCAATGAGTTTACTATGTAACTGCCTCGTGATGGCCTCACAACAAGCACTACGTGATGCGATCGTACCCCTCGCGCAGAGTAAAGCTTCTCCACCCACGACAAATCATCCACGAATATAACGTGGAGGCCCCCAGCTGTAACCGACCGCCCCCCCCCCCCCCAAAAAAAAAAACCAGAAGAACGGTATCCTGGTGGTCTAGCTCACGTAGTGAGCGGCATGTTTTGCGGTGTCGTTGCCAACCGACGCCAACCCAATCTACACATATGAAAGTTAGGGGGGGAGTTTTTTTTTTTTTTTTCCCACGTAAAACATGTGAAAATTAATACGGTATTGTTTTTTATTCTCACAGGAATCCCATGCCACTGGTGTGTGTGTGTGTGTGTGTGTGTTTTTTTTTTTTTTTCGACGTGTGAGTTTTTTTCGGAGTGTGGTGTCTTTTTTTTTTTTTTTTTCTTGTCGTGTACATACCATACCCCTCGGGGGGTTAAATCAACCCCGAGTGCACTAAACCGCTGTGCCTTTGCTGTATTCTCTTCCCAGACTCTTGACTGGTACTGCTTTGTTCTCTCACACGACCCGTGGGTTGGGTCAAAGATTTCTTTTGATACCCGGGTCGGGCCGGGTCACTCTTTTACCTGATTCGATCCAAACCGACCCGACCCGACATGACCCGCGAGGTTTGACCCGACCCGTGAAGGCTTTTTGGGACTTGCCGTCGAGAGGGTGATGCGTCGGTTTTAACAATGCTATATTTTTTTTTTTTCTGTACGTATTGTATTTTGCCGTTTGTAAAGTCTACAGGCATGAAAGACACTCAAACACGTTATGTTGGGCAGGCTCGGGACGGGATAGGCCTCCTCTCGAAGCGTCGACATGTCGGACAGATAGATCTACAGATATATCAGATATATCGTCTACAGAGAGATGATGTACAGATAGATCAGATAGATCCTAGCCTGCCGTTGTGATATCCTGTGCAGGACATGTCCAGTACATATCTATCCCAGGAAACATGTCCCAGATCATGCAGGGTATACATATACTGCTCCCACCCGGTGACATGAGTTAGATCATATCAGGTACAGATCATGCAGATCATAAATCTATTTATCTAGTTACCCTGAATGATCTCGATCATGAACTGCTGCTGGAAGCGATCATCGGGCAGACGTTTGGGAGGTTAAGCTCTGGTATTTAAGTCCAAACCGCATTTAAGTCCAAACCGCAACAGCAGTGTTGTGCTAGCCTTGCCCCCCCCGACGTGCAGGATCTGTACACAAAAGCTGATCCAAACCGGAGAACATGCCGTAAGTCATGCAGGGTATTTATACATTTACGGCTTCCACCAGGCAACATGAGCTAGATCATACAGATCACACAGATGATACATCTATCTATCTAACTATCTATCTATCTGCCCTGTAAGATCTAGATGATGCAAACGAGGGGAGCGCCTCAACCCGAGTACCCCCCCCCCCCCCCTGCTCGACGCGTATGGTCTTGTTTGCGTCCTGTTTTAATAGTTCATGGACGAGGAGGACGCTGACTCTGCTCTGAAAGGGCTCATGGGCAGGTGGTATGCGGGAAGGCCCATCATGTGCGAGTTCAGCCCCGTCACGGACTTCAGGGAAGCTCGCTGCCGTCAGTTCGACGAGGGCACATGCAACAGGCGCGGTTTGATTGGTTGCTTGGTTGGTCCGTTTGTCGGTGTTTTGCCTGGTACATTGTTGGTTGTTCGGTGATTTGTTCTGACTGGTTGGTTGATCGATTGGTTCGTTGGTTGGTCGGTCGATTGTAGTGTTGGTTTATGGTGCGCTATATGGGAGTGATGGTGTTGTGAACGAAGAGCGGCCGAAGGAAAGTCAGCTTTCGAACATGCTTTTCTAGCCGATTGCCAGCAATATGAAACCGATATAGCGAGCAACTCCCAAGCCTGAAGGAGTGGGTCGTGGTTGGTTGCTGGACTGTTGAGCATGGTGCTTTTCTCTGCCCCCGTGATTGTCTGTTCCTTTTACGGGATACCATAGTAAATAGGACCAAATATTGTTAGTAAAAATAGCGAAATGTATAGGTGTTTCGTGTGTACCGTAGGTCCTATTTAGTATGGTCCCCCGTGATAGTGGGCTTGGTTAGATTGTCTTCGTTTATTTTTCGGTGTGACCAACAAGTCCGATGACTTTCTCCCGGGTTTTTCAACTCTTATTCACATGATTCCAGTTTTTCTACGTATCTGTCGTGCCTATGTTGATCTTGGTGGTGTTGGTCTCGGTGTTTAGTTGTCGTTGCTGTTGTTGATCACCCTCGCCCTTCCCCCTCCACCGTGCGGTTCCTTTCGTTCACCGGGCTACAGGGGAGGACAGTGCAACTTCATGCACGTCAAGCCGGTGCCCCGCTTAGTCTCATCCTACCTCGAAAGGGTGAGTCGGGGCTGGTGATAAATACACGGATGCTTGGATGCTCGATCGGGATTGTCAACTCGCTCTTGCGTGTGTTTTTATTAATGTTGCGTGTCTTGAGCCGTTCAGAACTGACTGTCTGACTGCACCCCGCTTTCGGCGAAACAGTATTTAATAGACTATTACGGGGGACCATAGTTGATAGGACCAAATATTGTTAGTAAATATGGTTGAATATATAGGTTTTTATGTATACCGTCGGTCCTATTAACTATGGTCCCCCGTAATAGTTGGAACTTTATTTGGATGTATTTACTGTATGTTGCTGGACAGTGCCAAAAGTGCCGAAACCGACGCCTGCGCTCAAAATCAAACTTGATATGTAGTAAATTGTTTTTCTTCAAGTGTCAAGCACTCGATTAGTCTGTTACGCCATGGATGTTTTTGTTCCTCCTTCTCTTTGCCTTTTTTTTTTTGCCGGTTGTTGGTTTCATTGACGTCGATCGGCGAGTGGTTCAAGTCTTGGGCAAGGACCGTCAAGTAGTTGACTTCTACTGTACCACAACTCTGACTGCTGTGGCTCTCAGCTATTGTAGGGGTTTCCACACAGCTCATGAGGCGTTTTTACACCGGGGGGGGGGGGGGGGGGGGGGGGGTTAGGGCATGTGTCGAGACGGCAGGCAGATAATGCCGTGATTCACCGACAGCTTGGCACTTACATATATACCTCCTGACATGATCCGATTGTAGTGGCGCATGTGCCTGTGTTCCTCTTCGTTTTTTGACGTTTTTCATCTTCGCTTTGCTCGGTGATTAATTAAGGTCCTCCGCAAGAAGAAAGGTGGGGGGGGGGGCGACGACGACGACTACGGAGGGGAACGCCGCAGCAAGAAGCGATCCCGCAGCCGCTCCAGGGACCGGGACAGGTGTAAAAAAAAACGAGTCGGTTTCCTGTTTCGGTCGGTTTTGGCAACCGAAAAAACGGCGCAACAACCGACGTTTTTTTTGTTTTTTTCCGTTTTTTTGGTTGATAAGCCTGGCGACGACGCTACAGACTTCAGTCGCTAACATTGAATGATTGAACGATTGTTGGTTGTATGTTTGATGGTCATCACTTACCCCCCGAACGGCATTATATGAAAAGTAGGCTCCCTGAATCCAAAGTGATGGTCTTGAGACGTCAAAATAGGCAGTGGAACTTAAAGTCTACATGAAGTCATAAAACATGAACAGAAAGTAATCAAGCAGTTAGCCTATACTTTTCCCGTTCACTTGTCAAACATGCAGTCATCCCTCGAGCGTCAAGCCACCCTTCGAATATTCAGGCATGAACTCGTCCATCAAACATGGTGTCATGCTTCAAACATCAAGTTATTGATTTCAAGATCAAGTCATCCTTCAAACACCAAGGTGCCCCTTCAACCATCAAGTCATACTTCAAACTTCTATCAAACATAAGAGTATTCCGTCCAACGTTAAGCCACCCATCAAACGGAGGCGTTATGCCATCCATGAAACGATGGCATAAACCATCCATGAAATGGAGGCGTTAACCCATCCATCTAACGGAGCCATCGCAGTCCTTTGTCAGCTGTCAAGAGTCAAAAGCCCGTAGAGCTTATCATATCTGATTTATTCCGGTAGGCTAAACGTATCACGTTTTGCTAGTTGTTTGCGGTGGCGGTGCCCGCGCATTTCGGGGTTTTAACGTGTTCGCTGGCGTGTTTTGTTGTTGTTGTTGTTGTTGTTGTTGTTGTTGTTGTTGTTGTTGTTGTTGTTGTTGTTGTTGTTGTTGTTGTTGTTGCCTCACAGGAAGAAGCGCAGCAGGTCTCGCGAGCGACGCAGCAGCAGGCGCAGCCGCAGCCGTGAGCGCGGGTCGGGCGACAAACACGAGAGACGGAGTCATCGCGACAGGGACAGGGACAGGTAGCTAGAGTAACTCTTTTGCCACAGGCGGCTTGTTGGTGGGTGGCTTGGGTGCCGGCGGTTGTGGCGATTATTAAGGGCGTGTTGGTGGTGGTCATAGTTGTGTGGGTGATGTTTTTGGTGTCGTGTGGTGGCGGAGATTGTTTTGGTGCATAGACGTTGGTGGTGGTGGTGGTGGTGGTGGTGGTGGTGAATTAGGTGGGCAGTGGAGGGTTGTAGTGATGGTACTGGTGGTGTGGTGGTTTAGGCGGTGGTGGAGATAGTTGTAGTGGCGGTGGGTGGTGATAGGTTTGCTGGAAGTTATGGTGGCGGTAGCGGTGGCGGTGGTGGTAGCGACGGGATTTTCGGTGGGTGGTGGCGGCAGCGGTAGTGGTGTTGATGCTACAGCGGCTGCGGCGGTGCTGGTGTTGTCGAGTAGCTGGTTCGAGTTCCGCCGTTTTTTCTCGCGGGCGCGGTTGTCTGGAGACGCTTGGGATGTTTTTTCGCTGGAATGCTCCGGGTGGTAGCGGGGGTCTTGTTTGCAATATCCTCTCTGTTTCTCGCCGGCCTTTGCGTGTTGACATGCTCCTACCTCTACAGATGCAACAACGAACGGCCTTCTTTTTTGTTCTTTGCATGTTTTTGCTGGTTGTTCTAACTTGAACTGATCGCTACAGGAGTATGTATCTATTCTGTAAATACCGTGTTCGCAACACATGCCCGATTTCTTTGGCACGAACAACTATCGAATTTCGCGAAAAGGAGGCTCACCTCAACCGCTCGGAGAAGGGTGCGCGCGTGCATGCGCTTTCGCCGTAAGCGTTGTACAGCTGTCGTGAAAAAAAAATTGCGAGGAGGCTGGCATGTGTTTTTAGCTGTCGGGTGAAACTCCAAACGCACTCTGTACCTTTTACTCGGTATCCGAAGACGGTGTGCACGTGGTACTTGATATCCGAACGCACGCTCTGTTTCCAAAAAAAATAATCTGGTGTTTTATTGCAAGAGGCCCCTGAGCCCCCCCTCTCTCCCCGCGGCGGGTTCGTTAATTCCTATAGAAAAAAACATGTCACGAGTCACGCGGCCAATAGAAAAGGAAAAACTCGTGCTACTGTCGCAAAAAGCTTGTTGTTGTTGTTGTTGTTGCTGTCACGAATCGTGTTTTTTTGTATTTTTCTATTACGGGGGGCCATAGTTAATAGGACCAAATACTGTCAGTAAAAGTAGGGTAATATATATGTTTTTGTGTGTACCGTAGGTCCTATTAACTATGGCCTCCCGTAATAGTGTCTAGTCGTTGTCGCGAAGCGTGTTTTTTTCGTTCATGTGTGTTGTCACGCATCGTGCTTTTTTTCTGTCTCCTCGATTTTTTTTTCGCGTTCGTTGAGAGTACCCCGAACTCGGTTCCGTTTTTCGTTCGACTGTTTTTTTTTTTCGCTGGGCCTACATGAGGGACAGGAGCGGGAGAGACAAGGACCGTGACCGTCACAGAGACAGGGATGACAAAAAGGACAAGGACAAGGAGGACAGGAAGGACAGGGACAGGTGCGGCGATGTTCGATGCGTGCGCGCAGACGGCATGATGCGGAAACCGTGGCGAGAAAACAATTTTCCTCGATTTGGATGTTTTTGTTGCTAGACTAGTATTTTCTAAGCCTGCCTGGTAATTCTTGTTTCGTGTGGTATCTCTGTCGTCCTCTCCCGTGGTAAATTGCGTGCTTTTTACGTGATAGCTGGTGATATATGATTCCATTGAAGTACTTGGTACCTGGTACACGTTTGATATCCCCCTGTCTTTGTCTGCACCTCTTTTTCTACCTATTTATATATCTACCCCTGTCTGTATCTCTACATCTACCCACGCGTTTTCTCTCTAACAATAGCAGCGTTTTTTTTCTCGTGTGTCGCCCATTCCATAAGTGCGCGGGCAGCGGAATAACGGGTGCCCCGAGACCAGCCGTTTGCGCTCGCCGGCGTGTAAGTTGCTTTAGCTTGAACAATGCCCTGCGGTGCTAAAAACCCCAACCCGAGGTTTCCGTCGTGCTAGCAGGGAAGCTAGCCACTGCCGCTTATACATATTCCAGAATGAGGGTTAAGGGCCTTATCTTGTTGCCACCTGAGCGGTTAGCTGCTGGGGTGGGTGTTCCATCCTTCCAGAAAAGGCCTGGGGTCAGCGTCTGCACGCACCCACTCAACATTTACTCGGGAGGGTGACAACCGACAGCGCCCCGGCGTTGCCCTCATTTTCTTCCGCCCCCCCCCCCCCCACCCCCCCCCCCTTCCCGGCCGCCGCCCCGGCCTACCTTTAGCAAACCCGTTCCTGTTGCAGCGCACCGGCCAAGCCCCCTAGTCGTCAACCCCGGCCCCCACTTCTCCCTGCTATTGGTAGCCCCTTCTCCCCACGGGAAAAATTGCTCCCGTCGCAATGACGCCCCCCCCCGCTCCCCCCTACCTTCTACCTCCTAGCGCTCCTTCCCCCCACAGCGATAACTCGCTACCCCCCCCCCCCCCCCCCAACCCCGCGCCCCCCCCCCCGCCTTGCTGCAGTACCTCTTACCGGTCCTGCCCGCCACAAGAAAAACCTTGCCTTGTGCTACAGCTCGGAAGTACCACCCCTTACCGCACAAAGGGAATGATCGTATCACGTAACGTTTATTGTAAGGCATCCAAGAGGCAGTTGCATAGTACTCCCATTGCTGTCTCTGGAAGTGGCTACACCGGAAATTCAAGTGGTTTATTGAAGCTGTCATCCATATGCAAGTCCGCCTCACAAGCGGTTCTTAGTGGGTTGTAGCTTACCCTTCATACGACTCGCCCAACACCTCATGGCGCTTCGCGCTTGGTGCAAGCATTGTCTGTCTGGTCGGTGAAAACCCGATATGCTCCGTCCCGGCATTGTAGGGATGCGAGGGTCTATGGTCATTCGACTACGGCCATGCATAAGATCGAATACATCTCTCGTATCGACTGCACCACCCCTCCCTATATAGTATATAGATAGGTTGGGTTGGCGTCGGTTGGCAACGACACTGTAAAACATACCGCTCACTGCTTGAGCTACTATAGACAACCAGGGTACCGTTTGTTTTTTTTGGGGGTCGGTCACGGCTGGTGGTCGAGTTACTGTAGATCGTTCGTGCGGGGTGGAGAAGCTTTTTTTACTCCGCGCAAGGGGAATGGTCGTATCACGTAATGTTTACGGTAAGGCCCCCCCGAACGGCAGTTACATAGTACGCTCGTTGCTCTCTCTGGAACGGGCCACATCGGAAGATAGATCAACTCATTGAAGCTATCATCCTTAATATTTTCCTCCTCACGAACGGTTCTTAGTGGGATACCGCCCACCCTTCACGCGACTCACCGGACGCCTCACGGCGCTTCGCGCTTGGTGCAAGCACTGTCTGCCCGGTCGGTGAAAACCCGACGTGCTCCGTCCCGACATTGCACGTCGGGATGCGAGGGTCTACGGTCACGCATGCGACTACGGCAATGCATGATATACTTGGTATTTTTTTTGTTTTATCCCCACCCGCTGCTATTTCCTCGCGAATATCGTCATCCGACCCCCTCTCCCCGGATGCTGATGCCACAGGAGTGACCGCAAGCGCCGCCACTACACGGAGGCGCCGGCTGCCGCCAGTAGCGAAGACGCGGCCAAGGCATCCAGCCGCGACGGAGATAAGACGTCGGACGCTGCTCCCCACGGTGATGAGGATAAGGGTAAGGACAAGGCGGATGGTGAGGCAGGAGAGGGTGGGGCGGCGGGGGAGAGGGAGGAGGAGGCGGTGAGAGAGAACGGGGACGGTGGTGCCGTAGCCCCTGGTGCCGGAGACGCCTCGGTCGGAGAAGACAAGGAAGAGAATGGTGGAGGCCAGGCGAACGGGGGAGGGAAGGAGAACACGGAGACGGATGGGACAGGGGAGGGTTACGGTGAGGCTGCTGCTGCTGATGGGGATGGAGATGCGGATGGGGATGGTAATGGGGATGCTGGTGGTCATGGCGGTGGTAAGGCTGCTGCTGCTACTGCCGATGATGCTAGCGATGATGATGCTGCTGCTTTTGAGGAGGCCGATGCTAGTGGCGACGACGATGATGCCGCTGGTGCTGCTGATGTCGATGGCAGTGGTGACGCCGGGCAAGCGGGGGAGCAAGAGAACGAGCAGCAGCAGGCCAACGGCGGCGGCGGTGGTAGTGACGAGGGTGCTGATGGTGGTGATGGCGCTGAAGCGCCCGAAGCGATGGAAGATGGCGACGGCAGTGGTGCGGAGAGCGCGGCTGAGGAAGAGGCGGAAAGCGACTAAGTTGCAGGCGTAAGAGCGGGCATAGGTGTAGACGCAGGCATGAGGTTGCCTCCTCCTGCTGTCTGTACACGAGGGTAGGGCCACGGGTAGGAACCTCGCGTTTTGTCGATTGGAGGCTCTTGTCGAGCGAACCGGATGAGGCAGTACCACCTAGGTCCACCGCTTACGCCAACAACTTGTCTTCGCTTGGATACGATGGAACTCCTAGACTGGAAGGGAAGGGAAGGGGGGGGGAGTGTACTTATGCTATAGTCGTATGGCCGTAGACCTTCGTATCTCGTATCCCTACGATGCCGGGACTGATATTGGGGGGGGGGGGGGGGGAGGGGGCACTCGGGTCGGCGTTGTGATTTTGAGAAGTCGTTGGCTAAAACAAAAGAATTGCACCCGCATTTTAGGGGACGAAATGCTTGCTTCGAATGCTTGAGGTTAAGTAGGTTCATTTTGGGAGCAGTAAAACGGGAGAAACGACTCGTCGTCGTTGTCGTCCGGGTGTGTAGGGCTGGCTGCGAAGCACAGGGCCGCCGCTCGCTCGGTGGACCGAGACACCCGTCGGGAGCGGTTGAGGACCGGACGCGACGCAACTTGGGGTACGATTGCTGGCCTGTCCTGTCGGTTTCATTGTCTTCGGGGCGGTGCAATGATGAGGTAGACGGCGAGTACATGGGCGCGGATATATATATGTCAAGGATGCTTTTGACTCGTTTCTTGTGCAAAGGGCGTTATCTCACTCTTCATTTTTTTTTTTTTTTGGCCGTTTTGCTGGTCCGATCTGGACTCTGGAAGGGGCGAGCTATCGCACTTGGAAGTCTTGTTTAATTGACGGATGGCTAATTGAGGAGAGAGGGGCGGTGAGGGGGTAGTTGGCACTATGGGCGGCATGGTTCTTGTCTTCGCTGGCATCAATTCCGCAAGGTGATATCACATGCGATAGGATAGGTTGCTTGTACGGTGTTCATCGGGGCTTTGTTGTCCGACGTACGTACAGTAGTACGCAATTCACTGCTTTCGATTTTCAGCTTTGGCGACAATGGCCAGTTAGTATTACGTACCAGTATATACCAGGTACTGCTGCCTGTTCTTGTCCTTCTTGGTTAGTACCGCCAAATGCACAAGTTCTGGGATCTCTCGCGTGCATCCGTTATTTACCCATAGTTAGTAGTAGCCTGCTTACGGGGTTTGTTTGGCCCTGCAGCAGAGCAGGAAGCACCCCTCGATGAAGGGCTTCGGTCGGGGGCGAGCGTCTCCAGCAGGTAGCGGTAATAGATCAGCTGGAAATAATGGCACCCGGTCGGCTCGGTGAGGACACGATGTATTCTACTCAACCATTGTGCCTTGGGTCGGTATAAACAATCAACCATGGCATGATATATACCTTCGGCCCTTGCCTTATTTTTGGCCACGATTTGTCGTTTTTGTTTTGAAGGTAGAGGTGGCGTGGATGAATGACGTCGTAGGTGCATGCTACGAAAGAGAGAGCAATGGTTGGCCGAAATATGTCACTGGGACTGACCGGGATCATCGCCCGGACATCGCTGGAACGCCAGGTGTGGTTTACGTCAGTGGTCATGATATACCCACCTATATTGTTCATCGGGTGAAGCCTACATATTTTCTTAGCATCCGTTTTTTGAGGGATCATTGCCCGGATATCGCTGGAACGCCAAGAGTGGTTTACATTAGTGTTTATGATATACCTACCTATATTGTTCATGGGGTTAAGCCTACATATTTTCTTAGCATCAGGTTTTTTAGGGATCATTGCCCGGATATCGCTGGAACGCCAGGAGTGGTTCACATTAGTGTTTATGATACACCTACCTATATTGTTCCTCGGGTTAATCCTACATATTTTCTCAGCATCAGTTTTTTAGGGATCCTTGCCCGGATATAGCTGGAACGCCATAAGTGGTTTACATTAGTGTTCATGATATACCTACCTATATTATTCATCGGGTTAAGCCTACATATTTTCTCAACATCAGTTTGTGCGTGAGGTGCAGCGCTCCTTACGGTCAGGCGAAGAGCCTGAGGACACGTAAGGTGCACTCTTATCGTAGCATGCGTACGTACGTACTAGTGTCCAAAGCATGCCACATGCGGAGTGATTGAAGCATGTATCACGAAGCCCTACTGCAAGTATATCAAAGCAATGTTCATTGTTTATCACGAGTTGACACACCCCACCGGCTTACCCGCCCATGCCCGCACTCCTTCCCTTTTCCCTTCAACCTCGTTGTCCGAGCCGGGTCTTTCGGTGTTCACCCCTATGTGCGAGGTCTTCCCAATGCGAGGTAACAGTCGTAACGCTATCATCCTTTTGAGTTCCTTCGATTTCCATCGCCTCCATGGTTTACTTACCAACCACCACAACCCCACGTCCCATGCTTGGTGTGCCGCATGCGGATTTGAGGGCTTTATAGCTGCAATCCCTTTAGGAGCTATAAGCTTCTAACGCCCCCCCCCACGCCGATATTCGAAAAGTTTGTGTGTGTGCGCCCGGTTGCACGTAGACGTCAATACACGGTCCCGGAGAAGGAGGTGCAAGCATAAAGTCGGCGGAACATATCTGGTATCCGTGCATAACACAGGTTGAGGAGGCGTTAGTGCACTCGCGGTCTTGGACTTGGACTTGGATAGCCTATCCACATGGTCCGTGTTTTTCTACCTACGATATCCTCTTCTTTTAATAGCCAGGCACAGCGGCACTCAGCCGGGAGCAGAGCTCCACTGGTTTAAGACCTGTTTTTGTGGGGCATGGGCTACCACGCAACGCGCGCTTCAATTTGTGAAGTCGCGGAAATCTACCGAGTTGAATATTGGGCGTCCGGGCCGCGGGGATCGATCTGATATGAATATTCCAGGTATACAACTCAGTTGGTGATGTATATATCCTCCCTCATCTAATACCCACGCCCTATATTCGTCGTGCTGTGATCTACACCAGCAGCACTTGCGCTATGCCGCCGCAGGCACGCTGCTCTAGCCTATATCGACGGCGGGGGTCTCACCACAACACGACCGGTTTGGTCGTCGACCGCACAATGGCAAGCCTCTCAAACGTTTGAGCTCTTGGCACGACCCCCCCCCCCCCCCCCCCCCCCTCCGCCCGCTCCCGTCGCCTCCCCCGAGCTAAATACTTTGGCATGATCCCTCCCCTCTGGAAATGACGGTGACTCTAATCAACCACGACAAGGCTTTTCGCCTGCGAAACAAGGGGAGAGTGCTACTTTGGAGTCTCCAGAACCGTGTGTAAACACTCCGCGAGCTACTTTCCAGGTTCATTTCTTCTATGCCAGACCCCCCCCCTCCCCCTACTCACCCCCGCTCACCCCCCCCCCCGCCAACATAGTGCAAGTAATCCCGTCTCAAAGTGGTTCCTCGTAGAGAGCATCTCGCCCTTCATGCGACTCGCCCGACACCTTTCGGCGATTCCCGTTTGGTGCTAGCAATGTCTGCCAGGTCGGTGAAAATCTAACGTGCTCCGTCCTGACACTGTAGGGAAACAAGGGTCAATGGCCATACAACTACGGCCAAGCATGCCCTGATTACACCCCTCCACCGTCACCCCCCTCGGCCCTTTCTACCCAACATCGCCACCGAAATACGCCGAACGCGCCACACTCCCCTGTTACAACTCCCAGAGGTACATCGCACTGGGAATGGTGGAATAACACCCATTCCGTACCAGGTAGCGCGGAAGTCGACCTATTAACAGTGACACAGCGGATGTGCACGCAGTGACACGCGGTAACAATGCCGTAGTAGTGTGCTACGCTGCCTGCAACACGTTTTGTCACGTTTTCCTGATATATATAGTGTCGGCAGACAACGGCATTTTAGTCTCATGTGTAGGTTTGGATGTTCTAGAACAACAGTGGCACACGCTCGACGTTTTCCCGAAAAGTGATTGATCTCTCCACTGT
This sequence comes from Nereocystis luetkeana, assembly GCA_031213475.1. Classification (NCBI taxonomy): domain Eukaryota; class Phaeophyceae; order Laminariales; family Laminariaceae; genus Nereocystis; species Nereocystis luetkeana. The sequence continues at coordinate 1,049,620 of JARUPZ010000013.1, read as the reverse complement.
CGTCCAGCCCTGCCACACGAGAGCCCCGCACGGGCCGCACGCGCTTCACGACGGAATCAACCACAAGGCAGAAGGGAATTTTACGCGAAAACCAACGTCAAGAAGACATAATTGTGACCATGACTTTCCCATTAATAGACACCAATGCTTGGCCCACCGGACAGGGACAGGTGAGGCACATGTCGGGTGATGACAACCAGCTTCGGATATTGAACTATTTGAGCAACGGTTGCGGTATTGTCTGAGGACCACCGAAAACGGTGGGGGTTAGCCCGCAGACTCAATCAATCATGCCCGCAAGAAGAACACCCTATATCTTCCCACCCCGAAGTTTCTCTTTGATAATTTCACCGACGACGTGTGGCTAGTACCTCCGTTCCCCTCGCTGCCTCGGCAAGGAATGCTGCGAGGCATGCCCTATCAGGCTAATAGCGAGTGGGGTAGGTCTTTCTGGCGGGTGTCAGGCCGGACTCACCCTCAAGGAGTGATACCTTCTTGCTGCTGCCTGTGGCCGCGAGGCTCAGGCGGCAGTAGAGTTGGGTCGTACGTGGTGCGCCAGGCACGGAGACCTACGATTCGCGCGTCTTTTTAGGCAGCTGCGGCAGAGCAGCAACGCTCAATCGGGGTGTCCATGCGCGGAGGCAGGCGCCATCACAGGCCACACTACGGCACAGTCTATTACGCCGGTAGGAGGCTGGATTCGACGACGAGGGAGGAGGGAGACTGAGCGTCGACGTGCGGGGAAGAGACGGATTGACCTCCCCCTGCGCGAGAATTTTTATTTTTCAGATCAGAACCGCAAGTGCGAGGAGCATTTTGTTTTTCAGGATGACGGAGAAAGGGAATCGACTGGAAGGGAATGGCAACGCGTACACGCGCAAAGGAGCGGGCGGATTGGGCCAAGGCGATGAGGCGGCCATGAAGAGCGGCAGGAAGACGGTGCAGGGAGACCCATGATCTGCGCGCACACTGTCATCACGAGAGAAGCAGTTATAGTTTGTTTTTTCCTGGTATTGTTTTTCACGAGGCAGAATAGTATCTACCGGTACTTGTTATCGTCACTGGTATTTGTAGTGTAACGAGTTGTATACCCTTCATGGGGAATAACCTACGCAATTATCAGGGAAGTGGTATCATAACTACTGTGCTGCACCTTTTTGTGTCAGGCAGTCCAGGAAGAGATGGCGATCGTTGATATTCGTGTGGTAGTAAGGTTCGATTGCTCCTTTTTTCACTGCATATCCGCGAGTCTTCACTCTGACAGCACTCCAGATAGCAGGCAGATATATGTGTTCCTCTTTCGTTTTCACGACTACCGTGCGTTTCGTACGGTGCAGGCAGCACTTCAGACAGCATCCGCTGTAGTCAGCAGCCACGAGTTGGTTAGTGGTGGGAACGGGGGTAACTCTATGTTTTAGTTGCGAGGATATACCCGTGGCCATGTTAGTACAGTTTGCACATTGGTTTTATCTCGTGTGCGATTTCTTCGTCTCGTGTATTTTGAGGGAGCCGAATTTTCGATTTTTTTTTGTTTTTTTCGGATCTTCCTAGGGCTCCAGCACCTTTGTGTGACCACGGACTCCTTCGTCAGAGAGTTAATGTGAGAACAACAACAACAACAACAACAACAACAGTATCCCTCGTCCGTCGTTCTCCGCCACGGCAATCTGTTCAATAATCTCCACTGGAATTTCCCGGAATTTGCTTCAAGAGGGGTCCCGTCCACTGCCACTGTCTGCGAAGGTTGGAAAACCGGAGAGAGGAGGGTGGGCGGGAGACGGGGATGGGAAACGGCCGACAACGTGTTGGCCGTGAAAGTGTGGGTGGTGCGCTTGTTGTTTGTTTAGTTCACGATACTGTCCACGAGAACTAGAGTTCGTGCCTCTCACACAGCACGTAGATAATGTATAGGTGTCTGTGCACGAGAGCGAGAACTGGATTCGTGCTTCTCATAGAGCATGTATAGGTAGGTGTCGGTGCAGTTGCCCCCCCCTCCTCTTCTGCTTTACTGTATATAGCCCGTGTGGACAGAGTTTTCTGTGTGTAAAGTCATCACAGCATAGCGACAACATGGTGTTGCCGCTGTAGAATAAAAAAACGCTGTTTCGCAACCATCACATCTGTGAATAATAAGAACACAAAAAATCCCCCTCGGACATTCCGCTGAGTCTCGCCGCGCAAGCCCGGTCATCCCTTGTCATGCCAATCTTCCCCAAGCGCCGTCTCGACCGCGCCCGTTGTCTCTCAGCGCGTCAGCGCCAGGGTATCCAGGCCTACAGGTATCCCTCTCCTTTTTTTGGCGGTTACCCCTACGCTTTTCTTCAACTCCTTTTTCACCTCCTCCTACTGCTGCCATAGTCTCACCGTCCCCTTCACCTACCTTCGCGACGTTGGGTGTTACAAGAGCGGTCATCGGCACACGCACACTCTAGTCTCTTGTTGTAATTATTCGCGCCTGTTCAGGGGCGGGGGCAGGGGACGCCCGATTACAACCGCCCTGCCAACGTCGGGCTACAGGGCGGACATCCCGCGGGCAAAGAGCAGCCTAGCCTGAAGCAAATCTCCCACTTACTTTCAGCTCCGGCATCAAGAGGAACAGTTCATCGTGCGAACCGTTTCGGTAATGAACCACCTCGACATCGAACGCCGAAGGTCTCCTCTAGGGACCATCAGGTGCCCCGCTTGCGGGAAGGGGGGATCCAAGACGTCATCTTATCGTCATCTTAGGTTGCTGGCGCGGAGAAGGGGAGGCGTGTCCACCACCCCGTGTGGTCGAATCCGGCGTTGAGAAGTTTACCCTCTCCTTAGCGCTACTGCTACCGTTGTCACGGCGGCTGGTGGTGCTCTTGGTTGGGGTGGGAGGAGGCTCGCCTACCGAGGGGTGAAGCGAAACACCTGTCTTGCCAAAGTGATTCTTGTTAACAGGGGTCTGCTTGTTGTTCCTGGCTATCACCACGGCATGATGTGACTTCAGCGTAGCCTTTCAGTTGAGATGTAGTGCTTGACGATGTATTGCTCTGCGTGGCGGCCGTCCCGCATGATACAGCGCAATGCCGAGGTTAAAAGACATCGGGGCACGAGAAAACGAAAGCACCCGACGTCAAGCCAACCTCCCCCCAAAGCACCCGGATAGCGATACAGAAGCTGGCAAAACCGGAGAGCACCCGTTCATCGCCACAATAAAACATGAAATAACGATTGAGAACTAATACGAAGCGGACGGTGGTCGGCCGAACGAGTGGCAGAGACCGCGATAGAGCACGGTATGGAGCGGTATAATTCTTATTCGTGCGCGTTTCGCGTGGTTGTGAATGTCAACGACGCACAATCGGATACTACTGCCCTTATTTTCCCCTCTGAAGGATTGCTCCGGATTCAGACACGGCATGATGAGTGTTCAGACCGTTTGCTGCTCGCGAGCGACGTCCTTACGGTCGGATAGGTTTGCAGAGTTGATATACTTCAACAACGAAGGCGAGGCGACAGACACAGCATACTATAGAAATAGTGGCATCAGTGCCGACCGCAGTTTCATCGCAGGAAGTTCACGGATGGATCCGGATAATATATATATATATATTGACCTGTCTGTGGCGCCAAAAATGGAAGAGAACAGTACTGACTGGTATGCTTATAGCACTGTACGAGTAGTAGCTGTTTTTGTGCTCCACGGGAGAGGTGTGCTAAGGATTGAGATATTCGGGTGATCCACTGGTGACCAGTAGATAGATATATAGATGCTCATTACAAAGTCAGTGAAGCCTTTAAGGGGATGCCCAAGTCTGAAGAGTGAGATCCTCGAGAGATCCACGAGACTCAGTCACCGGTAAATAAATGTTCATCAAAAAGTCAGTAAGAGTATGCAGGCACTCGAACAACTAATCGACCCGACAACGTAGACACCATGCACGACCAGACCCGTTCTACGATAGATAGAGGTAGCACATTTATTTCCGCTATTTTTTTTTTTCTGAAAAAAGGGGTGCCTTGACCCCAAAATCGTCGGAATAACACATCTTGATTTCGAAATTGTTTTTTGTAGACTTGGGCCATGGGATATAGTCGCCACGATGCATTCCGATTTGTTGCTGAACTGTGTTTCCGGGTGAGGTATGGACCTTTAGAACCGCAGTCCCGTTTTGGGGACAAAGTACTTGAAATTTGACTGGTTTGTCCCCACAACGGGACTGCGGTTCTAAAAGGGTTAAGTGAGGAGCCTCAGAAAATGTAAGGTGAACCTATATCATTGAACGCCTCACCATGTGGTCAGCATCCTGCATACCTTTTTACTGACTTCCCAATGAACCTTTACAAGTGGCTTGTGGATCTCTCGAAGATCTCATGCTTGAACATATACCCTTACTACTACTGACTTTGAAACGAACATATATATACTGGCGACCAGTGGATCGCCCGAATATCTCAATTTTTCACACTCCTTCTAAATAAATGCCATCACCATATCAAACATTTTTTAGTCCTTGTACGTTCTTCTGAGATCGTTTTAGCACCCCCTGTCTCTGGACTCTAGCTGATCCTTCATGAACTTTTTAACGTCTGCTCTAATTGTTGCGTGACGCGGTATCTAGGTGTGCCCTAACGTTTCGTGACACGGTAGAAGTGATGCTACCTACCTATTATGTCCTCCGCGAGGTGAGCTATCGCATGCCTCATTTATTTCGGTTGGACACTCCTTGACAGCGTCCGATTAGGTCGGCTTTGCGCTCTTCGCTGCCACGCGCTACCCTATCCTTCATCCTACTGAGGCTGTACTCGCATTTGTCCTCCCTCTCTTTAAGCTTCTCAAGGTGATACTTCTTCCATGCCCCCCACTCCTTGTCAACTCCAGCATCATGCTCGTTTCTATCGTGGACTTTGCTTACAGAGTTGAGCTGTTAACGGCTGGGCTTACCAATTTTGGTCCACGGGGTGACCAGAAGGCCAAAGTAACTCTGAACTTCCACCAAGGTGGTGTGGTCCTTGCTCTCTATCACTTTCCACACGAATGCTCCGAAACACTCATCAGAGAAATCTTGGATGTCCCAAGTGCCCAGTTAAAGATTTCCACCGCTCGCTTCCCGGAGTAGTCCGCTTCGAGGGACGGAAACCTGTCATACAAACAAGTGCGCCGTGCTTCTTCTGTCGTGCTTCCGTCGTCAGAGGAGGCATCTCCGATACTGGCCTCCTCACGTTGCTGCTGGTACTGCTCCTTCCGCTGATTCACGTGCTGCTGATCGTTGGACATCCTGTAGGCGTTTCGCTCTAGTCAGTAGGTGTTTAGGTGTTGTGTTGATGTGTGGCCTCACAATACTCCCTCTCGTAGCTCGTCCGATCACCTGTGGAGGCACGTATGATGTCGCCATGGTATAGTCTCCTTCCAGGTCGATCTTGTTTGAATTTCTTGGTTTATCTATTTCTCGCTATTTCCCCTATAATACCCCTTCCTTGATGAGTTCCAGTAGGTAGGTGCCGATGCGTACCCTTGCTGAAGAACTTGATCCCCATGTCAGCGAGCTGCTTCGTGGTCGCCACGTGATGGATCGTGATCCGTCCTTCCTTGACTAGCTCTTTGAAAATGAAGAATCGTAGGGCGATGTGTTTCGTCCGTGAGCTGTACTTACTGCTGTTGCCCGCAATGTGTAGAGCGCCAGTATTGTCGACGAAGAGTGGTAATACGCTACGGAAACGTTTTCCAAATCCCAGCTCAGCCATCATGCTCGAGAGATAGACTGCCTCCTTGCGCGCAAGGACCAGATATATAAGTTCTGCTTCCATTGTTGATTGCGCTGTGACGCTCTGCAGTGCGGTCTTGAAGCTGAGTGGCCCTCCGGCCATCGTAAACAGGTATCCGGAAGTTGCCTTTCCGTCGTCAGGGTTGTTTCCCCAACTCGCATCGCAAAAGCCTTTCGATTTGAAGCATCGTGTCAGGTACGTAAATGCCAGGGTATTACCCTTCAGGAATCGGAGAAGATGCTCGGCCGCTGTCATATGGATCTTGGATGGCTTGCTCATGGCTCAGGCCAACTGGTTGACAGAGTAGGTGATGTTGTAACGAGTGCATTGGCTAAGGAGCATCAGGGATCCAGTGATGGTTTAACAAAGTTACTTTCCTGTGGGATCTAGCAGGAGGTCACGTCCGGCTGATCGGTAGAAAGTTTCGTGCCAGCCCCCGTCGTGTGCACCGGGTTGCATCCCGCCATACCAAACCGCGCCAAGATGGTCTTGGTGTAGTGTTCTTGGCTGATTGTTAAGGTCCCGGCCTCGCGATATCTGGTTATTTGCATGCCTAGAACCAGTGATACGTCTCCCATGTCAGTCATCGTGAACCGTTTATCAGCTTACGTTTGAGTTCCTCGAGTACCGGTGCATTTCCTCCGAGCAGAAACATGCCGTCCACGTACAGAGTCAGTACATGCTGAACGTTTCGCCGGTGCCGATGGTGTAGACACATCGATCAGACGTGGTTGGTGTGAACCCCATGCCCCCAAGCGAGTCGTTGATGGTGTTGAACCAGTTGAGGGGACTCTGGCGGAGTCCGTAGAGACTCTTTTTGAGCTTTATTGCTTGAGGGATGCTGATGTCAGCAGTGTTCTCTGATGATGAGTTGATTCCTGAGGGCCGGTCGCGTCGCCGTTGTTGCTGCTGGGGTATGGGTCAATCAATTAGCGTTGAAACTGGGGTCTCGATGAAGATGACATTGCGGCTCTCCGTTATTCATCTCGTTTCAGGGTTGTAAATGCGCTATGCCTCGCTGTTCATGCTATAGCCGCAGAGTCGTCCTTCCGACGCCTTGTCCTCGACTTTTGTTGTGTCTCTTTCAACATGCAAAAAAGCTCTGGCGCCTATCGCTCGGAGGCGGTCCAGTTTAAACAGACAAAACGGACAAATAAATGGGAACGAAACAAAAAATGGGAACGGACGGGTTTTTTTAGAAAGCAAACCAATTGTGTATAACTCCGAGAAGAAAAGTTGACAGTCCTGTGGGGCTGTACAACAGCCTTCGAATGAGCTGTCGCTCAGGCTGGAAGTCCTCGGCATCGCCGCGGTAGCCAGCATCTAGAGAAATCACAATAGAGCCAGCGTATATCGCTTTTTGCGCCCACCCGAAGGCACGAGATGGAGCATGACCGTTCTGACGAGCTCCTCTCACAGGGCTGGCCAAGGGGTTTCGCAGGATCATTTTGGTTCTCTGATACACCACATGGTTCTGGAGATACGGCTTGGTTATCATTTTAGGCTTCGTTCCCATTTTTCCGGTTTGTCTGTTTTTAGTGTGTACACCGAAGAGCACCGTAAACGGGGCTCCTTCTAGGTTGATCTTGTATGAATGTCTTCGTTTCTCTATCGTTTGTTCTTGCCCGTATACCCCTTGATGAGTCCCAGTACGTGCCGATGCGGACTCGTACTGAGGAACTTGGCCCCCATGTCAGCTAGCTTTGCTTCAGGGTCGCCACGTGATGGATCGTTCCCCCCTTAACCAGAAAGAAGAATCGTAGGGCGATGTGCTTCGTGCGTGAGCTGTACGTGTTGTTGCCCGTAATGCGTAGAGCGCTTGTGTTGTCGAAGAAGCGTGGTACGCAGTCGAATCGCTTTCCGAATCCTAGCTCATCTATCATGTTCGAGAGATAGACCGCCTCTTTGCTCGCAAGGGCCATAGAGATGAGTGCTGCTTCCATTGTTGATTGAGCTGTGACTTTCTGGAGTGCGGTCTTGAAGCTTAGTGGTCCTCCGGCCATCATACACAGGTAAGAGGATATTGACTTTCCGTTGTCGGGGTTGTTTCCCCAACTCGTATCGCAGAAGCCTGCCAGGTTAGAAGCATCCTGTCTGGTACGTACGTGCCAGGGACATAGTTCCCTTCAGGTGGCCGAGGAGGTGCTTGGCCGCTGTCATATGGAGCTTGGATGGCTTCCTTGTGGCTCGGGGCAACTGGTTGACGGCGTAGGTGATGTCTTAACGCGTGCATTGGCTCAGGAAGATCAGGGATCCAGTGATGGGATGGTAAAGCTCCGTTCCCGTTGGATGTTTGAGTTCCTGGAGTACCGGTGTGTGTCCTCCAAGTAGTAGCAGGGCGTCCACGTATAGAGTCAGTATGCTGAACGTGCCGCTCGTGCCGATGGTGTAGACACATAGGTTAGACGCAGTTGGTTGGGAACCCCATGTCCAGAAGCGAATCGTTGATGGTGTTGAACCACTTGCGAAGACTCTGGCGGAGTCCGGACAGACCGTTTTTGAGTTTCATGACATGAGGGAGTCCAGGTGCAGCGTCGGTAGACCCGTAGCCCGGAGGGGTCTTCACGTATACCGCCTCTTGAACACTTGCGTTGAGGGTTGCTGTCTGGACGTTGAATTGAAGTACGTTTCATTTGTTTTTTGTACAGCGATGGAGAGTGCCATCCGGGTGCTCCGGATACGACATACCGGAGCATAGGTGCAACCACAGTCGATTCCCGGCACTTGTCCCCAGTCCTGAACCGTGACTTGTCCTTTCAGCGTGTGGGGAGGGTTGACCTTGAAACCAGTTCGCCCCGATGACCTCCTTCGAGGAAACTGAGGCCGAAGACACGGCGTCGAACACCTCGTTTTTGGAGGCTGGCCTTTTCCCTGTCTGCTGCCTCTTTCCATTTGACTGCTTGCGGTGCTTCCATCGCCTCCTTGAACGTGTTCGAAATAGCTGTCACCTCCCCATCCGAACGATGCTCCGAAATGGGGTTGCTAGTAGCCAAGGCGTAGCCGGGAAGGAGTTCCATATTGTGTTCCTCCATCTGACCGGTGTTCCGTCCTGGCTGCCAAGGCGTACTCCAGCAGGCTTTCCATCTCGTGCACCGCATCTACGTTGCATGCCGCCTCGCTAGCAAGAAGTCTCAGGCTACGCAGTTCCCGGTGCTGGTGGGCCTTCAGTTCCTTGGGTGAGACGGGCGCAACTGCGCCATTTGCCCGTGTCCTCATGCGAATGGCTCCTCCTTGTGAGTTGTACTCCTGTCGCAGTCGTGTCGGGTGACGGTGTGCTTTCGTCGTCTCCGGACAGTGGTGTTCCTGGCGTAGCGCTGGTTCCGGGTGTCGACGCCGCCTGAATAGTTGACGAGTTGAGATCCTGGGTGGTAAGTTCCAACAGTTTCCGCAGTAAGTAGGCGAGGGACTTCATCGTGATCGGTGATGCTGATGTCGGTAATATTCCCTGATAAGGCACCGCCTTCCTGAGGGCCGGTCGCGTCGCCTTTGTGGTTGCTGGTGTATGGGTCAATTGGGGTTGACACTGGGGTCTCGATGAAGATGACATTCCAGCTCTCAGTTACTCGTCTTGTTTCAGGGTTGTATATATATGCGGAATGCCTTGCTGTTCATGCTGTAGCTGCGTAGTCTTCCTTCTCAAGCCTTGTCCTCGAGTTTCGTTGCGTGAGTTTCGACAGGCACAAACGCTTTTTTGCCTATCGCTCGGAGGCGGTCCAGTTTGTCGTGTACACCGTAAAGTATCGTAGACGACGCTTGCGTTTGGAGCGCGGAGTGCGAAATCGGCAAACAATCGCGAAAACCGAGCAAACGAGCAAAAAACGGAGAATACGCTCGAGACCTCGATAGCTGCATCACCGCTGCTGTTCCGCACGTAACGTGGCGCTTGAGGGCTCCCTCCGCCCACCCAAGAAACTCTGAGAGTGATATTTTCCTATCCTGCGCGACCAAAGAGAAAAAAAGGCTGGCGGCGGCGCGCACGCGACAGCGCAAACCTTCGCTCTCGTCTACGCGTATCGTTGTTTGTCGGCTGGGCGTTGTGTGACGCGGTGCGTTTTTTCCGAATTATTTTTTGATTGACAGCTAGTACGCTGCTCCCCGATAGGACCCAAGCACGTATTTTTTCCGAAATCAAATTGAACTTTATTGAAATTAATTGTTTCCTTCCATAAAGCGTTCCCCGCTAAAATGGGCCCTTAGGGGATCCCTTAATGATCACGATAATTTCCGAAAACCAATCTGAATGCAGACACGATATCACATACGATTCGTACATGTTGGGTGCACATACAATACACACATACATATTGAGGGTCCCGAAAGCCGGTTGGGGCTCCCCCAAGCCTGTTGGGGATCCCCTAACAGAAGTGGGGATCCCCTAAGGCTGTCGGGGATCCCCTATGTCTGTTGGGGGCCCCCTAAGCCTGTTGGGGATCCCCTAAGGCATGATGATGGGATCCCGTAAGGTAAGAGGGGATCCCCTAAGGCACGATGGGATTCCCTAAGGTAAGAAGGGATCCCCTAAGGCAAAAGGGATCCCCTAACTAGGCGGATCCCCTAACTCGCAACAAGTGTGTCCCCCACACACGGCAATCAATGGAAAGTTCAGAAGAAGATCAAGTCTTTTGGAAAAAAAATCCGAAAAAGGAGCGGCCGGACATTGCGAGTGTTTGACGCGCGACCCGCAACCGAGAGACAAGCGGGTTGGTCTATTCTCTGACTTTCCCGGAGGCTCAAGGTGTTAAAGATCGGACCGGACGCGAGGGACTCTCCATGTGTGTGTGTTTTGTAAACCATCACATTTATTTTCCAGCCTACTATAACTCGTACGAGGTATTACCCTCAGCGATCTTCTGCACGACGAGTTGTGGTCACGGGTGTCGTCCCTATTCCCCCCCCGGTACGTGCCTCTACTTTTTTTCGCGCATCGGGTTCAGCATTCCCACTGCTCGTCGATTTTCATCGAATGTAGCTAACTCACACTCTCGCGCTTTCCGCTAATCATTTTTTTTGATGCTTGAAAAAATCCCTACACGAGCATGCACTATATAGTAGGTGAGACTTGAACCCACGAAATTGATCTTGATAGGCACGCGGGCCACCTACGAAGCCACCGGGGACGCCGGCTATGGGTGTTGATAATGGCGATGATTGCTGCCAGGTATAGAGCACAAACCAGCCCCAAAAACATCCCAACTGAAGAGATGGAAACGTATTCTTGGCAAGTAAGTACGAGTAGTAACAGGTCGATGATCGTGGGATCGAGTTTCAGCGATTTCATGTTCAAGCGTTTGTGGCAACACCCCGCCCATCGTTCAAGAATTCGCACCTTATCCCGTAAGAGCGTGCCCTCCTCGTCCCTAATGAACTGTTCGCCGCTCCTCGCTTTAGTCCCTTCCAATCCTACCGTACCCTTAAGGTGCTTGTAAAAGTCTCTCTGGTCGTTGTTCGCTAGGAGTCGTTCGGTTTCGGCAAGGTACGCTTCGAAGTGCGCATGTGCTGTCCTGCGGCATTCACCTTCTGCAGGTTCGCACACGCAGGACCCAGTGTCTTCCACGCGGTCCTATCCCGGGGGTGGGCACGCAAGAATTGTCGCGCATCCTCCCTCGCCGTCCATGCTGATATGAATGCCGCCAAGGTTTCGACAGACTCACCCCATCCATTTCCGCGGTGTCAACGTGGAGGGGGTGGTACCTCTTTTTCGACCGCATCAACAATAATTAATAGCCGTAGTGAAAAACTCAACCATACCAGACGTAATACGGGGCTGGATAAGCTGGTTGAGAGTGGAAATGACTCTGGCGACTACTCGTTTACGACACTTACTTGCCATCGGACATAAAAAGCTTCCAGTCGAATTCTCGGCGTTTTGTCGGTCTACGTACTTGTCTGTTGGGCGCAAAGTGGCCACCGAGTCGGACTTTGATATACAAGATGTTGTGGTCTGAGCCAGCCTTCGCTGGGGCAGAAGGCCGTGGGACGACTTTAACATCTTGTACTCTAGGTCGATGGGCTTGACGGGCTAGGATGTAGTCGATCCGCTTACGGTCCTTCGGGCTGGCGCCGTTATGTGTATGCGATATCCCACGCTTGCGCTTGTTGAAAAACGAGTTGGTGAGAGCTAACTTGCAATTGGTGGCAAAAGGCAGGAGTCGTTTGCCCTTATCGTTACGAACATCACATCCATATGCTCCAAACACTCTACTTTCATCATCAACGCACCCTTTCATCCTCTGTCCAGTTCGTGCGTTGGCATCCATCAGTACAAACAGGCACTCTTTCGTATGACGATTTTTTCCACCAAGTAAGTCCTCCAGCTTCTTCTGCCAGAGAATACGTTTCAGTTCGGCGTCCTTGGTACAATCAGTTGGAGAAGACGCAACGACGAAATTAACTGCCTCGCATTTATTTGCTAGCCAGCTCAAAGCGCATAGACATTCGCCGCTCGTCAACGAACGGATGAGTGTAGACAGACTTACTGCACAACGATTCCTTAACAGCTAGACCTACTCCGTACAGCCCTTGCCTGGCAGCTGTTTTTTCCTGACCTGAACAGAAAACGCGATACCCTGCCGCACGGAACGCCGTACTGCCGGACCTCCGAGTTTCCTGCGGACCAATGAAGTCGCAGCCGAGTTGCCGTCCCTTCGCCAGTACACGCTCGTTATGTCCGTACCCTCTCTTCCCCTTTACAGCCAGGGTGCGCACATTGTAGGTCGCTACCGCCACATGTGCCTCCTTCTGTCTCTTACTAGCCTCGCGTGCTGCTTTCTTTGCCAGCCGACGTGAGGCTCGTCCCCGCCTCTTTTTTTTCTTCTTTTGTTTATTTTTCTTCTCTATGTATGGTGAAAGTGGCTCTCCGTTTCGTAGCCCGGTGTTTGGTTTCTGTTGGCTGGGTGCAGCCGTCCCAGCCAATGCCGACACTCTCATACTTCCTGTCGTGCATGCATCCCCACGCTGTGGCCAGCCTCTCCACTCCCGCGGCTGCCTACGTAGAGCTCTCTGCTGTGGTGATGTACCCGTCCCGCCTGAGGGATGAGCTCCTTGGCGTCGAGGTTAGGAAGAAAAAACATCACCACCACCCCATGCGGTCCTTAACTCGAGCAGGCCACCAGCCGGACCGCGCAAGGTTCCCTCTCTACCTAACCCGGAGTTCGTGTAACTGTCGCTAGACCGCTGCAGATCCTGGCGGGCTTCCTCGGCCCATCCCAAGGGACGGGGCAGGCCGAAGGAGGGGGTGTACAAGCCTCTCAAGGGGATGTATTTCGAAGTGATGATTTCGTGCAGTTTTCACTACGTCGAATGAAGACGACAGACGCTTCGTCATATATATGGGGCTCATTGACGATCGGTGGGTACGTTGCTTCCACACTTGCTCGACGAGCATCGCTAAGTCAACAGTCACTGCTACGTCGTCAGAGCTTGACTCCCACATCGTCAGAGAGCTCCAGGTGTGCCCCCCCGTGCATACCTCTCATTGATCTGCCTTCGACATGGAAATAGAAAAACCGACCAGGACCATGTCGAACCGCAAAAATGTTGATCATGAGCTCCCGGCCGAGCTGTTCCAATCTGTCAAGATCGTAGCGTATACATCAGCAAATATGTGGAATCTTTGCAAGCCAGTGTGATCGCCACATGGCAGGGCGGCGGCGTACCCACAGGAACGACGCCCCCGCCATGCGATACGGCCATCACGCTGTGGTTTCCATACTGATCTTCGTCTAGAATGAGTTAGAGCAGTTCAGCCGGACGCTCGTCAGATCCAACAACACCTTGTGATACTACATGCTCCTGATCGCTTCGGAGCTGTACAACATTTGTCTTTTCTTCACGGGCATTCAAGGCGGTCCCCATAGGGTTTCATGGCGCTACTATGGGCTGTGGCCTGCCATACACGGTCATGATACTGTCGCATGGGCTCCCACGGCAATTTCGGGTCTTTGCCATGGCACTGACACGAAGAAAGTACATGGATGGGCTTTCATGAGCTTGCGTGTATTTTGATCGATTTTCATGGCAGTGGCATGGTACTGCAATGGATTTTCATTGCGCTGCCACTCACTGCGTTTATGGCACCGAGTACCATGGCCGTGCCTAGAGGGTTTGGTGCCTAAAGGGTTTCATAGCATTGCCATGAAAACTTCCCATTGCAGTGTCGGGATCTGCCACTAGCACGGGGCCTACCATTGCCGTGCTGTGGCCTTCCATATATATATATGGAATGCCCCCCCTCATGCCATGTTAGCGCCATGGAGACCCGTGAAAGCCCATAGGAATGGCGTCACAGTGCCGTGAGCAGTGCCCTGAAAGCCCGCGGCAGCGCCATGACAGTAGTTGGGGGGTCTGTACAACCCCTGCCGACCCAACGGCAGGATGCTAGGCTCACGGGTTTGAGGACGCTAATAAATCGGGGTTGGGTTGGCTTGGAGGAGGCCTACGGCAAGGATAGGCTCTCCCGCCAGTCTTGTTCAACATACCTGGTACTATTTAGTGCGGCACTATCGTATGCAAGCCGATGGAGTGGTTCGGTGCCATTGCAGATGTGGTGAAGGATATATATGGTGTGCGTCGAGTGAAATGAGCAGGAGACGGCAAATAAGCAAAAAGGCGACCGGCAGAGGTCGACATAAACCCCAGGAAACCACGGAGCTGCAACCAACCCGGGGGACACACAGACACCGTGAAAAGGGTAGACATATATATCGACAAAGGGCCTAGTGGGTATGCCATCGTGGTGCTTATGTATGCCTCTGAGCGTTCGCTTTGTTTCGACTGAATTGGATGGTTTTGATGACGCAATGTTCGGAGAGGGCAGGGCGACTTTTCTAGTCGAGGCAGCCGGCCAGTTTTGAACAATCCGCGACTTTTGTGTACCTTGGGGAAACTGTAGGCGAGCAAGGCGGGTTTGTTGCCGAGATCCACGGGTGCGCGTCTCTGGTAAACCTACGCCTCAAGTGGCACTGCCTGCCAATGTACGATCAGTCCACCGTACCACTCCGGGCAATAGGGTGGATGCCCGACATATAACTGGGGAATTACGACAAGTGGAAATTCAATCTTCGTCTGCACCCGTTCTGCATCTTGAAGGACGCGGCAGGCTGGTGAAATACGAGAAACCCGTGAGAGAAAAGGGGGCCTGAACATTTGGGACAGTTCTGAGCATCCACGTACGTGCGCCCCCTTGGAGTAAAGATGGGGAGTTACCGCAGTTCATCGTGCGGAGATTGAAAATGGGTCATTGCGGGACGCGATGGCAAGTGATAGCCAAACCCGGGGACCCATACGAATTTCCCCCGCTATGTACGAAAGAACTCTAACGAATCTGAACTATGGCCCCTTTTTTTGTTGTTTTCGTGGCCGTTCTGCCGAGTGCTCAAACAGACATGTTCCACTCGATCACAAGTAGTATACCCCCTAAAGCGCCGGTGCAGATGTAAACCCGTGGGGTGTGATCGAACGTTTTGAATATATACGTATACATGGAGGCTTACATTGAGAAAGAGGATATGAGCCAACGATCAGTTAGTTGGCGTTAAAGGCACGGCCGACGCGACGCGGTGATGGTAGTAAGCGGGAACCATCTCTCCCCATGTTTGAGTGGGAGTGTTGAACCGGGCTCGTGCAGGGATTGTTTCTTGTTTCGCAGAGCAATGGGGCAGGCAGAGACGGACAGAAGTGTTGGGCACACATACATATGTCATCACGATCAATAGTGTTGTGTGACCTAACTGCAGGAAGTAACAGTGCCCGAGCTTCGCCGTGCTTGCATTCTAGGCATGAAACAGTACCAATGATATTCGTTTTGTGTAGCCAGCCGTGTTACTCGACACACTCCTCAAGGGAGGTCTGGGCAGTCGTAAATCGTGATCCCCCGTCTGGATTAGTCCAGAACCCGCCCCCCCCTACGCTATTCTCAACTTGAGCAATGGAGACCATTGGACCAATACCTCATCCTGTGTTTAACGGTGTACCTCCCAAACCCCTTGGGCACTACTTACTGCGAGCTACGACACCCTAGGAGGTGCACTTCCGAAACTTACTTTACATGCACCTAGAAGAAAACTGCCCACGTGTCTCCCACGCGACGGCCACTTGACCCACGTGCGTCAGCCGTGCTACTTCAACGCTCCTAGTCAATGGCGGTACCGCGACGTTCAGCACTGCCCACCACGCGCCGATTCCTCTACATGCCTATGATACCATATATTATGCACCACACACGACGTATTCATGCAGCCGATCCATAAAATGTCGGTTTGGATACTTGGTACTCGTATATTATGTCGCCTCTACTATTTTGAAGGTGTCATTGATTGACGCCTCGGTTCTACTCTAAAAATAAGGCATCCTCGATTGATGTTTTTTCCCCCCCAATTCACGCCTCAAAGGTCCTGACGCCTCGGCCAGAGCAAATCAGCCCTTAGTTATGTGTGCCCGGTCCAACCAGTAATCTGGAGATATTTTCGGACATGTGTGGTGATGGTGGCTCGCTTAAATTCGATTGGCGCCATATGGAAATATCGATGATGCTTTTGCGGCCCCTGAGGGTTGGTCGCCGCTCCCTGGCATGGTCCGGGAGACCCGTGGGAAAATAAACCTTTTTTTTCGCCCGTAATTACGTCTGCTTGGGCTCCGCGGTACCCTCCTCGTGTGATTAGACCTTCTCGGTAATAGCAGGTACCTACCACCTGCAGCATCAACGCGTAACAGATGCACAACGAGCGCACCACGTGGATTAGCATCGATGATAACATAACTCTCATGTACAACTAATTGCATTGGTAATAACTAAGAACGTTGATATTTACCTTCATTGTCGTTCCACCAGGTGCTGGGGACTAAGACGGGAGCTGGTGCGGCCATGCTCTCCCAAATGCATAGTCGGAACCCAAACACTACTGTTACCCTACGAGTAGCTATCTCGCAGTCGTAAGGTCTCGTCTATCGCTGTTGTTCGAGGCCTGGACGGACGCCATCTGCAAATACCCCGGGCTTACAGCAATAATACAGCAATTCTGTCAATTTCGTCAAGTAAGTATATATATCCTGATCGAATGACGGTCAAGTCAAGCCAACACCTATCGGGCTGAGGCCTCCATCAAACGTCGACGATGGCAACGAGCAATACATATTACATAAGCGGTTGTGATCAAATTAATCCCCTGCCTTCGATCAACGAAACAACTATTGTTGGAGGCATGCTACATCACTGTTTCTCAGAGGCTCCCCGCTTGAGCGCTCTTATCTGTCCACCAAATACTGACTCCTATCTGTCCACCAAAGACTGACTGACGCGCGCTACGATAGATAAAGCACAGTTTGGGTAAACTATGTTGACTGAATGACAGGGCGGGCCCCCCTAACTCAAAATCGTCGGAATAATGTCAATATTCTTGTTTCGCAAAATTACATTGTTTTTGAACCAAGGCCTTGAGAATCATCCTTCGGGTTGCACTTTAACTTCTGTGTTTTAACTCCTTCAGGACCGCAGTCCCGTTTTGGGGACAAACTACGTGGAATCAGATGGATTCGCCCCCAAAAAACGACTGCGGTTCTACAAGGGTTGAGTCGGTTTTTGGGTTATTTACTGATGACTACGCAATGGTATAGAGCTCCTCAAGTAAGTGAATATCATAATCTCAGAAAAACAATATTGCATATCTATTATGAATAACTGTAGCACGCATCGACTCTGAGAAAAATGAAGGTGCAACCCCACGAAAAAACCCACGGCGTAGGAATACAACGACGAATGGGGTAAAACGAAAAAGGTGTTCCAACGAGGAAGAGGCGTGCATTATTGGGTACTTCCTCAGTGAGGCATAGAATAGTCTTCATTGTTTTGAAAGTTATGCCCTACCAGGTATATATATATATATTATGGTATAGAGTAGCGCGCGCGTCTATGCTCGAAAAAATGAATCACCTTATTAAGCGCCGCATTATTTGCCAGCGTGCTCATCGATCACCAACTGTTCGAAAATCCTGATGTACTCGGACGACATGTGGTCGTCGACGTCCTCTCCGAAATGGAGCTTGATGTACGAGTCGTAGCGGCCCGCAAGGCGGTCCCAAATGCTTGTAGGCTTGATGGCTCCGCTGGAGATGGATAACGAACGGGTCATGGTGGAGTCATACCGTCAGGATGATTCGACGTACAGCTATGCAATGAGAGGGGATCAGTGGGTGCGAAGGGTGTTTCAGAAAGTAGCTGACCAGGAAATTAAACAGCCGTTCCTCTGCACACCCGGGCTATAAACGTCAACGAGAGCAGTAATATACCTGGTACATATTTTCGTGCTAAGGTCATCGGTCAAGCACGGAGCGTAGCAAGGCACATGCAACATACACGTAGAGACAACGTGGAGAGTCACGTGCAGTCGGAACCCTTCCGCACCGATGCGGTGACAGTCTAGAGGGCCCGTGGAGGCGGCCCGAGTGTGTTGTGTCGACATCATATATATATACCTTATACGAGTTCGTTTGCGTTCCTACAGTTGCTAGTAGAATTTGGTAGTGGCTATTGAGCGAAACGCGGATAGACAACGTCTGTTGAGCGACGTGACACAATTATTGCATACAGAGCATCGGGCGACCCCTTCACTTCATCATCGTTATGACGTATCGCGGCGGCAAGGCGAGGCAGACGCTTTATACGACAGGGATAGCCCTTGTTTGCCTTATTGTACGGAATATTTCTGACTGATTTGGGTTTCTCAACTGAGGACCTCGCCATCATTGTTTGTCGTTACAGACCCTTCCTTGCCATCGTGTTTATTTTTCGTCGGGTTAAGCTAGGTGTGCATGTCCGTGTGCACGCTTGCTTTTACGCCAGATGTTTAGTGAGACCTAAGAGCTCCTCAAACAACGAGCCTAAAATAACAAGTACACCCCTCGCGCATATATCATGCGTCCCGGCAAGAACGAAATATCATAGGTGGGGTTTGTCTTTATTTAGGAGAAACATTGCCTCCTTCGCCGTGTGTGTGCCTACGTTCGACCGTCGGTCGCGGGTGGAACAGGCGCGAGCGTCGAGCGAACAGCTTCCGGTTATCGCGGTACTTCCCACAGTTAATAAATCCCGGTATAATAGGACCAATATGACTACAGTAGCAATCTATAGTGCCGGTATGGCACAGCCAACGCTACAGACACTATATATATTATCGACAAACCGGCACTACTCCGCACATTGCCACGCTGGTCGAACCCACAATGTCATGTATGTGCCGAACGATTTTATCTGCACTATAGCAGCGGGCAGCCGGCACTATTCAAGCGACACCATAGTGGGATCACCACAGTATATACTAATAGTGAACAGAGTAAGGTCGTCTTTCTCACAATCGGTTAAGGTAGATCTCGGTACCGACGTGCTCGAACGGGGGAGGCATCATGCGCGGCACGATGTCGTTGTTGTTCCTGCACCGGAAGTACTTGTCCTTGAGGGCGGTGCCGTGGTTTATCTTGTTGTCGAAAATCTCCGACATCTGTCCGTCAAACACCCTGTTGGAGGAATTTCACGGGGGGTGGTTTGAAAAGATCGAAGTGTTATCATATTCATCTTACGAACGTTGTAGCTGAGGAGAGGGCGCGGGAAGTTAGGCCGGCAACGGCAGAGTGTATTAGCGTCGGGTGGGGACGTTCAAAATAATCGACCAGGACTTTGGCAACCCTTCAGAACGCGGACGTATCACCGGAGCGAAGCAAAATACCATACGACGTAAACGAATCGCCTTGATCAAGCGAACGGAAGGTTTGTCAACGGGGAAACGTCGAGTAGTGTGGAGGGAAAGGAGAGGCCGAGAAGTGTGACATCGGGACCCATGGAGTCTGCGAACAGCACATAGTTAGTCCATACCCTTGGATATGTCATGTCTACTTGCCGACCTCACACAGCAGTAGTACCTTGGGCTGCCGATAGTGTACATTCCGGCGATCTTCATGTCGTGTTCGAAGGCCAGTCGGGCTCCGGCGACAGTAGCGAGGGCGCCTCCGAGCGAGTGCCCCGAGACGTACAGCTTCCGGTTTTTGCCCTCTTCCTCGCAGAGCGCTTTGATTGTTGCGAACATGCCGTTGTCACCGTCCCACACCGTATTCACGCCATCATTGAAACCCTGCCGCCGGTTTGTCCCAGGAGAAAACGCGGAGAGCAGAACATGGGTCCGCCGTTTTCAAGCAACAATTAATTGTCTTACACGCCGCGCCAACACGCGACATACATTATCCAACGTTCGGAGCAACCATATATATACCACGCGTTTGTTTGTATATTTGCTACCCCTCGCCGGATGGACAGAAAACTATTTTACTGGTCAATAGACTTCCACATATATATATGTGCCATGTCAATCCAAATCGGTCTGTAGTCCGCAATCATTGTTGTAGTACCCAACAACTCCGTCGCGGTAGCTGCAGCGCAAGCTGGAGGTCCATTATTCTCTTCTCGGCATTAAAATTTACCGCCGCCCTCCTCTCACTGTCGAAGCTGCTCACTACTAGTAGCAACGTAACTATGGAGCTGCAAACAGGTTGCCAGGTTGAGAGCCCGGCCCACGGGCGCTTTCGACACCCGCTTTGACGCTCCTCGTCACTGCTTTCGCGGCCACTCCGTACAAACAGACCGAAGAGACGTAGACTTTATCCGTGTGTAAAAATTGGGGCAGGCAAGTAGTTTCCCACCTCGTGTACGTCGCAGCCTTCTCCCGTCAGGCCCCACGACTCCGCAACCCTTGTCGGCAGGAAGTCGAGGTTGGTGGTCCAGTCTGTTAGCTCCATGGTACCGCGGAAGACGGCCATAACCACGTCGTCGTCAGCCGCGACGAAAGCTTCAGTGTCCTCGACGGCATCGAAAATTGACCTCTCCGACGCCTTCTTGGGAGCCTTTACGAAGCAGGACATGCCGGACAGGGGTACCGAGAAACGAGAGGTTGTCCCGAGGGGCAATATTCAGATATACCGCACCGAGCGGACCTCTAATTGTGTGCAGATACGAAATACAGGCGAGTTTGTCATTAATACTGAAAGAATACGTACTTCGTACAAAAGCACCATTGACCGGCTTGGGACTTCAGGGGGGATAATTGGTGTTAAAAAAGTGACCATTACAGCAACGGCCACTGCAATATTAAGGAGGTCTACAGACTGGTCTCCGAATTACGATGCAACGGGCCATACGGCTCAAGGAATTACATGCAACTGAAAAGCGACACATAGTAATGTATGGTGCATTACTCATGCGGACAATCGACATTTGTAATATGTGGCTTCCACTTGCGTGAATATTGAGGTTTTCGACCCAGGGGCAGGTTTCGGTAGTAATAATTACTAGTACGTCATTTATTTATCGTTCTCACGCACATGATATATATGGTGATCGTGCCAGTAGGAACAGGCTTCACAAACATAACTAACTGCGACTATGTTAATGTTGATGCCCACCTCGAACCACTTGAAGTGCTCGAAACCCAGACCAGTCACGGTCTCGTTGCCCTGAAAAATAGTCTTCACTTCTTCTCTGCTGGAGTAAGCGAATTCGCACATCTTGGCGAAGAAGAAGGCGTTTTGACAGGAAAATTCCTCGGAGTCAAGGTCCACTTTGAGCTCCGCCTGCGCACTGGTGTTGTTGCCAAACACACGTTGTGGGCCGCTGGTTACACGAAACTCGAAAAACTGTTCTCTCGCCGCCGATCATGGCAGCTGTGGGCCGACCGAGACGAGTATACTAAACATTAGTCATCCACAAGGTATTATTGGTGAACGAGATCGGATCGCCTCGCTGTCAGCAAGTCGTCGCGAGTCACCAAATAAATGCCAAGGAACGAACCCGGGATAGCGTATGAGTGCTTAATGCATCTACTCGCAGACTACCCTCACAACGTCTTGTGTTGGCCACCCTTTGAAATTGTTTTGGAAAGCCTACCGCATGATGTGAACATACCCGTGAACCTGTATAGAATCGTTAGTATGGTTTAGAAGGATAGTCGGCTACTCCTTTTTGGTATCACCGTGTCACAATCAATCGAAATATTGGTGTCCGGTTTTAGAAGGAACGGTACCATGCCCCGGGTCGACACCTCCCCCTTGCATCGTGAATTCACTGCTAGCTAGGGACGTATGCCACCAACTCCTTATTATGTATAGATATGATTATTTCTCTTGCCATCCGACAATGTGCAGCATGATCTTCAACATGGATCACTCATAACTTTCCCGAAAGAAGAAAACCTCGGAAACAATATATATGTATGTATAGGTATTTTTTGTAAAAACAAAAATATAGCAGCTAGCTGTGGGATCGGGGATTTAACAGACAAATAAATCGGAAAAATGGGAACGAAGCCTAAAAAGAGAACCAAGCCGTATCTCCAGAACCATGTGGTGTATCAGATAACCAAAATGATCCTGCGAAACCCCTTGGCCAGCCCTGTGAGAGGAGCTCGTCAGAACGGTCATGCTCCATCTCGTGCCTTCGGGTGGGCGCAAAAAGCGATATACGCTGGCTCTATTGTGATTTCTCTAGATGCTGGCTACCGCGGCGATGCCGAGGACTTCCAGCCTGAGCGACAGCTCATTCGAAGGCTGCTGTACAGCCCCACAGGGCTGTCAACTTTTTTTCTTGGAGTTAGTTGTACACAATTGGTTTGCTTTCTAAAAAAAAACGTCCGTTCTCATTTTTTGTTTCGTTCCCATTTTTCCGATTTGTTTGTTATTTGGTGGAAACTCACCTTTCTTTGCAGGAAATGTGTGAAACTTCGATCGCGCGTACCACGAACGAGTTATATCTGGCCTCAATGACATCATGCAAGAAATAAAACCCGTTTGTTTGTGAGGAGGAGCAAAATCTGAAGGGGCAGATATAGGCATACTATTAATACAACTTTTAGTGAGTTGAATGCCGAGAAGAGAAGGTGATTTTGATGGTAAACTTACACCTAACTAGACACCGACGTGCCATTTTGACAAATATCGCCCATATTTTTTTTAATGGGCGAGGCAACATCGAACAACTGCTGCAGGACAAACCATCGCAACAGGCTAAACACAGGAATGTACACCGTTCCGCAGATGTACCGTGCACCCAATTGTATGTGCTCACTCAGAGTCATCGTCGGAGGCCGAAACCCTGGTGAAGCTGTTCCTGCTCTTGGTGTTTGCGAAAAATCCCTTTGCGTATGAGCGCTCTTCGAAGCGACTCGTCGACTGCGAGAGTCCTGCATGCATGCCCCTGTGGTGGGGGTCGGGGGAGGTTAACGAGGCGCGAAGAACAACGATCGGCGAAATTCGATGGAGGGTTTAAATGACAATGTGACCTGGGATGCCGGGTTTTAAACCGTCGCATGTTCTTTTAGTGTTGGGTAACACTCGTATAAAAAAAACTGGGGATTCGCGTTGCGATATTATGCGGGGGACGACAAAAAATAAACAAACCACCCTTGCGGGTTAAATGCCGTTTTCCCAAAAAATCTTGGGGGCGATGATAAGTCTGATGCATCGGCTAGTTTTGCAGCTGGAATAAATCGACCATCCCATTATGCGAGAGAAAATAGAATGATTAGCGAGGATGCCAAGAAAGGTAACTACGTTCCTGTAACCGTCCTTCCAATTGGCATTGGAATCATCGGGCAAATTGGGATGATCTGCACTACATACAAAATATATGTTTTATGAATACTTGTGCACGTACGTGAGAGTAATGGCCGCGCGTGCACCAAGTTCGAACGCTTTTCCTTTGCTTTCGACGACAAAATTTAAATGAATGTTTGATGCTTACTTTGGGTCGTGTTGAAGTGTTCATGCATCCACGGAATATCTACACAACAAAACCCACCGGTGACATATCGCGCTCTCAGCACCGGCAATCTTCAGGATTGACAGTGTCCGAGTGCCCGACGACCTCGAGGAGCATCTTGTCATCATGGCGATAGTTCCAACAACTTCCGTGATACAACACATCGGACACTACTGGCCGTATCAAGATACAGCACATACATGGCCGCACTAGAATACCAAGACATTCGGAATCGAGACTGACCACAACATCGCACGTCTCACAGAACGGGGTACTGGCTGCGTCAATTCAGTAGATGTTTTGCTGACTGCGTCAGCGATCAGTGTACCGGATTGCATCAGTAGTAGTATCTATAATACTGGCCATCGCGCAGTCAGTCGCATCATAAAACACTATGATATTCGATGTTACGACAGTCCAAGAGTATTGATATAGTATACTGTGCTGTACACCAGAAAATAAAGCACATGAAAGCACAGGACTCACGATGTACTCTCCTCTCTCTTCCCTCCTATATATCGACATTGAGAGATAGATATAGATGGTGGGCACGTAGGGAGGTAAAGGGGTCCCACATGCTTCAGATGGATGGTTCCATCATGTCGTTTGTTCTGCCCGCTGACATTTCTCTGCTCTCTTCTTGTTGGTAAAGAGTTGGTCTCATCCGTGAGACGAAAAAATATACCTGGTATTTGTTATCCTGTTTTCGGGTATGCACCTGGTCGTTGATTGGCGTATCGGGCGTTATTCTGCTAGCCATAAAACGTATTGACGGCGTCCCCGGTGGCTCGATAAGTGGTCCGCGTGCCTATCAAGATCAATTCCGTGGTCAGTCTCACCTCCTAATAATAGTGCAAGCTCGTAGGGTTTATTTCTTACGTAAAAATTGATTGGCCAGCGGAAAGCGCGAGAGCGCGAGTTAGCTACTTTCGATGAAAATCGACGAGCGGTGGGAATGCTGAACCCTATGCGGGACAAAAAATAAAGGCACGTACCGGAGGGGAGAAGGGTGTGTGTGTTCTTCACATTAATAAACCGTCCTTTCTACCCGTCAACATCCAGCACAACCAATCAATGACCGTGATGATTCTTCAACCTAGGAGAGATACAAGTTCTGTGGTCACAAAGCTACGCCACAGATATACCACGTTGCCACGTACCAGGTATGTATGCAGTAAGCAAAGCAAGCAGTTAGTTGGCAATGCAATGCCATGTCATCACACTAGCTAGATACGACAGGCACGACATACACATTCACTTGTGACCACCGCTTGTCCAGAAGCTCTTTGAGGGTAAAACCTCCTACGAGTTAGGCTGGAAAGTAAAAAGTGATAATTAAAAAAAAAAAATGTCGAATGGTCAACAAAATACACCCTCGTACAAAATTATATCTTTACTGTGCTGATTCAAGCTGTTTCGCTCATGGACACACAGAAGATGCATAATAATATCGGGATTCCGTATTCTGAATAATTCCATTACTCCGAAGGATATAGCCGGTCGCCCCGGTGGTTCAAGTGGTTAACCTCGAATTCTATTTGTTTGAGTCCTGGGTTCGAGCCCCAGGTGGGTCGGACATCTGACTTTATTTGCAAAAATAAAAATAAAAAAGGATTCAATTAATTGTTGAGAGCGCCTTGCAGCGTGGGTAGACACAATTCGTTGCGAGTCGACGAGGGAAGAAAATGCTGAAACCTTCTCGCGATAAAAATGAAGGCACGTACCGCCGTAGCGGGAAGGGGGGAGAAGAGCCTGCCATGTGACCCCGGATCTGAGTTATACGAATTGGAAGGAGAGAGAGAAGAAGATGTGCGAAGATAATGAATGGGATGAGAATATATATATATATATATATTATATATATACCGTCGTGAGAAGGCAGTCAAATACAGTATTAATAGTACAACATGCCCGCGACGCCTTGTCACAGCGTGAACATCGAAACAGGAAAACTCGAACTTCACTCCCACGCTGGAACTCACCGAGACACCGCGGAAGAAGTCCCTTGTGCCGGAGCCGCGACGAAGGTGCTTTGGCGCGAAGGCAGGCTGATCCCTTCATTGCGAACCCACCTGTTGTTGTATCGTATCGTATCATATCATAAGTAGGATAGATAGGATAGATAGGAAAACGCAATCGTTATTGATTTCTAAGTGACAGTTAGAGACTTCCTGTGCTTTCATCCGAAAGAAACATAATTGATCGATGCGTGGGCGTGCGTGTGAAAAAAAAACTGCAACCCTAATAAATAAAGCAATCGAAAAGTACAATACATTTTCGAGTTTTAAGGCCTTCCCATAATAGGCACGTATGAATCCGGCGCCGACTATAATAAAATATTGTTGTAAATACTCGTTGTTATCTAGGATATCACGACGACGTTAAAAAATAATTCATTGATCAAGCAAGCGCCCGTCCTTTTTATGCTACATGTATATATATGTTGTGTGTACCTCCATGGCCTACACTATATCAATATTCATTGTGTATACCTGGTATAATGAATTAGACCTCCGACACCGCATATATACTAAACGCCATGCCTGGTACAAAAAGTACCAGGTATATAGGTAGTACCAGGTATATATCATACGAGCAACCAGGTACCTGTTATTTTACTAAAATGCCATGCGATCATTACTATATACTTGCCGCCCTGTTGTAGTATACCGCAAAATATTATACCAACAGCAGTAAGTAGTAGCACACATCATAAATAAAACAAGCTAGTTCCTCTGTGGCCCAGGTGCTTTGTAATTTTTGCAACAAAATTTGAAAATGGTACCACGTGTAGAGCACTACATAAAATAATACGGGACGCAATATAAAACGCAATATGTGTGCAGACCCTTCGGGTTCTGAGGCGACTTGTACGTACCTGGTACCAGGTACCCTGGTATATGTTATGTAGGCGGGCGACTACACACTACGCACATGCACACCCAGTCTACTACTCCTACCACATACCTGGTATGAAACTATCCGATACGTCTACATACATACGTACCTAACTGGCAGGCGGCACCCTGTGTTGACTCTTATTTCGCACCAGGTGGTACGAACAATGGCTTTGTGCGAGGTTTACATCACCTACCTCATACCCCGCTATACGTCTACATAATTCTTGTTGTTGTTGTTGCTGCTGTTCTCACATTAACTCACAATACAATGCAGTCCGTGGTCGCAGGGCAGGCTCCAATAACTAACTCTGGAGTGGAAGAAATACCTCGGTAGTAAAACAGAGGCAAACACAAAAATCAAGCATACGCACTCCACCACTGCGGACGCCAGGGAAGCAAAAAGGAGACTAGCAGATGAAAACCTAAAAAAGAAGATGAAGCGAAGCAAAAAAAACAAAACAAAAAGAAAAGCAGACGCAGATAGATAGCAAAACGCATAAACTCGAAAAATAGTACTACCAGTATATACGTATGTAACTGGCAGGAGGCACGCTCTGTGTGGACTCTTATTTCGTACGATATGGCTTTGTGTGAGATGTGCATCATCACCTCATCTTCAAAACTTGTACTTTTTATTTTGTGTGATCACGTGATCACGGACTCTTGATCCGACAGTTCAGTTGGTGATATAAAAACAACATCTTCTATCTAACAACACCGCACAACAACCACCACAACCACCACCGACTGCGACACACCACAGAACAACAAAACAGGTACATGGTACGACCCGCTTCATTCAGGCATCGTGTGTCTTTCGGTTTGTTTAATTCATCGTTTCATTTTCATTTTATTTTTCCGTCTTTTTTTTTTTTTTTTTTTTTTCTTGCTCATCCCATACATCGTCTTCTCGCTCTCCTTCCAACTCGTAACTCAGATCCGGGGTCACATGGCAGGCTCTTCTCCCCCCTTCCCGCTACGGTACGTGCCTTCATTTTTACCGCTAGAAGATTTCAGCCTTTTCTTCCCTCGTCGACTCGCATCGAATTGTGCCTACCCACGCTGCAAGGCGCTCTCAACAATTGAATCCTTTTTTATTTTTATTTTTGCAAATAAAGTCAAATGTCCGACCCACCTGGGGCTCGAACCCAGCACTCAAACACAACAAGTAAGTAGAATTCGAGGTTAACCACTTGAACCACCGGGGCGACCGGCTTCATGGCATGGCATCGTACTCTTTTCACCTGCGATATATTTTGTTTTAATACGGACTCGACACTTTTTATGTCGTCAACGGAATACCAAACGCAAGTCCCCCCCATATGCAGATCTCCATGACATTGTGGACTATTAATAGATACTACTATTATTACTACCGTCTTTCTTTGTATTTGGGGGCCTTTTAGAACAACTACTGCGGTCAGTTTTGTTTTCGGGTTACACGACTCAATTTTCAACTATAATACAATAGTATAGTGTTAATAGTTCGTCACGGGCGGTTTTCACTAATTATATTACGGGGGACCATGGTAAATAGGACTTACGGTAGAGACAAAAACCTACATACCAGGTATTAATTAACCTCTTTTTACCAACAGAACAGTCTTTGGTCCTATATTATAATTTACTATGGCCCCCAGTAATAAAAGGTTTGAGATACCGGTAGGCGGTATACCCCGACATGAGACATGTCACAAGGCGAAAAAAAAACGTCTGGCACGAGGAAGGAATTGCGCTCGCTCATGACCCATGACCTGGAATAAATAAAGGCGGCTTTTTATATCCCCAATATATATATAAGGTGGTAACGCTGGTCTCGCTGACGCACCGCCTTTAACCAGCCTTTAACTCACAATAATACTGTGGGGGACCCCTGCTGAACCACATGCGATTTACTCTGTTCATACGGAAGTGCGTGGGTTGCTCGGCTTCTTCCTGCCTGCCATGCGCCACTTTAAACGACTCAAAAAACAGTCGGCCGCAGCCATCACCGTTGTTCTACCGCACACGAACGAGTGCTGCATGTGGCACAGAGCTGTAAGAAGAGTATTATACCTGGTATACATTTTTATGATGCAAGTACGTACACAAACACCTGGTATCCTTTACCAGGTACCTGGTGCCACAGGTATAAACCACCAGGTGGGTATTGTGAGAAATAACATGACATCATATTATATGTGTGTAATATTCCCGGATGGTCTTCTACGAGACGTTCCCGACTCCCGACTCTTCTCTTCGCCCTCTTCAGAAGGAAGCAGTTTTGGCTAGGACTTTGGTTGCGTTTGAAAAAAAACAATACCGGTACCTGGTATAATAGCGTTTGAGGCTATTGCATGTACATATATATATGTGTGTGGCAATATGGCTTCACGACAACATTGAAGAAGTAAGTAGTGCAGTTTGAGTACTACAACAGCCGCTCGTACGAGTACGTATTTTTTCTTTTCTTTTTCTCTTTTGATTTGTCTACTTTCTTTTTGTTGCCTCTTTGATTGTTTCTTTTCGTTTCTCTATTTCATAGATTGTGTATGTCGTGCCTGTCGTATCTAGTATGATGACATGGCTTTGCATTGCCCACTGCAGTGCTTACTGCACACGTGGCAATGTAGTATCTCTGTGGCGTAGCTTTGTGACCACAGAACTTGTACCTCTTCTAGGATTGAAGAATCGGCACGGACACTGGTTGTGCTGGATGTCGGCGGGTAGAAAGAACGGTTTAATGTGAAGCACACTCACAAATAAATACGAATAGCGTAACTGTGGCATGCGTATCATCGTGTACTACAAGAGTATGATACGTACGCGTCTATTCTTCTTCACCTTGAAGCTCTATCTATCTTTACTTTACTTTTTGCGTCAGAGTGGCGGACTACTGCTGCTGTGTGTTGTAAACCGATCTTCGTACCTGTCGACATTCAGCACATACATTGTACAAGCTATTACGGGGGGCCATAGATAACAGGACCTCTGGTATCTATAAAAACATATATATTTAACAATTTTTACTAACAATATTTGGTCCTATTAACTATGGTCCCCCGTAATAGCAACCAGTGTCCGTGCCGATTCTTCAATCCTAGAGAGATAAACGTTATTATGTGGTCACAAAAATATACGCCACAGAGATACTACCTGGTACTTGTTTACGTGTGCAGTAAGCACATAGTATTAATAGTAGACAATGCAATGCCATGGCATCATACTGAATATGGCAGGCACAACAATACACACACCACTATTATACATGAAAGAGACAACAAGAAAAAAAACAAATCAAAACAAAAGAAACGAATCGAAAGAGAAAAAATTAGACAAAATAAAACTGCAGACAAGCGATCCGGACTCGAGTCTCCCGAAAAACAATAATAATATAGTATAGCAGCCGTTTACCGTCCGCATTCGCCTTCGATCTATTCGGTGTTTAGCGCTAAGAAGGCGTGGGTGCTATACTCGCACATATATGTCTCATTGCCTTCCCGAATGACGTTTGATTGTGTTTATGGCAGTCAATATACCCGCTTGCGATCGACATTTTTTTTTTTTTTTTTCATTAATTTATCACTTTTACTTTCCAGCCTTACTCGTGACATGCACGATTAAAAAGAAGCCCAAAACGCAGTTAGTTGTTTATGTACAGCAGTTTATTCAGTTGGCCGCGGACTTGGAAGTCAAAGCGAACACCCATTCGCCGTTTAACATTAGGAGGGGTATAGTTCGACACAGGTCCACCGCAATCAAACCCGCCCTTCGGACAGTTTCCTAGCACACCTTTCCAGCAAAAAAAGTCTGACGCGGCCGTAAAAAATGCTTGATTTGATGATACCTTACATTCATCCTCTGTCATTTCAAGCAAGCTTGGGCGGTCACGCAGTCACGCGGAGGCATGATACACCAGTCAGTACTGACTGTATACTTTTTTCACGACACGCGAAAACGCCCCAGCACAAACTAACTGGTGTAAAACACACAGGGTTCATAAACAATATGTCGTGTTGAAATAAATTAATGGGTTGCAAACTTCGCACAACAAAGCGAGACAGGACTCTAGGCGGCAGTAGATAGTACCCAAGTATGGCCACACACGCCTATCTGAGAAAAAAACTTCTAACTAAACTCGATCTGTAGATAGAGGTGGCGCGCGAACGAAGTGTTAATGGCACACACAGCTTGCAAATATGAGTCTCGACGGAGTTCTCAATCTCACAGGAGGAGCTAGTAACTAGTTGTTGTTTTATACTGCAAAATTGTCAATAGCAAACAAACGCGGTCGAACTCGGGGTGGCCGTGTGATAGACGACGTATCATGTACCTGGTATGTATATCTATGGCGCGCGCTTGAACTCACCGGGAAACCAAAAAGTCCTCTGCTCCTGCTGCAGTCGCTGCGTAGGCCAAAATCATCGTCGCCATGGTGCCCTTCATGTCTGTTAACTACCAGAATACCGTCGAAACTCAAACCGCTCGAAGCGACTGGCGGCTTCTCTAGCAGTAGTTACTACTGTAACAGTAAGTAGTAAGTAGAAGCCCTTTCAAACGATGTGACCAGGGATGGGGACACGCGTGGTGTATGTATGATCCTAGGACCTGCGAGAAGTGACCTGATTCTTGCGAGGCGGGAAAAACAGCTGGCTCGCTTGGTGATTGCGAGCAGGAAATTGAATGTGAGGGGGGGGACAGGGGCTATTGCTCGTGTTTAACGAATCGCATATGGTTGGGAGGTGGAAATAAGAGAGATCGACGTGACCGCCAGGACAGCTTGCGGAAACTTCAAAATGGGAACTATACAACGAACGGCCACGGCACTATTAATAATAGTCGGGAAATTCTTCAAAAAAATGGGAAACCACAAGAAGAGTTTGACAAAATACGAATGTTGTGTGGGAAAATAGGTGAATTTACGAAAAGGATGTCATTCAAGTCGCCGGACCAGAGCTTCAGATGGACACCGAACGTACAGACCAGACGTGTCAAACAGGGGAGAGTGCCATCATGGAAGGTTCCCCGAGTAATGCTTAAGGTGAACGTATTGTACATGTCGGTGCCTGCGCCCTCCCTCCGCAACGTTGGGGAAACATCCCCTGGTATACATACGTAGGAACAACATACCATTTATGGCATCAGTATCCTTAATATTTCATTTTTTTCCCGACAAAGTGCAGCGCCTACAGCTGTATTATATTAATGCGATTTTGTAGCGTCCAAATACGAGTACATACAACGAATAAGAAGAGCGAAAGTGTCATTGAAGGGCCGAATTTGATTACAGGATTATTACGGGGGACCCTAGTTAAACTATATATTTGACCATTTTTACTAACAATATTTGGTCCTGTTAACTATGCCCCCCCGTAATAGTACATACATGGAAGGTGCTCGTATATACGTAGCCACGTATCAATCAGACCTGTGCATCCTTTTTCTCCATCTACTCCAGTGTTTTTAGAATATATGCCCTGAGACCTGAGATCACCGGCGCAATCTTTTCAGGGCTTTCCTCGGGACCGAATTTTCGTCTCGGGAAAGGGTTCTGCGGGATCAAAATATCCCGGGATTCCCCGGTACGGGATAATAAGAAGGAAGGGGTATTTAAAGCACGGGACAGAAGTATAGGGCGGGATGGTACCATCACGGGATTGAATGGAAAGAATAGGACGGGATTGAGATTTCACGGGATTGCACGGGACGGGATTGAGATGCCATGGGGTTTTACGGGACGAGATTTCACGGGGCGAAAAAACGCGGTACTCCACGCGACGGGGTTGAGATATCACGGGATTTTACGGGACAGGATTTTAGGGGACGAAAAACGCACGCGGTACTCCACGGGACGGGACTAACGTATCACGGGATTGCACGAGACGGGGAATAAAAACCATTTTGCCCGGTATTTGTACGGTACACAGCAACAACATACATAGTGTTTCGTACCTGGTATGAAATTATACGATTGCACTTTTTTTAGTACTACTACTGTATCATACGCGAAGTTAATGACTTCATTCACTCGTCGGCACGCCATCGCTGGCAATTGTCCCGGCACCGCTCATGACGTCCTGCCCCTCTCTTGTCAAGATCGGGGTAGTAGCTTGTGTTATACCAGGTAAGGATTACCTTGGGCTGGGTAATCGATCGATCTTTTACCCCTGTAGCTCAGTAGGTAACACCTTCACACTTACTTGTTGTGCGTGTGCAGGCCATAAAAAAGTGGCGCCCGTGTGTTTATACTGCAGTGAGTGGTGGAGTGCGTATATGCTTGTTTTTTGTTTGTTTGCCTCTGTTTTTACTTGAGGTATTTCTTCCACTCCAGAGTCATTGGAGCCTGTCCTGCGACCACGGACTGCATTGAATTGTGAGTTAATGTGAGAACAACAACAACAACAAACAACAACAACTGTATGGGCGGCGAGTCACACCGGCGGAGGGCGCATTCATCATTCGTGTCGTTTTTGATCGCACTGAACTATTTTTCATGAAATTTAAACTTACGGGAAAATTTGTCTTTTAAAATAATTAATTACGTAAAACGAAAACATTTTTAATCATGGGAAATTTGTATAGAAACTATATCTGGAAAATTTACGTGCATTCGTAGCACATTTAAAAAACAAAGAAAGGGAAAATGCCAAAATCAGGTATACCTGATCCGTTTGTGCCAAAATAGGTTACATACTTAAATCAAGTAAAAATGCCCGCCTCGAGCGGTGTTCTGTCCATGAAAAAGTCTGGGAAAAAATAATGAGTAAAGCATAAAGCGTGCCACATGGCCTTCAAAATCTGCATTGTTTTGTTTGGTTTAGGGAGTACACTACCAATAGGCTTCGTCCGTTACAACGGCGGGGGCGCCAAGAGTATCTGCCGCCCCCCCCCCGTTGACAGCTTTAAATCTTCTAGACCGTCCTCGCGGAACCGCCTGCTCGGCACAAAATTATCTTGTCCTACCAAACCTGAGACCACCTCGACGCGGGGTGGTGCAGACAAAGACCATGGTGCTGTATCGACTGCTGTGGCCAAAGAAAACAACACACAGAGTGTGTGTGTTCTTCGCACTAAACCGTTCTTTTTTCCCGTCTACATCCAGCACAACCAGTGTCCGTGCCGATTCCACATCACGACAGCAGCTAATTAAAACTGAAACGCACACCCCACAACAGAAGAAAAAGTGAAACCAGCGCACGCAAGCATGCATGTGTAAATACGTACTTTTACGTACGACGTATGGGTACAGAGTTTATACGTTGATACTGAAGAATTTCAACCGAGGGAGGGCAGACGCATATACTCAGAGAAAAAACAGTGGACGTATGGCCTCTTTGATTGGTTCAAACCTGGCCAAAATCAGTTGAAATCTAGACAGAGTAGAAAAAAACAGGTATAAAAAACTTGGCATTTTCGTGTCAAAATGAGATACAATGCCAGCTTGGCCAATAGCAGGGCTCCTGGCGTGTGTTTTGTACTTGTTTTTAGACCGTATCTGATTTTGGCCGAAAAGTGGCAAGGTGTACCTGATTTTGGCAAACATCCAAAAACAAATGCTACAGGCAAGGTTCGAAAGCATGCCTTTCTGCCTTTGAGTTGTGAGCACGTTTAACCGCTGATTCGTACCTTGAGGAGGACCTCAAGGAGTTCGGCATCAAGCTCGAAGGGTGGCGCGAGGCAGCACAGAAAGCCGGCAGATGGTTCCAACGGGTCGAGGAAGGGGCGGAGGCCTTCATGCAATGCGGAAATGGCATACAGATAGATGAGAAGGAGGCATCGGCAGAACGGCATAGAATAGCTGCAACAGCGACCACAGCCGTTGACGCCAACGCGAGTGTGCAGAATGGCAGGGAAGAGGGGGGGGGCGAAAGGGGGATGAGGGGGAATGGCGGGGGGGGGGGAGGGGAGGCGGTCTAACAGACTGAAGCCTGGTTATTTATGGCCATCATCGTCATGATGCACTCCTTTCTTTGGGACCCAAGTAACTAGCATGGTGCCATCTGGGCAACTTTTCGTGTCTGTATGCTCCAGTGCCTGCCTTTCGTATTTTATTTCCCCCCCGCCCGTGATTATCGCTTTTTTGTCCCTTCTTTTTTTCTTTTTTTCATTTTTCTTTCATTCCCGTTTGTACCTCTTTGTGTCTTTGTTAGTATGGTCCGTTTTGCCTTATTTTTGCGTTTTGCTATCTATCTGCGTCTGTTTTTGTTTTGTTTTGTTTTTTTTGCTTAGCTTCATCTTCTTTTTTTGGTTTTTGTCTGCTATTAATAGTCTCCTTTTTGCTTCCCTGGTGTCCGCAGTGGTGGAGTGCGTATGCTTGTTTTTTTTTTTTCGCCTCTGTTTTTACTTGAGGTATTTCTTCCACTCCAGAGTTAGTTATTGGAGCCTGTCCTGCGACCACGGACTGCATTGAATTGTGAGTTAATGTGAGAACAACAAAAACAAAAACAAACACCAATAATCCCTGTAAATTCCCGTTGTATAAAAAATCACGCGATAAATCTCGTGGGAGCACGAAACCACGGGGGGACTGGTTTTGACGGGATTTGGGAAATCTCAAACTTCACGGGTTCGCACGGGCCGGGACACGGATTTCACGGAATTTGCCCAAATTGGGACTTGTTTGCACGGGATCGGGATATTAAAAAAAAAACGGGACGGGATCGGGATCGCGAACATTTCCACGGAATCAGGTTGGACGGGAACGGGATTTTCAAAATTCCACGGGGTCACGGGAATATCCCATATCCCGTGGAATCCCGCGGGTTTTTTACAACGGGCAAAATCCCGGGGAAAGCCCTGCATAGTAATCTTTGTTGGGAGAGCACCTATAATATTTAGAACAACAAAAAGATTACCAGGTATATGAAGTCATTTTTGGGGCTGCGTATTCTATATTTCATGTCCCCGGTGGCTTAGTAGGTGGTCCGCGTGCTTATCAAGATCAATTTCGCGGGTTCAAGTCCCACCGAGTGCATGCTCAGGGCTTTTTCTTGCTTAAGAAAATTGATAAGCGGAAAGCGCGAGAGCGTTAGTTAGCTACATTCGATGAAAACCGACGAGCAGTGGGAATGCTGAACCCTATGCGCGACAAAAAATAAAGGCACGTACCGGGGGGGGAAAGGGTAGACACCTGTGACCAGGGCTTGTCCAGAAGTTTGTTGAGGGTAAAACCTCCTACGAGTTAGTTAGGCTGGAAGTAAAAAAAAGTGATGATTAAAAAAGAAAAGAAAATGTACGTACCTGGCACAGAATATTTTCGATTTTTTTTGTGTTTCGGAACTTCCTAGGGCTTCAGCACCTTTGTGTGACCACGGACTCCTTCGTCAGAGAGTTAATGTGAGAGCAACAACAACAACAAATGAATCCTACCACGAAGGTCGCGTATGAATTAACCTGTTAATCTATTAATAATACCTGCGGTACCGTATCTGGTATCATTCAGCACAGCAGTATGGTACGTATACAGCAATCATACATACGTTGAGGTACTCTCTTTAGATACATACGAAGACACACTCAGTCACAGTCCGTGGTCCCGCGGTAGCGCTGTGGGTCGCCAGAAGAAAATATTCGCACTTTTTTTTCAACATCACTTTTACTTTCCAGCCTTATTTACTCGTGGGAGGTTTTACCCTCAACAAGCTTCTGGACAAGCCGTGGTCACACGCGTCCACCCTTCTCCCCCCCGGTACGTGCCTTTATTTTTTGTCGCGCATAGGGTTCAGCATTCCCACTGCTCGTCGAATTTCATTGAATGTAGCTAACTCACGCTCTCGCGCTTTCCGCTAATAATCAATTTCATTTTTGCAAGAAAAAGCCACGAGCATGCACTTAATAGTTCAGTTTGCACATTGATTGGTTTTATCTTGTGTTTCTCCGTCTTGTATATTTTGAGGCAGCCGAATTTTCTTCTTTTTTTTTTTTTCAAGGGTTTTTCCAATTATAGGGCTCCAGCACCTTTGTGTGACCACGGACTCCTTCGTCAGAGAGTTAATGTGAGAACAACAACAACAACAACAACAACAACAACAACAACAACAACAACAACAACCAGAACAACTCGGTGAGACTTGAACCCACGAAATTGATATTGATAGGCACGCGGACCACCTACCAAGCCACCGGGGACGCCGGCACTCTGAACACTATTCTGATGGGACTTCTCACTACAACAACAACACTGGATAGCGCCGTACCGCACCAAATACTGGGTGCCTTATATAGTGCGGTATCACACTATTATTTCGAGATACGAGGAGAACTGCTGTGTAGAGCGTTTACAGCGCGATATCCTGCTGGTCCTATACCGTTGCACGACGAGTAGAAATAACGGTTCAATCTGAAAAGAGCTGCTTTTTTCATGTATATGTTCATGTGCAGCGTAGAGTACCTGGTACGAATTTTACCGCGAAGGTCGCGTATGGATGAATAACGCCCTGCACATTGTCAGAAGGCAAATAATAATAAATAAATGAATCTGCAATAATATCATGCACAGCAGTACGTATTTGAATAGTACGCAGCAACGATACGACGTACCAGGTACCAGGTACGTATGGTAGTAGCTACTCTGTTGTTGTTATTGTTGTTGCTGTTGTTGTTGAACTCTCAAACGAAGGGGCCCGTGTTCACAAAATACACGAGACAAAGAAGGCGTACAAAAAAAAGATGAAATCAATGCGCAAACTGAACTACAGCTAGCTATTAATAGCAGCAGTACGAGTGTTAACCCTTTTAGGACTGCAGTCTAAAATGACCTTCAGTAGTAGTAGTTGTCCCCAAAACGAGACTGCGGTCCTAAAAGGGTTAAACGTTACCGCCGGTACTTCCTCGCTCAATTACAGCATCGTTCCCACAAACAACCAACTCGTGGCTGCTACTGACTGCAGCGGTTGCTGTCTGGAGCGCTGCCTGCACCGTACGAAACGCACGGTGGTAGTCGTTAACACAGAGAGGAACCCGCTTGCTGTCTGGGATGCATACTCGCGGACATGCAGTGGAAAAGGAGCAATCGAACCAAAAACCACCACACAAATATCAACGATCGCCGTCTCTTCCCGGACTGTCCGACATAATAAGGTGCAGCACAGCTATGATACTACGTCACTGATAGTTGCGGGGGTCATTCCCCATGACATGATGAAGGGTATACTACTCGCTAACACTACAGAGACCAGTGACGTTAATAACCTGTGCAAAGACCAGTGAGGTAAATAACTAGTACGTACATACTACTCGTACTGCCTCGTGAAAAACAAAACCAGAAAAAAACAGGGCTCATTCACTTCGGAAATTTTGCCGCGGTAAATGGTACCTGGTACGTTTCGGTGATAAATCGCTACTACCAATCCCATCCAAGCCGTTACCAAGCGAATCACGTTTTCCCATTCCCATCCAAATCGTTACCGAGGAAATCATGTTGCCACGTTCCATTCAAACAGTTACTGCGCAATATCGGCATTTCTGTGGTTTATCGTAACCACCCCACCAAATACCGCGCAAATGTAGAGTTCCCAACTACCGTACAGTAAGGTAAAATGGACTGAACCCGGCCTTACACCCACCAGAAAGACCTACCCCACTCGCTGTAAGCCTGGTAGGGCACGCTTCGCAGCATGCCTTGCCGAGGCAGGGAGGGGATATATAGACACAGTCAGTCACGGTGGTGGGTGGTCCTACGATATATATTGCGGTGGGTCGCCAGAAGAAATTTTCCGGACTATGGCGGGAACCCTCACCAACACGGGATAGCGCCGTGCCGCACTGTGTACTGGGTGCCTTATATAGTGCGGTACCGTACTAATCTCGGGATATGTGGAGAACTAACTGCTGTGTCGATTGTTTGTTGTACGATTTTCTGCCGTTCGTATACCGTTGCGCACACTTTAGCCACCGCGACAGTCGCGGCGGCTTTGTCGGCCCTGCTGCACATAGTGCATACCGTGCGTGCTTGCACATGATAACGAGTAACACGGTGAGGCGACGGCCGGCTGATTAAAACCTCTAGGTTGATTGTACCACGTAGCATTACGGCAGACAGAGTAGCAAGGCACCGGGCCGACTCCAGCAGTAGTAGTAAGAGGGACATGTCTATGCTACTCGTGCCTCCAAGTGTGCTGTGTTCAAATAGCGATGATATGCGATGAATGGATCCGCTCCAACAGCCACTCTAGGCTGCGAGCCAACCGATGGATATTATGCTGCCACGGCCACACTAGACTGTAATCTAGCCATAGTGCAACACGCGGTGTGAAGG
This sequence comes from Nereocystis luetkeana, assembly GCA_031213475.1. Classification (NCBI taxonomy): domain Eukaryota; class Phaeophyceae; order Laminariales; family Laminariaceae; genus Nereocystis; species Nereocystis luetkeana. The sequence goes on along the minus strand of JARUPZ010000013.1, from coordinate 1,010,961 downwards.
ATATAATTCAAGATGTATTCATCATGTCTGCCCGGGAAGAGGTAAACGATTCCGGGGGGAAATGTGGAGTGAGCATGTGAATCAACTCTCCACGCTGCTCATGAACAACTAATCGTAGCGGAATACCAGAAACCTCCTCATGCAGTGCCTACTCGTACATACCCGTGAGACTGCTCGTAGGTGTTTCCACGAGACAATAGAAAACTTGTAACCGTAACTACGTACACACCGTATGTAATGTTGATTGTACTCAAGAACACGATCCATAATATCCATCGCAGGTTGAGGAGTTCCATGCTGGAAAGGGATTCCGGTAGTAGGGTATTGGGATATAGGGGTAATGTGTACCCCAAAAATGCCACTCGTTAGAGGTAGCTCCATACGGCCATATGAGGCGAGTCGGCTCGACAAATCGAATATACAATGTACAAGAGGAGTCCCGTGTTATTGTCTGGAGTCAACCACGCGTTCCCGTGCCAGCTGCGTCTATACCTTTAGAGATTAATTAACATGTAGCCATAACTTGTTGCTACTCGTAGACTGTTTGGTGAGGCAAGCTATGTCGAACACCCTCCCTTCCGCCGGATCAACTAATAAGTCTCGATACACAAACACCAATCAAGAAGAACAACTGATTCAATTTCTATCAGGAAATCGCGGTGCTTCTCATACCTCTTCTTGCCGATAGCCTTCGTGAGAATGTCCGCATGCTGGTCTACCGTCCGGAGGTACTTCATCGCCAAATCTCCCTTCCCCACCAACTCGCGCAGAAAGTGGTACCTTACGTCGATGTGCTTGCTGCTGGACGAGCCCAACGGGTTTTTGGCCAAAATCTGTCGCTCCTTTGTTGTCTTCAAACACTTCAATGCTCGGCGACCCCAAACTGGGCATCACTAAAACCAACACTTCTCTCACATAAAGGGCTTCCTTCACCCCGTCTGCCATAGCCACCTACTCCGCATCTGTGATAGAGATGAGGTGACACACTTCTGCGCCCTAGAAAATCACGACACAAGTGTACCCCCGCCACAGACGGCCACACCAGAGACCGAACGCTTGCCGTCGGCCTTGTGGGCGTAGTCCGCGTCCACGTATGTCTCCAACTCGTATTCCAAACTGCACGTCCTCTAGTTTACTGTCCCTTTCGAACGACAGACCTAAATGAGCCGTGGCGCTCAGCAAGCTTAGGGATAATCTTTCTAGCCGCCTTAACGCGTACTTGCTTAGGGTCATGGGAGAACGGCGCAACCGGCCGTACTGCATTGGCGACGTCCAGCCACGTCTGATTCGCAATCCACATCAGACTCCCCACCATTTCGCGGTAACTTGAGCCCACCTCGGGGTCCTCATTACACACGTGTCTGAGGTCCAACGGCAGAGAAGCGGGGATGGGGCTGGGTTTGGTGATACCGAAACGTCCGACCACATTTCGACTAAATTGAGTCTGCGAAAAATCCAACGTTCCCTGCTCACGATCCCTAAGGAAGCCGTGACTTCCTTGGTGGCTGCCATCTTGATGTCATCCACGCGGACTACCAGCATTGCAGCAACCTCGCCATTCAAGATCAGTCGAAACACGCCCAGGTCTACCAGACACTGCTCAAGCCACTCTCTACCAAGGTTGATGACAGTAGCTTATAACACGAGCGACCACTCTGCTCCAGCCCATGAAGAGCTTTGTTGAGTCGGACGACCTTACCCGATAACCGCCCACACCCAGAGGTCAATCTCAAGAACATATCGGTATCCAACTCTGACTGGATGAAAGCCTGATCAACATCCAAAAAACATCCAGGCAAGTTTGCATGCCATTGCTGCTACTCGCCTTTTAGACGTGGTTGATGCAGTGGGGGCGAACATACATATCAAAGTAGTCAACTCCCTCTCCCTGGCTATACCCCTTCGCTACCAATCTCGACTTGGCTCTATCAATCATGCCGTGCTCGTCACCCTTCTACTTCAAGAGCCACTTTGAATCCACAATATTGCTACCCTCGGGAACTTCCGAAATCTCAGCAAAAGTGCTAGCGGCCTCTAGTCCATAAAATTCCGATTCCATCGCCTCCGTCCAAACGTCCGAATACTTTGACGAACACGCCGCGGAATACCACCTTGGCTCCGGTTCCGCCTCCTTGGCAAGGAATCCGGTAACCTAGCCGGTTCACCGCCTGCATCTTGCGCCGCCAGTAGCGCTTGGAATATGCGGCCTTCATCACAGGGTCCGATCGCACCGATCACTCAAGCATCAGCTTCCCTATTAAGCGCCCTCGAGTCTGCGCTCTCGTACGTCCCTTCCGAATAGTTTAATCATCATCCGGTCATGGCATGTGCGCTCCAAGTTGGCGGGCAGCAGTCCGGGCCGCAGTCGGGGTCGGGGCTCCATCGGCAAAGGATGTTGCATCACTCCTAACCCGAGATGAAGAGTCGCTGTCGGGCGATTCGCTGCTGACCACACCTTGGGGTTGCAAACCGTCGCTAGCCCGCGTCATCGGAGACACCACACGGAATTGGTGAGGAATTCCCATCCCCAATACCGGCATTGGAGTCGTCGGGGCGGAAGAAAAACCCCCCGTCCCTCTCGGATCAGGATCTTCTCCCCGCTCCATCGCCCCTCTCTGCTCCGGCATCTCCGTCAGCGAGTGCGGCGCCGCTCCTGCATGGGGTGTCGCCTCCCAAGTCACGTCTCTGGTATCTACCACTTTTTTCACCCACGTGGGCATCCGTAAGGAGTCACTTGGGTGGTCGATGCACGGCCCGAGGTAAACACAGCTCTCGGCCCAAGGGGATGACTTCGACGGACGCTTCCTACGACAGTATGCTGGGCGAAGAAACGTGTGCGGCGAAGCATGTGCGGAAGCATGTGCGGCAGTCCCATAAAACATCTCATGCGGCAACTTGTTGCCGGGGTTAGCGGTGGTGGCGGTGTACTTCAGAGCATCAGCAACCCAGTGCACCGCTTCCGCCCACAGGGGCTTAGTCGGCTGCAGTTGAACGTGGGGAAAGAGGATAGGCGCTTGGATACACGCTGCGAGTGCTGCGTTCGGGATGATACCCAGCGCCCTCTCTACAACACCGTTCTGCTTTGGACTGTCGGCGCCATTGAACTCCTTCTTGATGCAAACCTGTTTACACGCTTCTTCGAATTCCCCACCAACAAACTCACCCCCGTTGTGGGATCCTGCAATTACAACCTTCGAGGGTACTCCACCCGCGCGCGCGTCAGCCAAACACTTCCTAGAAGCGTCCCCTGAACCCGTCTTATGTTTCAGAAAATACAACAACGCGTGGCGGGAGTAGTCGTCCTTCACTAGCAGGACAAACTGCTTTCTCCACAAGGAAGGCGTTCTTTTAGGGCCGCCTAAGTCAACAAGAACTCTTCCCAACTTTTCTGTCGAGCGTGAGTAAATACGGTTAGGGATTGGCTTGCGGTATCCTTTCGCCATAGAGTATACAGGGTCTTAGCTTTCCTACCAGTTTCCCGGCGAGAGATTTAGCGGTCTCTCTTCGCAGTAGCTCATTCGAGTGACCACGCACGCAGTGGAAAACAGTGGCGTCTGCATCACTCTCGGTATATGCGTACCCACTGGGGGTAAGCACGGAAAAAGTCAGGGGGGGATTGCCACCAGATTCTGCACTGTCCTTAAGGGGGTCGGGGGTCAACAAGGGAAAGGGCACATAGACGTCGTCTTGTTCAATCCTGCATGCGATCTCAGAATAACTAGATTCATCTCCTTCAAACCTCGACCTTCCATCGAGAAGGGAACTGCACAAGCCTTCCTGTTGAGTCGTGAATCTTACTCCTTACCCATGAGAAGCCATCAGCGAAAATAAGTTGAACCTGATGTCCCGCACGTGAGCCATATTCAACAAAGTCACATCTCCTCGAGGTAAAACAGTCAGTGTGCCATTCCCCACCACATCGATCAGGTGGGTGTCACTGATATTGTCATGGTAAAGTCGTACGTAGCTCAAAAGGTCAACTGAGTGAGTCATGTGAGCGGATGCACCACCACCTGCTATCCACTTATCTCCCACGCCTCCACCAGGTTCCTCACCGCACGAGTCAGTACTCGTACCAAGCGTGCATTTCGCAAGACAGCACACAGTCTCACCGCCGTTGTTCTGGCCTTGCGCACCTCCGCCAGATTACCCTTCACTTCGTCGATCGCTGAGGGCGTGGGGCTTGCGTGGGGGCTTGGGGATTGCTGCTATTGCTACCCTTTTCAGCTTTGTTCTTTCATCAGCAGTTACTCGTGTGATTTCCTCTACCTGCGCGACCACAACGGCCAGCTCCATCCGAAAGTAGAGCCTGTCCCACGACATTTTATTTTGAAGAGGGAATGCGGAGGTACCGTTGTCGGATTATGCGTACGGTTTCTGAGCGTGTGATACCTTCGCGGTACAGGCTCGGTATTTCCTCTATTTCATAGTCGGAGTTCAGTGCCAATGTTATCCTGCGGTTTACGTCCGCATCCGACTTTGTCACACCAAGGGAAGCGAGTACTCCTCCTATCTTCTCAACCCGACCAAAGCATTTCATGGGCTCTTCTCCCTTTTCTTTTTTTCGCCGCATCATGCACCGCCGACCTCTCGACCTGTTCTGTCATTGATTTGGGCAAGAACCAGTCACATAACGCCCTCCACCCAGCGCTAGGTGATTTCGTTGCGAATACTCTACCAAGTAGGCCGCGGTTTACTATGCTTTCCGCCAGACAAATCCACGCTAATCTAGCTGTCTTAATCTGTATCTCACTGAACCCCTTCGAGAGAAAGTGCTGAGTTTTTTTCGAAACGTAGCCTACCATCATGTCATGGACTAGGAGGAACGAGGGCATACGCCCAACCATGGAAGTAAACACCTCGACGTGTTCCTTCCACCGTGGAAAATCTTCTTATTTCCCACTAAACTTCGGAACCGAATGCTTAAGGCTTCCAAATTCGCAAGAACCAACTTCAGCCCTATGACTATCTACGCTAATACTCGCACCACTCTCGGGCAGGCCTACGACCTCACGAAGAGCTGGTATACTCCCACTGGAGCTGACTCCCCTAACTTCCCCAGCACTGGTAGCGGTTCCGACCCGCTCGCAAGTATCACCAGGCGCAAGCTCACGAACCGAAGTGTACCTTCGATCAATTTCCTCGAACAACTGCGTCCTCAGTCGATCATGGTCTTGACGTCGGAGTTCCTGGTCGCTCTCGCGTCGATCTTCATCTTCTTTTCGATCCTCAAGAGACCGACCAGCTTCCTCAAGAGACCGACCAGGTCATCCAACACTGACGCCCCGTCCGCTTCAGATCCACTACCCGGCATTATCAGGCTGTTTGCTCGAAAAAATTCGTTAACGTGTTCAAATAGCGATGGTATGCGATGAATGGATCCGCTCCAACAGCCACACTAGGTTGCGAGCTAACCAATGGATGTGCTGCCACGGACACACTGACTGGGCTCTAAGCTAGCCACTGCAACACGCAGTGTGAAGAAGATAAAGTATATCTCCTTTCCCCATAAACAACTACTCGTAGCCGAATACCGGAAACCTTCTCATGCAGTGCCTACTCGTGGATACCCGTGAAACTGCTTGTAGGGTCATTCCCGTATCCACGTGACACACCGTATGTAACCATAACATATAGCAAGGCTGTTCGGTGAGACAAGCTATATCGAATATGCTGCAGCTTGTTAGAGCGTAATTTTTTGTTTGTGTTATTTTGCTCTGGCGCTCTAATCCTCCGTGATTTGCTTATTGCTACTTTTTATCGTTCTTCCTTCTCCTTCTGATGACAGGAGCCTTGTGGCGTGGGTGGATGACGAACCTTCTCTGTTTGTTTCGTACTCGTGTTGTCTGACGCATCCTCTCCGGGGGTGAGGCATGTTCGACGAAAGCAGGACGGAGACGGCAGACAGGGTAGCGAGAGGTACCAGACCGACTTGTAAGTATAACCTGGGGCGTCTTCTTTGCTTGTTTGTATTTGTGCCTGGCGTTCCCTTGGTTCTTACTCTTACTCTGTTCACGAGTATATGTAGTGGTATTGCTTCTTTAGCTCGTTCTGCCTTTTCTGCCACATCCCCCGCGGGGAGGCACGACGATTTCCTCCCTCCCTCTTGTTCTTTGTTGTTTCGGTTTGCTTTTTGTTTTCTTATGTGATCTCTATTTCATATAATGTGTATGTCGTGCCTGTCGTATCCAGTACAATGGCATATGGCATTGCTTGTCTGCTCTGCAACACCATGACATATGGCATTGTTTGTCTGCTATGCCTACAAGTACTGCATAACAATAGAGTACTAAGAGTATCTCTGTGACGTAGTTTTGTGACCACAGGGCTTGTATCCCTCCAGGACTGAAGACTCGGCACGGACACTCATTGTGCTGGAAATCGACTGGGTAGGAAGAAATATAACTTCCCGTAGGGAGGTAGAGTTTGCGGAGGCGTTTTGGAATTCGAAGGAGCTGGCAGAATCGTGAGACGAGGCAAGATCAGACGACAGTCGAAAGCGTCCAGCCACCAGAGCTGCTTGGTTTTAGACGGCCGCTGCGGCAACAACGAGAGCTCGAAAGCGTCCAGCCACCAGATCTGCTTGGTCTTAGACGGCCGCTGCGGCAACAACGAGAGCTCGTAGCATCGCTGTGTCGAAAGCGGGCAGTAGTGTGCCCAGGCAAGTGATCGATTTTCTTGTACGTCATGGCCGACCAGCCCTTCCTCTCAGCGGGAGGCGAGGACGCCCTGCTGGATGTGAGGGGTGAGAAAAGGGAACGAGCTAGCCCGCCTGGCCCTGGAGCACGTACTGGAGACATCGGCCAAGGCGGGGACACGATCATCAGCCCGGGCCTTCCAGCAGAAGCAGCCGATCTTGCCATGATGGCCGTGCTGCAGCAGTTGTTGACGAGCAATCGCGCGATCACGGCTCGGCTGATATGCCTCGAAAACAATCAGGCCCAACCGCAGGAGCAGGAGTAACAGCAGCAGAAGCAGCCGCAGCTACTCCAGCCGCTTCAGCATGTTGCCCAACCTCCGGGGGGCGCTATCGCCGGGGGGCTGTTGGCCCCGTGGGCCGGCGGGACCATTGGAGATCAGCCGCTTCCAGTGCTGCTAGACGCAAACCTGCAGGCTGCGATCTCCGCGGGCGTAAAAGCTACCGCAAAGCAGGCGACAGACCCTATGCCATGTAATGAAAGGCTCGATGTTTTTCATCGCTCGCGGGGGCTTTAACATGCAGGAGGTTGTAACCCGCCCACATCTGCTACGCTTAACAAGGTGGCGTGCGTCTCCAAAGCTGTTACAAAGCAGCTCAGGGCTCTGTCCGAAGTAGCGGTCGAAGACGTTTACCCTCCTCCGCCAGTCGAGCAGGAGCCGGTGGGTATGCCAGCTGAAGTACACTTCGCCACGTTCGTAGCGGCGTTTATGGCAACTCTCGAGTAAGGCATGGAAGGAGCGCAGGCAGTGTGCAAGACCCGGGTTCGCACCTTGCAAGAGGGGCTGGAACGTGTGCAAAATACAGTGGAGGTCTATCCGTGTCGCCACTTCAAAACACTCCTGGACCACAAGGACTAGGTCCACGAGGTGCTTCTCACTGTCAAGAACGGCGATCTGCAGGTGGGGATGATCGACCTCCCAAAACAGGGGGGCGTCTTGCGCTGCAAGTACCAATACGCAGCTCCCCCGTCTGGCACAGGCGTCCCCATGGCCACATAGGCGTCCCCATGGTCACGCTGGCCTTTATGCGGCAGAGAAAGCTGGTGGAGGAAGGCGCGGGATCCAGCCTCAACAAGCGTCAGATGCTCTGGAAGCAGGCGGCCGAAAAAGCAGGCTCTAAGAGAAAGAGGCCCCCCAGCGTTGGAGGGCAAGGAACTGCCCCGACGCTTGGCCGGATCGGCCTTGGAGGAGGAGGTGGGGCCCCGTTCAAGGTTCGCATGCTGGAGCGGGAGACTCCGCCGGGCTTGCACAATTTCGAGTGGCGCGGCAATGTGTGCCGGCGGGAAAATTATGCGTTTTCCCAACCCACCTAGACGTCAGCACAGCTCCGTTGGTCGCCGTACAGTAGTAGCAGCTGCAAGCACTGCCACAGCCGCCGCCGCCGCTGCACCGGCTGCCGCAGTACCGCACTGCCGCTGCAGTCGGTGGGGGGGAGGGAGGAGGAGGGAGGGGGAGCGTCCCGACCCCCGAGCGTTGCGAGCTTTGGCAGAAACTACGCAGCCGGCCGCAGGGGCGGTGCTACCGCTGGGGACGGAGCGGACCGGGAGGACGGCAGCAATTGACAATACGGGCTCAGCCATCTGGCCGACCGAAGGGGGGCAGGAGAGATGGGAGAACGGACAGTATTTGGAGACGCCAGGAGGTCGGGGGAACTTCTCCCTGCGCCCACTCCCGGGTCGGTATCGCCGGCCCTGTTTCACGGTGAGAGTCGGGTACCGCGAAACAAACACGGTGTATCAAGCAGCAGCTCGTTTCAGACAGAGCCCCGGCAAAAGACCGTACGGCAAGGAGAGAATATTATTGACGCAGGAGCACAGGGTAGCAACAAGCCAGGCCACTCGTCCCATCCACCTTCGCATGACCGGCACACCCACCCTCCCGCCCCACGTCGCAGTAAACAAGCACGTGGATCCCTATTTTCAGCCATATCCTTTCATCTAGCTTTGCATGAATCACCCGCCTCCCCCCTCCGTCCCCCGCCGCATCATGCATGCACGGGGATCCCTATGATCAGCGTACGCGGGAGGGCGAGTCGATGATATTTTCAGCTCAGACAGCGTGGTTCCTTCGCATGACATGTGCGAAAACAGCAAGACATATAACCTCACGAATCAGACAACCAGCTTCGTGACGTACATGCATCGGTGAGTAACCAGAAGAAGGAAGTACTTAGTAAAAGGGGCCCTCAGCCTGAACAAAGGACCAGATTACCCACTCCGATGCAAATCGGGACAGTGTACCGAGGCTGGGGAAGGTTCAGTACGGCAGGCTCGGTGTGAGCGGAGGGCCAGATTACCCCCTCCCGACGGAAACCGAGGCAGTATCGGATACGCGGAAGACAAATATCACAGCAAAGACCAGCTTGAGCAGCGGGTCAGACTATCCCACTTTCACGCGAATCGATACATTGTCGATCCCGCAGAAAGCTCAAATCAAAGGGCCCGTCCGGCCGTTCAGTGCCGAGAAGTCCCCACAGCAGCACAGAAACGCACTAATCTCGGCAGAGAGAGCAAGGGCAAGCCCAGCCACCATTGTTAGATGAATCCGCGCTCAATTCGGTCGACGCGCGAGAGAGTAACGGGTCAGCACGCTCACGGCTTCCTATTATTGGGGAGTCGCTTAGTCGAAAACGATCAGAATACATGGTACAACAACGACACGCAGATGAAGAAAAACTCCGAAAAGATTATCTTGACGTACGAGAAAGAGAAGAACTGCTTTATACTCTCGCTAACATTTGCACACCCATGATGCGAGATAAGCAAGGAGTCGTGGGGGGCGTAGCTCGAGCATTATTAGAGGAATATCTGGTCGCACTGATGATAGACCCCGTAAACATAAAACGATACTTCGGAGATCTGAAAGGGCTCGTGCCGGTGCACGAGCTCGTCACCACAGTCACGGGGGGGGTGCCGGTGAACGCGGCAGCGACAGGCGTAGATCTAGAGCGCGCATTACAGTACCGAAACCACCCCAGAGTCAACGAGCCTTTGCCAGCAGTCTGGAAGATAATCGACAAAGATGTGAGACGTGAAAAATGCTTAGTGATACAAAACTCAGCAGCGCACGAAATCCCCAATCTACAAGTGTCCCCGTCGGCGGCCGTAGTGACGCACAAGGTCAGGATAAAAAAAAAAAATTACCGTTCGATGAGCAGAGTCGAGGGAAGAAAGGTGGGCTAAAGGACGACACTGGCCCTGACACTGCCCCCCAATGCCTGTGTGCACACGCGCTTCCCACGTTTTTTTACGAACTCGTGACACCGAGAAAAACGTTCCCCATAGAGAGAGAGCATACTTATGAGTAAAACCGACGTGTCGGACGCCTTCAGGAACGTGCGGGTAGACAAGCTCACAACGTTTGCTACACAGTAGTAGGGGATCTTTTAGTGCTTGATCTTTGCTTAACGTTCAGATGGTCGGGATCGCCAGGTTTCCGGGTTTCATACAGGTCGCGGTCAAACACGCGCACTGCAACACCAAACTCAAGTCGAGCCAGCCTCTAGACGAAGCAAAAAATATGATAGCCCGCGTTGAGGTGGTAGATCGATGGGAAGAAGGCACACCCACGCCGATTCCGCCTGACGCCAAAATCAGAGCGCACAGCGGGAGAGAGATTTCTGACCTATTTCCCACAACAACCGTGTTTTTTTGTTTTTTTTAGCTCATCCCCATTCATTATCTTCGCCCATCTTCTTCTCTCTCTCCTTCCAACTCGTATAACTCAGATAGCAGGCTCTTCTACCCCCTTCCAGCTACGGTACGTACGTGCCTTCATTTTTATCGCGAGAAGATTTCAGCCTTTTGTTCCCTCGTCGACTCGCATCGAATTGTGCCTACCCACGCTGCAAGGCGCTCTCAACAATTTAATCCTTTTTATTTTTATTTTTGCAAATATCGTCAAATAAATGTCTGACCCACCTGGGGCTCGAACCCAGGACTCAAACACAAGTAGAATTCGAGATTAACCACTTGAACCACCGGGGCGACCGTGTATGTAGACGACTATCTCCTAGTCAGGATTCGACATTCAGACGGCGACCAGACCGCCCTAATCGCGCCAGCCTCTCTTGCCTCGGACCACGTGCGCTTTAATTTGGACCGAGGGAGGAGCGAGTAACGCCCATCTTAGCCCCGACGAAGAGTACGGGCAGGGTTTCCACGATGGGCGCGTTATAATTGACTATCAGCTCTCACACAGACAGTGAGAATCTCGTTCCCGCGCGAAAAGGCCGACGTTACAAAAATATCGCTGCTTGATTATTGGCCCTTGAGCAGAAGGCGAGCGACCACGAGGGGCGTTCTCAGCATGGCCGGGAAGTTGTGGAACCTCACATACATACATACGTAGTGCGAGCTGGCAGGTATTTCGTATGGAGGCTGTTGCGACTGACCGGTTTAGACGGCCTAAGCGCTAGAAAAAAAACAGAACCGCGTGGTAGATCTTGGCAGAGAGTTTCAAGCTAACCTCTTGTTTGGATACTGGGCGATAGCTAACGAGCTTAAACTAGAAGGAGAGGCGCGTAGCACGCCCTGCTACACGGCGATAAAACGACCCGCGAAAAGGCACTATCTTTCTGACGCGAGTTTCGAGGCGGTGGGATGTTTCTGCGTAGAGCAGAAGTTTGTTTTGGTCATACGACTTGCCGATCCGATAGAGTTGACTGCAGAACTTAAAAGGAAAGCCGATCTTCAGGAGACCTGTACCATCATTATAAACCTGTTAGAGATACTACTGGGATTGGCTGTGACAGCGTGGGTGATGCTCGAATTGGTAGCAGACCGGCCGGACGCGGCAGTGGACCCGATCTTGAGGCGAAATAACAACATGGCTGCCGTGTCGTGGGTGTGTCGAAGCGGTGGGGCGACAGACAGAAGGGCGTGTTTACTCGTGAGAATGCTGGGGGGCCTTGAACTCGCGGTAAGGATGGAACGACACTGCGAAACACATTCCAGGTGGGCAGGATACCTTAGCGGACGGAGTATCATGGTGGTCTAGAGTGATACTGGCAGACAAGGTCAGGGAGCCAGCCCGCTCCAGCGTACGGTACGAACAATCCATTGGTCAGCGGGGTTCGGAGATTTTCGATGTTGTGTTCCTGGCAAAGACGACGGCATTCTATGGAACCTCATCATGATGAACGACGCAGAAGAACACTCGCGCGCCATATATATATGATGCTTGTCTCGCTGAAGTCATGGTATGCATACCGTGCGCGCACGCGCCTCACAGGAGCCGGGGGCAACAAGGGTGGAAAGAAGGAAGAGGTGACGGAATTGGTTAAAACGCCCGCGCTTGATTTAGTCGCGAAGAGTACGCACAAAAACTAGCAAAGTGGCACGCCTGGGGGAAAGCAAGAAAAGCGCACGGTAAAGGGCCGTGGTTGCATACTGTTGACGGCCCCAATGCAGCGCTGACTGAACTACTCGAATTCATGATGTCCCGCTGTTTCGTGAATAATCACCAGGAATCGACCGTCAGAGGGTACTTGGCGGCCAATATATTTTTCCACAAGATTATCGCAGGCTGGGAGCTTCCTTTGTCGCATTGCATGATAGCCGCAGTGGGAAAGTGGATAGACGGGGCACACGGTATGTCTCAAAAGAAAAAAAACGAGTTAGATTTCCCCTGACGTGGGCAATGCTAGCGGAAGGGCGACAAACTGTGTTTGTGAGCATGGAAGACGGGGTTTGCGTAGTGTGGTAGGACTCGCCATGTCGAATTTTATTTTATGCCGAGCGTCAGATTTGTCGGCGCACGAAAGGGGGCAGATTCATTTCGGGTTTTTGTCTGGCGCGGAAAAAACAGTTTTTTTTTTCTCGAGGGAGTGCAGGTGGCCTTTGAGAACAAAGCGATCGCCACAGCAGTGCAGGTAAGGCTTTCGGCGTCGAAGTGTGGCCAACAAAGGGCAGGGTGCACCATCACGCGAACGCGTCTCGTAACGGAAAAGGAGTCGGGGGGGGGGCGTCGATGAGTGCATTCGAAACTCTGCTCAAATCGGTCCACATATACCCCCTGCTACCGGCGGAAGCGCCGTTGACCGTTAGGAGCACCCGGTCTGGTGGAAAGTGTTTATTAGGACGGGAGCGGTCGCGGCGCTGAGATTCATGGTAGGTAGCAACGGTAGAGACCCCATGCAGTGCGCGCTGTACTCAGGAAGGATCGGGGGGGGCACCCAGCTTGCGTCCCAAGGAATCTCGGAGTTGCTAATTCAGCGCGCAGAAATGGGGGCATCTCGGGTGTTTATGTCGTACGTGTGAGGGAGGCAGGGGAAGGAGCAAACTCCGTTTTTGTTGCGCTCGAAAAAACGTAGAATAACGGTGATAGCATGGAGGAGACGAATAGAGTGGTCAGGCTGGCCATATGGGGTGAGTGTTAGATAGCCTCGCAGAGATAGGAGCGGGACCATCAGAGTTCGGGTTAGCCTGATTCATAAAGCGTAGGAGGATTTCCGTGAGAGGTAGGAGCGACGAGAACGGGGCTTCTGACGTACCAGGTAGTGAGTGGTCGTTTGTATCATCCTTGGGATTTTACTGAGTTTTGCACGGTAAGGGTAGAAGTCTACCTGTGAAATGTGAATCCAGAATTATTGAGCCACCACAAACAATAACAACACTACCTGGTACCAGGTACGCCTTATTATTATTTGCTTGCCGTCAGACAAAGTGCAGCGTCAACGCTGATCACTCCAAACATTCCAGAAACAAAAAATCCCCGGAAACAAAGGAAACCAATGCACAAGGTCTATATCTACCTTCTACCAGGGTATGTCTACTTCCCTCTTCTATGATTTATCTACGATACTCTTTGTGTTGTCTTTGCTCCCTTCTCCATCTCATTATGCACTATTTACGTTATTGTCTTGCGTCCTTAGCCGCATCCAAGCTCCATCGCATCATCGTAGGTGTGGGTCTGTCCTGTATCAAACAGCCTCAATCTCAGCAGAAACGCCATACCAGGTACCAGGTATATAATATAATCAAAATATTTAGTACCAGGTATGTACACTGCGCTGCCGACGTACCGGTAAGCAATAAGAAAAATACATGGTTATTATTAAATATTACAGATACGACGACCGCTGTACAACACCCCCGTACTTCTCAGTTTTGTTATTTTTAAATAGCACAAATACAACACCTCCGTACTTCTCAGTCTAAGATTCGATTCACCTTTCGAATTTTCTGTAGATGACGTAAGACTCTGTAGATTAATGTCACCAGCACACACAAATATTCGACTGTTTTTCAGGGTTGGATCTAAGTATACCCGATCTGGGTACTGCTCTGAAATATAATCGTTGGTTTCGATCATGGTTGGCGTTGGTTCCCACTCCTTCCATCCAAAGGCCCCGTGTGGTCCACATTACATTAATTTAATAATAGTGGTGTAGTATTTACATAATAAATTACCCTCTATTGCTACTATTAACAGTTAATAGAGTAGGTAGATGGAGCTCGAATCTCACGATGGGTGGCAGTGATTTCCGCACAACATATAGCAGCAGTACTACCGGTATCCACGGACTTTGACTTTATTTGCAAAAATAAAAAAAAGGATTTATTTATTGAGAGCGCCTTGCAGCGTGGGTGGGCACAATTCGATGCGAGTCGACGAGGGAAGAAAAGGCTGAAATCTTCTCGCGAACAAAATGAAGGCACGTACCGTAGCGGGAAGGGGGGAAAAGAGCCTGCTATGTGACCCCGGATCTGAGTTACGAGTCGGAAGGAGAGAGAGAAGAAGATGTGCGAAGATAATGAAAGGGATGATAATATATATATATATATATGTGTGTGTGTTGTGTGTTCTTCACATTAAACCGTTCTTTCTACCCGTCGACATCCAGCACAACCAGTGTCCGTGCCGATTCTTCAGTCCTAGAAGAGATACAAGTTCTGTGGTCACGAAGCTACGCCACAGAGATACTACGTTGCCACGTGTGCAGTATGCACTGTAGTGGGCAATGCAAAGCCATGTCATCATACTAGATACGACAGGCACGACATACGCAATCTATGAAATAGTGAAACGAAAAGAAACAATCAAAGAGAAAACAAAAACAAGGTAGACAAATCGAAAGAGAAAAAGAAAAAAAATGAAAGCAAAATCTGGGAGAAACAATCTGCCGTGCCCCCCTCCCGCAGGCGAGGTGGCCAACACTTCAAAAAGAACGAGCTGGAAAAAAGAAAGAAACAAAAAATGAAAAAAATAAGAAAAAACACCACTGCTTGTGAACAGAGTAAGACAAAGAACCAAGGAAAAAAGTAACAAGGAAAAATAACAAAGGGGAAATAACAGGCAGACCAAAGCCCAAAGCACCTTCCAGGTGGCGGCAGCAGTTTGTGGTACGAGTAGTATAGCCAGGTTCTCCCTGCTAATCCGCCTGGCACCTTGCTACCCAGACTGCCGTCTCCGCCCTGCGTTCGTCAACTATGCCCAGCCCCTTGGCGTCAGACAATACGAAACGAGCAGAGCAGGTTCGTCATCCAACCACGCCACACGGCTCCTTGAGTACGGCTTATCAATCAGAAAAGGAAGAGAAAAAAAAAATATGAAAATCACGGAGAATCAGCGCAACAAAGAAAAAAAACAAAAACAAGAAGAGAAGACAAGGGAAGACCACGTTCGAACCAGCTGCACCAGTTGGTAACACTAGTAGTATGGTCATGTTCTACTTCCTAGTCGGCATGGTGCCTTGCTACCCTGTCTGCCATCTCCTTCCTACTTCGTCTACCGCCGTTTCCCTTCTACCCCTCCTGTTCCCCCCCCTCTCCGCATTCCCTTGGTCGGGTTTTCTGCCACTTCTCCTGTTGCCCCCTCCCCCCCCGTTCCCTTGGGCACTATCCACGGCGGATGCGCGGCGCTGCCTACTCATCTTAGCCTCAGCCTCGTGCCACCTCACCATGAACCGTTCGGCTGCTTCAAGGATCCCCCTGTACCACTTACTTCCCCGCCTTTTTGGCTGCAGTGGATCACAATGCGGTCTCAACTCCAAACACCAAGGGGGCAACTCCCGTTGACCCTTCGGTGGCTCGGAACTCCCTAAGGTCTTAGACTATCTATGCATCTATGCCAAGTCTTACACTGTCCGCCTGGTCTCGGGTTCTCCCCACCAGCTACCGTCCCGAACATTACCTGACTGGGATAGTCGCTCCTTGCTTTGCCGTGCCACGCCCCCCGCAAAGAAGAGCCGCCGTTTACGAATGGTCGTTTCGATGATCTCGCAACGTGTCATCTTGAGGGCTTTCGCGTACGAGAGGGTGGCATGGTCAGTAAGAAGTCGACGCTGGAAGCCAATGACTCGCAACAGGACTTGGTGGTGAGCCGTTCGAAGCTTGGCAAAGTGTTCCGCTCTGAGGGTCCACGTCACACACCCGTACAGCAGGGTCTCAATCATCTCGGCCGTCAGCATTCGGACTTGAAGGCTAAGGGGGGCGGTCGTCCTATCATACAACTCCGGGCCGAACCGTTAGAGGTATGCTCGCATGAGGCGGATCCGTCGGCCGATTTCGAGCGAGAGCGCAGCGTTTTCGTGGGTAACGCCGCCTATGTGTAAGAACTGGGTCGTCTGCTTATTCCTCTGGTCTGCCGCTTCGATGACGAGCGGTGGTGCGAGGGTTGTCCGGTCTGGTGTTTGTAGGACCATTGTATCTGTCTTCTTTTCCGACACCGTGAGGCCTGCTGCTTCGAAGACAGTCACGATGACTGTCATCATTTTTTGAAAGCCCTTCAGCCGACTTCGAGACAGCGTGGGTAGGCACAATTCGATGCGAGTCGACGAGGGAAGAAAAGGCTGAAATCTTCTCGCGATAAAAATGAAGGCACGTACCGTAGCGGGAAGGGGGGAGAAGAGCCTGCTATGTGACCCCGGATCTGAGTTGCGAGTGGGAAGGAGAGAGAGAAGAAGATGTGCGAAGATAATGAATGGGGTGAGCAAAAAAATAAATAAAAATAAAAATAATAATATAAGCAATGACAGTCGAGATAGTAGTGGCAGATCGACACATCGCCCCTGCTACACGAGAGGAGTAAAGGATATTTTTATTTATTTATTTTTTTGCTCATCCCATTCATTATCTTCGCACATCTTCTTCTCTCTCTCCTTCCAACTCGTAACTCGGATCCGGGGTCACATAGCAGGCTCTTCTCCCCCCTTCCCGCTACGGTACGTGCTTTCATTTTTATCGCGACAAGATTTCAGCCTTTTCTTCCCTCGTCGACTCGCATCGAATTGTGCCTACCCACGCTGCAAGGCGCTCTCAACAATTGAATCCTTTTTTATTTTTATTTTTTTTGCAAATAAAGTCAAAGTCCGACCCACCTGGGGCTCGAACCCAGGACTCAAACAAGTATAATTCGAGGTTAACCACTTGAACCACCGGGGCGACCGGCATACACCAGTACTTATTATATGACTGACCGGGCTCCTCAACTCAAAGTCGGAGGGATGCCCTTACTAAGTAACTAACTGGAGTTTTATAATAATACCTGGTGCATGTGTTTTCGTGGTGTTCTTACACATAATAGGCTTTGGGATTGTTCACGAAAATCCGCTTCAATGCCAAGAAACAGATACTCGACGTCAGGCGCACAGGAGACAGCAAAGAAAGCGTATACTAGGTACCAGGTACCGCGTAAATACACAGTTCGTTGCGCTAAGAAACACGAGTGAATGTGCAAGGAATAGCCACACCACGTAAAGGTAGACATATTGTCCATTTGTGAAAGGCAAGTTGATACCAGATTTAACGTGACGAGCTTTAGTATGATCTGCGCAACCTGACAAGACACCCTGCTATTTATTTTATAAAATGATGAAATATGTCAGCTGTGAGTTCGACTGATTACATAGTTGATACTCAACTTTGCAAGCTGCGTAATATGTCTCGTCTATATCCCGTTTCTACTGAATTTACAAATTTTATGATAAGCCGTTCGCGCGTATTCTATATGTATCCCCTTGTCAAGGATATGGGCCAGTGACTCCCCTGGATGCTGCCCGGGTCAACAGGACAATATGCATACATACTCATTCTGCGCACTGATACTATATAACCCAGATAAGGGAGGGTAACATGACTTTACAACATGTTGAAATCTTCTCATTTTACAAATAAATATTGATTGACCTATTGACTTTTTGTATAGGATGGTTCTAACTGCGAATATTTTTTACTGTAGTCGTTGCTGCTGCTGTGATGGCTCAAAGTGGCACCTAAATCGGGCATCGGTACTCCCGAAATTATGTCGGGTGGAGTTTTTTGAGGAAATGAGCTGCTGCTGCTGTTGCTATCACTGATGAAGTGATGTTAAAACATATTGTTCGTCCTACAGTATGCATAATAAAGTCATGAGATAGACGACAAGGACTACTATCGTCTTCCTGTTTGTGTAAAATCGAAAAGTAACTGTTGTGCTTGTATATTGTAGTGGTCGACGGTTGGTTGACGAAGCAAATAATAGAGAAGTGTGACAGAAATATAATACCAGAGTGGACAGTTCCCGCAGTGAGGGGTTGTTTGTCACCATCTATCTACTATTACGGGGGGGCATAGTTAATAGGACCAAATTATGTTAGTAAAAATGGTCAAGTATAGGTTTTTATGTATACCATATGATAGATAGGTCTATTAACTATGGTCCCCCGTAATAGTATTACGGGGGACCATCATAGTTAATAGGACCTATGGCATACAAAAAAACCTACTATATATTTAACCATTTTTACTCACTATATTTGGTCCTATTAACTATGGGCCCCCGTAATACCACGAAAACCGTTGTGCGAGGGACACGATTTGAAAGCGGTTTTGTGGATGAAGGCCCCGTTTTAGGAGTCCGGATTGATTTCAGCGCGAACTAGACGCACCAGTGAACAGAGTTCGTGCTAGGGGGGGTGGAGTTCATGTCAGAACTCAATACCTTCAAACGACTTACTCGGAGTAGAACGTAGACTCATGTTGACCTTCCTATTATAGATTATAATCCGTGGTATACAGGTGACCACACAAAATCCATCTCCTCATCATGTGATGTACAGAGTTTAGATTAAATGCAAACACCTCATTTTCGTTCACTTTTACCATCACACGCAGCAATACATTAAATGTTTTTGTGGCTTGGATTGTCATATATATGTGTACTATTAATATATACCTGGTAGGAAACACACAGACTACAAGACAGCACTGATCAGTCTGGCAGTTAGTTGTCTGTGTTGTCTACACATTAAATCGTACACTCAACCTAGCCAATTTTTCGTAAACGCCCTACAGCATGGGCCCACCAACAAGAAACACCTAATCTGGGCAAGTCTCTGAGATTATTATTGGGGCGCATTCAAACTCCAAACAACCTTGAGTATAGGGTATTATATCGGATTTTTTAGTGTAATGTTCATCACTGAGCCGTTTTTCTTCACACAGTTTTCTTATCGTTCTCCAAAAAGTGAACATTATATTCTCATTGATTGGGCCGTTTCTTGTTGGCGGGCCTATACTGTATTCAAGTAATTATTGCTGGGTGTTCGTGTTATGATCTCACAGCTCTCTGCGGTCGCGAAAACACCCTAACTAAGACACGCTAAGCTGGGCCTGTGGTGAAGTTCAAAGACAAATCTAAGACGCGCAAAGGACGCAACAAAAAACCGGGTAAGACGAGCCCTTCCTGAAAAATGGATCAAGACAAATTTTAAGACGCGTACCAGGGTATTAGAAGATTGGGCATACTTTTTTCCCCAAGCCCCCCGTAAGCTAACAGAGTGTCCGAAATTGGATTTTTTACTGATTTTCGGGATCTTCCTATAGCTCCAGCACCTTTGTTTGTGTGATCACGGACTCGAGAACAACAATAATATGTATGTGCTGCGACAAGGCTGTGTACTATCACCTTTACTGTTCAACGTGTTCTTCGCTGCTGCGTTACACGTCGTACTAGTACGCTTCAGCCAAGACGAAGACATTGTAAGGGATTTGGTCCAACTCAGTGAAGCTGGAGTAGTTCGAACAGGGAAGGAGGAGCCATTGGCGTGCGTGCGAAGGTCGGTACGGGGCATGTTGTACGCCGATGATGCAGGAATAGTCTCGAAGTCGGTTGAAGGGCTCGCGAAAATGATGACAGTCATCGTGACTGTCTTCGAAGCAGCAGGCCTCACGGTGTCGGGAAAGAAGACAGAGACAATAGTCCTACAAACACCAGACCAGACAACTCTCACACCATCGCTCGTCATCGAAGCGGCAGACCAGAGGAATAAGCAGACGACCCAGTCCTTACACATAGGCGGCGTTATACACGAAAAAGCTGCGCTCTCGCTCGAAATCGGCCGACGGATCCGCCTCATGCGAGCATGCCTCAAACGGTTCGGCCCGGAGTTGTATGATAGGACGACCGCCCCCCTTAGCCTTCAAGTCCGAATGCTGACGGTTCGGCCCGGAGTTGTATGATAGGACAACCGCCCCCCTTAGCCTTCAATTCCGAATGCTGACGGCCGAGGTGATTGAGACCCTGCTGTACGGGTGTGTGACGTGGACCCTCAGAGCGGAACACTTTGCCAAGCTTCAAACGGCTCACCACCAAGTCCTGTTGCGAGTCATTGGCTTCCAGCGCCGACTTCGTACTGACCATGCCACCCCCTCGTACGCGAAAGCCCTCAAGATGACACATTGCGAGAGCATCGAAACGACCATTCGTAAACGTCGGCTCTTCTTTGCGGCGGGCGTGGCACGGCAGAGCAAGGAGCGACTATCCCAGTCGGGTAATGTGGGGAGAACCCGAGACCAGGCGGACAGAGTAAGACTTGGCATAGATGCAAAGTCTAAGACCTTAGGGAGTTCCGAGCCACCGAAGGGTCAACGGAAGTTGCCCCCTTGGTGTTTGGAGTTGAGACCGCGTTGTGGTCCACTGCAGCCAAAAAGGCGGGGAAGTGGTACCGGGGGATCCTTGAAGCAGCCGAACGGTTCATGGTGAGGTGGCACGAGGCTGAGGCTGAGATGAGTAGGCAGCGCCGCGCATCCGCCGTGGATGGTGTCCAAGGGAACGGGGGTGGAGGGAGCAAAAGGAGAAGTGGCAGAAAACCCGACCAAGGGAATGCGGAGAGGGGGGGGAACGGGAGGAGTAGAAGGGAAACGGCGGTAGACGAAAGTAGGAAGGAGATGGCAGACAGGGTAGCGAGGCACCAGACCGACTAGGAAGTAGAACATGACCATACTACTATTAATAGTGCTACCAACTGGTGCAGCTGGTTCGAACGTGGTCTTCCCTTGTCTTCTCTTATTGTTTTTGTTTTTTTTCTTTGCTGCGCTGATTCTCCGTGATTTTCATTTTATTTATTCTCTTCCTTTTCTGATTGATAAGCCGTACTGAAGGAGCCGTGTGGTGTGGTTGGATGACGAACCTGCTCTGCTCGTTTCGTATTGTCTGACGCCAAGGGGCTGGGCATAGTTGACGAACGCAGGGCGGAGACGGCAGTCTGGGTAGCAAGGTACCAGGCGGATTAGCAGAGAAACCTGGCTATACTACTCGTACCACAAACTGCTGCCACCACCTGGAAGGTGTTTTGGGCTTTGGTCTGCCTGTTATTTCCCCTTTGTTATTTTCTCTTTGTTTTTTGTTTTTTTTCCTTGGTTTTTTGTCTTACTCTGCTTACAAGCAGTGGTGTTTTGGTTATATTTTTTTCTTTTTTCCAGCTCGTTCTTTTTCAAGTGTTGGCCACCTCTCCTGCGGGGGGGGGCACGACACATTGTTTCTCTTAGTTTTTGCTTTCATTTTTTTCTTTTTCTATTTCGATTTGTCTATTTTGTTTCTGTTTTCTCTTGCAATGTTTCTTTTCGTTTCTCTATTTCTAGATTGTGTGTGTCGTGCCTGTCGTATCTAGTATGATGACATGGCTTTGCATTGCCCACTGCAGTGCACACTGCACACGTGGCAACGTAGTATCTCTGTGGCGTAGCTTCGTGACCACATAACTTGTATCTCTTCTAGGATTGGAGAATCGGCACGGACACTGGTTGTGCTGGATGTCGACGGGTAGAAAGAACGGTTTCATGTGAAGAACACACACACCTGACCACAAGAAGGACTTCAGGGAAACGTGAACTAAAAATGAAATGTGTGAGAAAACTTTATCCATATTTTTTTTTTTTTTTTTTTTTTCCATCCCATTCATTATCTTCGCACATCTTCTTCTCTCTCTCCTTCCAACTCGTAACTCAGATCCGGGGTCACATAGCAGGCTCTTCTCCCCCCTTCCCGCTACGGTACGTGCCTTCATTTTTATCGCGAGAAGATTTCAGCCTTTTCTTCCCTCGTCGACTCGCATCGAATTGTGCCTACCCACGCTGCAAGGCGCTCTCAACAATTGAATCCCTTTTTTTATTTTTGCAAATAAAGTCAAAGTCCGACCCTCCTAGGGCTCGAACCCAGGACTCAAACAAGTAGAATTCGAGGTTAACCACTTGAACCACCGGGGCGACCGGCTCATACGTATATATATATATATATATATTTTCATCCCATTCATTATCTTCGCACATCTTCTTCTCTCTCTCCTTCCTACTCGTAACTCAGATCCGGGGTCACATAGCAGGCTCTTCTCCCCCCTTCCCGCTACGGTACGTGCCTTCATTTTTTTATCGCGAGAAGATTTCAGCCTTTTCTTCCCTCGTCGACTCGCATCGATTGGGCCTACCCACGCTGCAAGGCGCTCTCAACAAATAAATTAATAGGACTGACCCTCAAAAAGTGTCGAATAGGAAATTAAATCCCCTCGCCTATAGCATGATTCCACGAATTTTCCGTGACATCGGTGTCAACCTGTGCGGATTCTTTTAGGCAGGTGTGTGTTCCTCACAATAAACCGTTCGTTCTACCCGTCGACTTCCAGCACAACCAGTGTCCGTGCCGATTCTTCAATCCTAGAAGAGATGCAAGTTCTGTGGTCACAAAGCTACGCCACAGGGATACTACGTTGCCATATATCAGGCAATGCTATGCCATGTCATCATACTAGATACGACGGGTACGCCATACACATTCTACGAAATAGAGAAACAAAAGGAAACAATCAAAAAGAAAACAAAAAGAAAATAGACAAATCTAAAAAAAAAAAGAAAAAAAAATAAAAGCAAAAACTAGAAAAACAATCTGTTGTGCCCCCCCCCCCCCCCCCGCAGGCGAGGTGGCCAACACTTGAAAAAAAACAAGCTGAAAAAAAAAAAAAAAAAAACACCGCTGTTTGTAAACAGAGTGAGATAAAGAACCAAGGAAAAAATAGCAAGGGGAAAATATCAGGCACACCAAAGCCCAAAGCAAGAGCCGGTCGCCCCGGTGGTTCAAGTGGTTAACCTCGAATTCTACTTGTTTGAGTCCTGGGTTCGAGCCCCAGGTGGGTCGGACTTTGACTTTATTTGCAAAAATAAAAAAGGATTCAATTGTTGAGAGCGCCTTGAAGCGTGGGTAGGCACAATTCGATGCGAGTCGACGAGGGAAGAAAAGGATGAAATCTTCTCGCGAAAAAAATGAAGGCACGTACCGTAGCGGGAAGGGGGGAGAAGAGCCTGCTATGTGACCCCGGATCTGAGTTACGAGTTGGAAGGAGAGAGAGACGAAGATGTGCGAAGATAATGAATGGGATGAGAAAAAAAAAGAAAAAGCACCCTTCAGGTGGCGGCAGCAGTTCGTGGTACGAGTAGTATAGCCAGGTTCTCCCTACTAATCGGCCTGGTACCTTGCTACCCAGACTGCCGTCTCCGCCCTGCATTCGTCAACTATGCCCAGCCCCTTGGCGTCAGACAATACGAAACGAGCAGAGCAGGTTCGTCATCCAACCACACCACACTACTCCTTCTTCAGTACGGCTTATCAATCAGGAAAGGAAGATATAGAAATAAAATGAAAATCACGGAGAATCAGCGCAACAAAGAAAAAACAAAACAAGAGAAGAGAAGACAAGAGAAGACCACGTTCGAACCAGCTGCACCAGTTGGTGGCACTAGTAGTATGGTCATGTTCTACTCCCTAGTCGGCATGGTGCCTTGCTACCCTGTCTGCCATTTCCTTCCTACTTTCTTCTACCGCCGTTTCCCTTCTACTCCTCCTACCCTCCCCCCTCTCCGCATTCCCTTGGTCGGGTTTTCTGCCACTTCTCCTTTTGCCCCCCTCCCCCCCCATTCCCTTGGACACTATCCACGGCAGATGCGCGGCGCTGCCTACTCATCTCAGCCTCAGCCTCGTGCCACCTCACCATGAACCGTTCGGCTGCTTCAAGGATCCCCCGGTACCACTTCCCCGCCTTTTTGGCTGCAGTGGACCACAACGCGGTATCAACTCCAAACACCAAGGGGGCAACTTCCGTTGACCCTTCGGTGGCTCGGAACTCCCTATGGTCTTAGACTTTGCATCTATGTCAAGTCTTAAACTGTCCGCCTGGTCTCGGGTTCTCCCCACCAGCTATCGTCCCGAACATTACCCGACTGGGTAATCGCTCCTTGCTGGGTAGACATTAGCTTGTAGGCATCGAGCTGAGACAAAATCCTCCGGGAGCCCCTTCCTCTGTTTGCCGTTCGACGACGGGAGGACTCTCAAGCATAGTACACGTACTCCTGTACAAGTAGTAGGGGGCGCCCGGTGTTTAGAACCGTCAATTTGGTGTCCAATCTTCCGACCTTGATCTAACTCCGCTGTTTGTTGTATACCACCGGTAGAATTTTGAGTTGGTCCCACAACATTGAGCTGTGTTTCTTAACCCACTTTCCTATTGTTCGTGCCGATTTGAGCCTTCTCTTACTAGCATAGTGCTTCTAAGATAACTGCGCGCGCCCACTGCACAAAACGAAGGACCGGACTGACTGCAACACCTAAAGAGGGATTTGGCTTGTTGCCCACGCAGGCAAAGTTCTGTTGAAAATCGTCTCGTCCCGCCTCCGCAACTACTGCGAGACCGAGGAACTACTCCCTGAGGAATAGTTCGCCTTCCGCCCCGCACGATCAACGATCGATATGTTGTTCGTCGTGCGCCGGTTGCAAGAGCGCGGACGACCGAGGAAAATTCCCTTGTACGTGTGCTTCATCAACCTGCAGAAAGCGTACGACTCTGTCGACCGAGAGCTGTTATGGAAGGTACCCACACGCTTTGGCGTACCAACCAAGATGCTGATAATTGTCCGTAATTTCCGCGATGGCATGCGGGCTCGCGTGCGTACTGATGACGGCGGGCACTCGGAATGGTTTGCTGTCGCGCAGGGGCTGCGGCAAGGCTGTGTAATATCACCGTTACTGCTCAGCGTATTCTTCGCTACTGCGCTACACGTCGCACCATTAATAGTACGCTTCAGCCAAGACGAAGCCATCGTAAGGGATTTGGTCCAACTCAGTGATGCTGGAGTAGTTCGAACAGAGAAGGAGGAGCAATTGGCGTGCGTGCGAAGGGCTGTATGGGGCATGTTGAACGCCGATGATGCAAAATATGTCTCAAAGTCGGCTGAAGGGCTCGCGAAAATGATGACAGTCATCGTGACTGTCTTCGAAGCAGCAGGCCTCACGGTGTCGGAAAAGAAGACAGAGACAATGGTCCTACAAACACCAGACCAGACAACCCTCGCGCCACCGCTCGTCATCGAAGCGGCAGACCAGAGGTATAAGCAGGCGACCCAGTTCTTATACATAGGCGGCGTTATCCACGAAAACGCTGCGCCCTCGCTCGAAATCGGCCGACGGATCCGCCTCATGCGAGCATGCCTCAAACGGTTCGGCCCGGAGTTGTATGATAGGACGACCGCCCCCCTTAGCCTTCAAGTCCGAATGCTAAAGGCCGAGGTGATTGAGACCCTGCTGTACGGGTGTGTGACGTGGACCCTCAGAGCGGAATACTTTGCCAAGCTTCGAACGGCTCACCACCAAGTCCTGTTGCGAGTCATTGGCTTCCAGCGCCGACTTCGTACTGACCATGCCACCCTCTCGTACGCAAAAACCCTCAAGATGACACGTTACGAGAGCATCGAAACGAATATTCATTCGTAAACGTCGGCTCTTATTTGCGGGGGGCGTGGCACGGCAGAGCAAGGAGCGATTACCCAGTCGGG
Organism: Nereocystis luetkeana; assembly: GCA_031213475.1. Lineage (NCBI taxonomy): Eukaryota > Phaeophyceae > Laminariales > Laminariaceae > Nereocystis > Nereocystis luetkeana. The sequence goes on along the minus strand of JARUPZ010000013.1, from coordinate 985,186 downwards.
TAATGTTCGGGACGATAGCTGGTGGGGAGAACCCGAGACCAGGCGGACAGTGTAAGACTTGGCATAGATGCATAGTCTAAGACCTTGGGGAGTTCTGAGCCACCGAAGGGTCAACGGAAGTTGCCCCCTTGGTGTTTGGAGTTGAGACCGCGTTGTGGTCCACTGCAGCCAAAAAGGCGGGGAAGTGGTACCGGGGGATCCTTGAAGCAGCCGAACGGTTCATGGTGAGGTGGCACGAGGCTGAGGCTGAGATGAGTAGGCAGCGCCGCGCATCCGCCGTGGATAGTGCCCAAGGGAATGGGGGGGGGAGGGGGCAAAAGGAGAAGTAGCAGAAAGCCCGACCAGGGAATGCGGAGAGGGAGGGGAACAGGAGGAGTAGAAGGGAAACGGCGGTAGACGAAAGTAGGAAGGAGATGGCAGACAGGGCAGCAAGGCACCAGGCCGACTAGGAAGTAGAACCTTTACCATACTACTAGTGCCACCAACTGGTGCAGCTGGTTCGAACGTGGTCTTCCCTTCTCTTCTCTTGTTTTGTTTTTTCTTTGTTGCGCTGATTCTCCGCGATTTTCATTTTATTTTTTTCTCTTCTTTTTTGGATTGATAAGTCGTTTCGAAGGAGTCGTGTGGCGTGGTTGGATGACGAACCTGCTCTGCTCGTTTCGTATTGTCTGACGCCAAGGGCCGGTCGCCGCGGTGGTTCAAGTGGTTAACGTCGAATTCTGCTTGTTTGAGTCCTGGGTTCGAGCCCTAGGTGGGTCGGACATTTGACTTTATTTGCAGAAATAAAAATAAAAAAGGATTCCATTGTTGAGAGCGCCTTGCAGCATGGGTAGACACAATTCGATGCGAGTCGACGAGGGAAGAAAAGGCTGAAATATTCTCGCGATAAAAATGAAGGCACGTACCGTAGCGGGCAGGGGGGAGAAGAGCCTGCTATGTGACCCCGGATCTGAGTTACGAGTTGGAAGGAGAGAGAGAAGAAGATGTGCGAAGATAATAAAGGGGATGAGCAAAAAAAAAAAAAAAAAGGAGCTGGGCATAGTTGACGAACGCAGGGCGGAGACGGCAGTCAAGGTACGAGGCGGATTAACACAGACAGGGAGAACCTGGCTATATATACTACTCGTACCACAAACTGCTGCCGCCACCTGGAGGGTGCTTTGGGCTTTGGTCTGCCTGTCATTTCCCCTTTCTTATTTTTTCCTTGGTTCTTTATCTTACTCTGTTTACAAGCAGTGGTGTTTTTGTTTTTTGTTTTGTTTTTTTTCTAGCTTGTTCTTTTTCAAGTGTTGGCCACCTCGCCTGCGGGGGGGGGGGCAGGACAGATTGTTTCTTCTAGTTTTTGCTTTCATTTATTTTTGTTTCCTCTTTGATTGTTTCCTTTCGTTTCTCTATTTCATAGAATGTGTGTGTCGCGCCTGTCGTATTTATTAATAGTATGATGGCATGGTATTGCATTGCCCACTGCAGTGCATGTACGTGGCAACGTAGTATCTCTGTGGCGTAGCTTCGTGACCACAGAACTTGTATCTCTTCTAGGATTGGAGAATCGGCACGGACACCTGGTTGTGCTGGATGTCGACGGGTAGAAAGAACGGTTTCATGTGAAGAACACACACATTGCTGCGCCACACTTATTATTCCCAAAAAATGGTTGACAAAGCACTCGTTTGATGTTTAGGTTGTTGTTCTCACAGCAGTAACTCTCAAACTGCAGAAGAACAGCAGTGCTTGACTGCTGTGTACATCAATGACACGAATATCGAAAATAATAGCCTTTGGCCTTTTTTTGCGTCGGCTGCGCCACATTTCAAACTGGATTTTGAAGGGCTTGTCAGCTCTCTCGTCTAACAGTATGGCACTGGAGATATTTTCGGACAATTAGAGGTAACCTCTCAGACCCCTCGGACGTATAACTTCCGGCGATGGGGCATACGGTGTACGGAATACAGTATGCCTGGTATATTTTTGTTTCTGAGACACACACCTGGTCTATTATTTTTTGTTGCTGATGTTCCAACTTTTTTGTTTTCCATTTCGAGAATTTGTTGTGCCCGATTCCTTATGTTGACCCGTCCTGTCATACACACATTGACATGCAAAATACACCAAGACACAAAGCCTACGGAGCCTTGCTATCATTACTACCGGTGCACCCGATCAAAACAGCTGCAAGAAAGGAACCTCGTGACTGGACCAACGACAATATCCACCGCCTCTCCTAGCCCTAACGGGGGAAAGGCCCACCCCTCACTGCAGCCCTCCAAGAGAAGCTGCCGGTTGCTACGGGAAGCTTTGAATTTCGACGGTGATAGGTACATAATGACGGGCACCATGATGACGATTGTTGTGTTGGCCTACGCCGCGACTTCAGGAGCAGGAGTTGTTACGGGCTCCCGGTGAGTTGGATGCGTGCGGCGAAAACATGCGCAAAAAACGCAATATACATAAATATCAGGGATGCGTATTTCCCGGTAGCGGTAATTACCCGAAATTAATAGGGCTCGAGGTAATAATTTTTTTCAGAGGAAATTCTTTGCGTCCCCTATCCCCGGGCAAATAACGCCTCCATATAGAAGTGAAACCCCCGTTTTTTTTTTCAAACGCTGCTAAGCTGTGCAGCAGAGCAGAGCGCTACGTAGGCGCCCACAGGCAACCGAGAGCTACGCCACACGCAGGACACAACAGCTGTGTGTCGTTGTGACGGAGTAGCATACTATGGCGTTCAGGCGTAGCGCCGTCGTCGATTTATCCGATGGCCAGCCCCAGAGCTACGAAGAGCACCGCACCGCGCTTACAATATAAAATATAATCATATATATGAGCTGACATATTCGAATGGAAAGGGTGAACTCGGCGCAGATGCAGCTGGGACGCTGGGATTTCGTTGAGGCGTCCAGCGTCCATGTTTACAGTTTCTAGTCGCGGATAAGGTCGCGATCGCTACACGCGTACGAAGCAGCGCACTGCTGTAACTGCTCACTTCCTGCTTTGCGCTTTGTGTTGCTGATTTACCTCGCGACATATCATAAGTATATTCGTACATGAGAGATCGCTATCAGTACTACGGCAGTAGTCCTACTATTCCAGTATCAAATTGCTGCAGGACGAAATCAACGAGGACATGAACAATTAAAAATCAACTGAAACCGATGAACATTTACTAAAGTACTTGCATTGTGCGCAACTGCTACTACTGCTGTGCACCTAGTGCCGGTAGAGTGAAAATGATCGAAAATGTCTGTCCGAAGGCCTGAACGAATCTTATACTTGTGTTTTATGTAGTGCATGGGCCACCCGGGGATGATATTTTTTGTCCCCCCCCCCAAAATTACGCCTTTTTTTCCTCGAACGAGAGGAAATAGGGGAAATTTTTTGGAAAAGCTGAAAAAGGCTGTTTCCCGGAAATTTTTGGGTTCCGGGTGAGGAAATACGCATCCCTGATAAATATCATGTTACAAGCAATCTGATGTATGTACCCCGCATAAATATGTACCGGTATGTTACATCCTGCCAAACGGTATCTGCCGTGGTCGCGGCGAGCTCGAGAGAGCGAGCTACCTCCACATGGCCACCGTTCGCTGCTATACATTGTTTCACCGCCACCGCCACCAGAAACGTTTTTCCCGTCCGTCGACATTCAGCACACCTGGTGTTTGTGTTGGTGCCGATTCGCCGTTTTACTATTATCATTAATATCAGTATATACCGTCTGGAGATTTGAGGCGTACGAATACCGACCATAAACACCGGAAAAGCACCCACATTGTCAAGTATACTATTTAGAGACAACGGGCAGGACCACGAGTACCACCATGAATCGCGCGCGGCCTGTAGCTCCTGGAACTGCGCTTTGGACACATCTCCTCACCCACCCGGCTGATCATGAGCTGACTCGTGCGGCCAATACCGTAGTCGTCACTTTTTGCGGTGTTTTTTTCCTCCCGAGTCCCAAAGACTGTAGTTAGTTAGTGTTCTTCACAATAATAAACCTCTCTGTTTCCTATTTCTACCCGTCGACATCCAGCACACCCAGCGTCCGAGCCGACAACTTATCCTATTACAGTAGCTAGAGAGACAAGCTCTGTGGTCACTAACCCGCGACACAGGGATACAGCATTGTAATGCGAGCAACAGGGATACGTATATGCATGCCAAGGACCCACTGAAACAAACATGGGTGGTGACGGTTAGAACGCTGCTTCGGTAGGGAGATGCGAAATTAGTAGTAATGATAGTAATTGGAGCCTGTCCAGTTGGCCACGGACGGACTCGATAATTTTGGCCACAACAACACCATGTGTACCGTAGCGGGAAGGGGGTAGAAGAGCCTGCTACGAATGTGACCCCGGATCTGAGTTACGAGTTGGAAGGAGAGACAGAAGAAGATGTGCGAAGATAATAAACGGGATGAGGAAAAAAAAAAAAAACGTCATACCTGATACCCGTACGTATTGACGGGGTAGATCATACATACCTGGTATATATTATGTGGACTCGATCGAGATGCCGTAAATCCAGCAGTTTGCGGGCATACGTCATGGCCCTCCCCGCCTTCGAGAAACCCAACCTTTAAGTCCGTCCGAGGGGATGTGTTATCTTATATAGCAGTACCTCGTGCGATAGCAATATACGGTACCAGGTAGGTATTTTTAATCCCTTTTGGACCGCAGTCCCGTTTTGGGGACCAACTATTTGAAATTTGAGTGGTTTGTCCCCAAAACGGGACTGCGGTTCTAAAAGCGTTAAGACTACCCTTCGGTTGGTGTGTGATAACAACTGGAGAAAAGTGTCGGCGTAGATCTGAATTTTCCTAGATGTGCCCCAGCAGCAACTAACTACTCGTACGTAGCCTTTCCAAGCACAATGACCCTATAGCTAGCACGCCAATTAAGTAGGCCTCTGGTTAGGGTCTGGGCTGGCGTTCCTGGTCGGGGTTGTGGCCGCCGTGAGCTGAAAAAGCCGGAAGAAACGAAAAAACATCACGTCATTAGAAAAAAAAAAGTTCCATTAATAGTTTCGGGACAAATCCTCCCCCATTAGGAACATTATTATTATTTATTTTTTTGATCGGGCACTTCGAAGAACCTGGCATGATCGGGCAGATTTACGCAGCTGGTAGAAAACCTTGGCGAGAGGCAAGTAAAGTATATAAGACCAACCAAAGAGTGCTCCCAGGGGCTCTCGGACAAGACAGAGACAGCAGTATAATAAGAAGGAAAACATACTTGCTGTACGTATTACCTGCTGTATATTTCTGTCGTAGTCCATATCGTCCAGAGGTGATTGTGCAGGATGGTGGTGTCAACGATATCTTAACGCAAGCCGATAGTAGTAGCAGAACGGGGCGGGGGGAGGGGGGGGGGGGGGGGGGTGGACAACAACAGCAGTATTATAGTAGCGACCGGTAGTCTGCTCTTGAATCGAATGAGAAAAGGCTTCAGCCATCATCTCGAGCGGGGCTTCTACTTTTTGGTGCCGTCAAAATCAAAAGCTCGCGTTTGCTCCTCCTACTGTATGTAATAATACACACCACTCTCAGCGAAAATACAAGGACCGCCTCCTCTTCATATAAACGATATTCCTACCCCACGAACGGGTACCCGCCAAATTTTGGAGCCCGGCCCCGGGTAATTAATGCCATTTTGACGACATGTTCCCCGTTTTTTCGCCGGGTACCCGTGTACCCGGCAGTATTATTTTACTTTATTCTCCTCTTTTCATTCCCACGAGGAATGAATGCGGTTTGAATGGAAGATGATGCATAACATCAATGATAATACTTGTTACACCCCGAACCGACGAGTACGAACAGTGTTTTCGTTGTTGCCATACACAAGCGGCCTAAACTCGTCTTGTCGTGTATTACTCCATCGCGCGGTCATATTAATACTGTTGTTGTCGAATGCCCGAACAGTCAGTGTGAAATATGGTCGCCCCGGTGGTTCAAGTGGTTAACCTCGAATTCTACTTGTTTGAGTCCTGGGTTCGAGCCCCAGGTGGGTCGGACTTTGACTTTATTTGCAAAAATAATAATAAAAAAGGATTCAATTGTTGAGAGCGCCTTGCAGCGTGGGTAGGCACAATTCGATGCGATTCGACGAGGGAAGAAAAGGCTTAACCCCTTTAGAACCGCAGTCCCGTTTTGGGGACAAACCAGTCAAATTTCAAGTAGTTTGTCCCCAAAACGGGACTGCGGTGCTAAAGGGGTTAAATCTTCTCGCGATAAAAATGAAGGCACGTACCGTAGCGGGAAGGGGGGAGAAGAGCCTGCTATGTGACCCCGGATCTGAGTTACGAGTGGGACGGAGAGAGAGAAGAAGATGTGCGAAGATAATCAATGGGATGAGAAAAAAAAAAAAAAATGTACGATGGGGGCGATGGTTGATGGTCTCCCGCTTAATATATTGCTGTGAACATTTTCCGACCCTCTCCGTACCGGATATCGGAAAGAAGCACTATTTGATCAACGCATTAATGACCGTAATTAAAATCGGGTTTATCGTAGTTGATGTCGTATCTAGTATAATGACATGGCTTTGCATTGCCCACTGCAGTGCACACTGCACACGTGGCAACGTAGTATCTCTGTGGCGTACCTTTGTGACCACAGAACTTGTATCTCTTCTAGGATTGAAGAATCGGCACGGACACTGGTTGTCCTGGATGTCGACGGGTAGAAAGGAAGAACACACACACATACGGAACTACGGCGGTGGATGGCTGTTGTACTCGTATTGCTGAAGTACAGTAAAGGCGGAACTACCACCGTAGAGAGCACAACAACAACCGCCGTGCGTCTTCTTGTTGCTGCCGTGCGACCTGCTCGTCACTGCTGTTTGCCAGGCCAGCAACAACCTTTGATTTCTTGCGGGAACGGCTAGTTGGGCTTGGGCCGGCACACTGGCAGTTGCTGCGCCCGAAGCACCCGAACCCCCAGTCATTGGCCTCCGATTTTCCCGCGGGCGCTGGTACCTCTTCGACGATGTCATCGCTATAACTTCCTCCTCCGATTATCTACTGCTGTTGCTGCTGCTGCTGTCAAAGCCAGGGCATGCAGAGTCTTCGCTGTCGCCGCTGGTGCTGTCGGCATCGCTTTCTCGGGCACTTTGCAGTGGCACCTTTCAAAAATCGGTGGGATTCCCAGCGAGATCGCCCCCCGCCAGCAATTCAGTTTTCTGAGAGACCGCGACAAGATCGCTTGCGTCCAGTCTCAATTGTGCCCAGCTGGTGCCGCTTGACGATACTGACGTGCGCCGTGCGCGTCCCCTTCAGCGATGGATGAAGCTCCATTTCGAAATATACAGGATATATATACCACTGAGGTACTCATTCAGCTCTGAACAAGTAGCTCAGTAGTTTAACCTATAGATTATAAAATCGAACAAAGTAGGTACCTTGGGGCTCGATACCGCCTCCCGACGATGACATCCCCCGTTTATCAATCCCCTAATCAGCGCCTGGTGTTTCCTTCACGTGCCCCCCCTCCCTGATCGGGTGTTCTCTTACTCAAGTGGTGCACTCCACTTTCGACTCTCTGGTCGAGTGTTCTTTTATCGTGGTTCTCTCGACTTGATTTCCCTTTTTCTATCCAAGGCAGAAAAGGCGGGAAAACGACTGACGGGACTCGGGCTCCGGACTTATTTCGTTGTTATTTGATGGTTTGTGCGATTGACATTTACTATGTTGTGAGTGCGTGTTTTTGGGAAGTAGGGTTTCCTCCATATATTGTCCAGGAAAATTGAACTGGGAATGAATGCCAACTACTAGCGGGTACCCGGGATATTGAAAATCACTGTGAATGATACCTTGTACATATATATGTGTGTCTGTTCTTCACATTAAACCGTTCTTTCTACCCGTCGACATCCAGCACAACCAGTGTCCGTGCCGATTCTTCAATCCTAGAAGAGATACAAGTTCTGTGATCACAAAGCTACGCCACAGAGATACTACGTTGCCATGTGTGCAGTAAGCACTGCAGTGGGCAACGCAAAGCCATGTCGTCATACTAGATACGACAGGCACGACATACACATTTTATTAAATAGTGAAACGAAAAGAAACAACCAACGAGCAAACAAAAACAACGTAGACAAATCGAAAAATGAAAAAGAAAAACAATGAAAGCAAAAACTAGGAAAAACGATCTGTCGTGCCCCCCCCCCCGCAGGCGAGGTGGCCAACACTTGAAAAAGAACGAGCAAGAGAAAAAACACCACTGCTTGTAAACAGAGTAAGGGTCATTCTTATCGGAGAGCTTTTTTTTCAAGTTCTCGACCTTTTTTTCGCGCAAGTTTTCAATCTTCCATATTTTCCTGTTTTTTTTCCAAATATTGGAATGTTAACGAACTTAAATTTTTGCTTCTGGAGAATTTCACGAATAGTGACAGAACGCCTCCGTATATCGATACGTATCTCCAATTATTTCCGAACCTTGGGAATTATGGAAAAAACACTCTCCGATAAGAATAGGCCTTACTCTCCGATAAGAGTGAGCCTAAGACGAAGAACCAAGGAAAAATAACAATGGAAAAATATGTGCGAGTATAATACCTGGTACCAGGTATGTATTTTGTCTCAAGCAGGGATGCGTATTGACACAGATTTGAGGGCGAACCGGCAATACATTGTGGTTTTTTTTATCTTCCTAGGGCTCCAGCACCTTTGTGTGACCACGGACTCCTTCGTTATAGAGTTAATGCGAGAACAACAACAGCAAAACGATATAATCTAATAATCAATGTGATAACTAATGCACTCAAGAACCGCTGCCGCGAAAACATGCGTTAGGGGATGCGTGACTAATTTCCAGGTGTTTGTGAGAATACCACACCCTGGACATATATTTCAACCGCTCGTTGTGTCTAGAATTGATTTTGGAGGCCGTGCATTAATTGGAAATATATGTCCTGACAATTGGTTTTGGCGACTGTCTATTGATAGAACTTGTCCGTACAATCGATTTCGACGATTATTGCCCACTATTATTGGAAAATTGTCCAGACAACGGATTTCGGCGATTGTCCGCTAGTTGAAATTGTCAAGACACTTGATGTCGGCGTTTGCCTGTGAACAGCTGAGCAATCAATCAACAATCAAAAATAATAATGTGGCTTGGGGTCACCACACCATCTTCTTCTTCTCTTTTATGTTGAAGCTTCACGTACAAGTCACCTGACAGCAGCCGGCCATCGGCAATCGAGTCTAGGCGTACACACTAGCTACGAGCTGGTACACACGCCAATCGCCATACCTAGTAGGTTATGAGCCATGGAATTGTCCAGACGATTGATTTCGAAGTCCATCTATTAAATGGAATTGTGTGAGCAATAATAGGGCTTCGAGTGTTTTCTATGAATTGGAATGTTCTAAACAATGAATTTCGGAGACTGTTAAATAGTAGCACAAAAGGCGTTGAGGTTCTGATCCCGATACACGCGCCTTTTCGAGGTTTGGGAGGCGTCCCTTTCTTTGTTACTTGTGGCATTTGGGCGCATATATTCGTCGCGCATACAACAATGTGTTGCTGCGTGAAACGCATCTCCCCGGATCCCCAGGTAATGAAACGAAGCGGGTAGGTCAGCGTACGGACGTATATTTATATTATACGGTTCCGACGCCCCAAAGACCCCGCCGTTGTGTTCTAAGGATTACCTACTGAGCTATAGAGGTAAAATCTTACCCAGCCCAAGGTAATCCTTATTACACTCTCCCCCACTCTCAACGGCGGGGTCTTTGGGGCGTCGGAACCGTATATATATACGTGCGTACGCTGACCTACCCGCTTCGTTTCATTACCTAACCTGGGGATCCAGGGAGATGTGTTTTTTTAGGTGTTCACGCGCAAGCAAGCGTTTCTGTAAAAGAAACGTTCGAAGTGAGGTTCGAACCCGTGACCTGGACGACGTCAAATGTAAAGGCGTTGACCTACTGAGCTGTGAGCTATAGGGGTAAAAGATCGATCGATTACCCAGCCCAAGGTAATCCTTATAACATGCGCGCAACAGACGCCGGACCACTATTAATTATACTCCTGAATCAGACCTGAATACTTGACGAAACTCTTGATAGACCAAAATTAGGCATAAATAAATAATTCGGCTGCGATTTCCGCCACCCCCTGCACCTACCACCCTGGTACCTGCTGCTGCTGCAAGCAAGTAGTGCTAAGTTCTCTCCTCTCAAAAATTATAAAAAAAGACCGAATGACAGAGTTCGACCGCTGTTCTAATAAATGGCCAGAGGCTTTTTTACTGCAACGCCCAGAAGGTTGTGCGGTGCAGCTTGCCCAATACTGCTTAACGTCTTACCTATAGGAGGGTCTTCCCACACCGTCCTGCTTCCTCTGTAGCCGTATCCCCTCTCCACCCCTTGCCGTGTAACTAGTTACACTTACATATATATGATGACACCGCTATATCCACCCATCGCAATATTGTTATATTTCATTGGTATCCAACGTTCACTGAACAAGAAATAAGAAACAGGAAAGCTGGCTTAGGATGGATATATTCAATGAGAATGGGCGCGTTATACTCATTTCAATACCGAATCCCGAATTTCAATGTTTCTTGTTAATCTCAGCCTGCCATTCTCGTTGCTCGTTTTCTCAGTAGTATAGGCATCCTGAACTGCTGTACTCCTACTACTATACGTATGTGCATATCAGGTATAGCTCAGCTGTTTGTCGCATTGTACGTAAATACAGCAAAAAATACATGAATGCCGGTAAATACAACAACAACAACACCAGGATTAATTAGTAGTTTTTTACCACAATCAACGTACCATATAGGCTGCTGGAGACATAATAAGAAGCAAAGAACCTGGCCCAGGCTGAATTCCTTACAGGAGAAAGGGGGCGCGTTGTCTACTAATTCCAGTAAAAAGACTCCCTAATTTCCTATTATTTTTTTTCTTACTGGAGAAGGGGGGCGCGTTATCCGCCTCCGCCAATTCCAGTAAAAATATTCCCGAGCTTCTTATTTTCCTATCAATCTCAGCCTTCCTTTCTTAGGGCTCATTTCCTTATTGCGTACCAGGTACATAAATACACCTGGTACTGAATACTTTAACCAAGCAATTTGATGGTGTTATACGCATGGCCTGATATTATACTTGTTTACCAGGTTATAGTGTTGTTTGTTGCCGTGTCCCCTATCGCCCTGCGAGGCGTTCGGCCTTTTATCGTCTTATCGTATTGTTATCGTTTATCGAATTATCGAAAATATTATAGAAATGCCGAAGTTTTTTCGGTTTGATATATATATATATATCATGTATATATATTATCGAACGATATATCGAAAGTTTCGGTACGATATGTTCATACCAGGTATGTTGTACGAAAACGGAAGACAAGAAAAAAAGGGCAAATAAATGCCAAAATCAGGTATATTATATACCTGATCCCTTTGTGCCAAAATCAGTTACCAGGTACATACTAAAACCAAGTAAAAAAGCCCGCCTCGAGCGGTGTTCTGTCCATGAAAAAGTCCGGTAAAAAAGAATGCGTAAAGCATAAAGCGTGCCACATGGCCTCCAAAATCTGCATTGTTTCGTTTGGTTTAGGGTGTACACTATTATTAGGCTTCGTTCGTTTCGCCACGGCGGGGGCGCCAAGAGTATCTGGCGCCCCCCCCCCGTTGACAGCTTTAAATCTTCTAGACCGTCCTCGCGGAACCGCTTGCTCGGCACGAAATTATCTTGTCCTACCAAACCTAAGACCACCTCGACGCGGGGTGGTGCAGACCAAGACCATGGTGCTGTATCGACTGCTGTGGTCATAGAAAACAACACACAGAGTGTGTGTGTTCTTCGCATTAAACCGTTCTTTGTCTTACTCTGTTTACAATGAATGGTAGTATTATTTATTGGGTTTTTGCCAAAATCAGGTATACCTGGCCACTTTTCGGCCAAAATCAGTTACAGTCTAAAAACAAGTAAAAAACACACGCTAGGAACCCTGCGATTGGCCAAGCTGGCATTGTAATTGATTTTGGCTCGATAATGCCAAGTGATACCTGTTTTTTTCTACTTTGTCCAGCTTTCAACTGATTTTGGCCAACTTCGAACCAATCAGAGAGGCCATACGTTCACTATTTGTTCTCTGCGTATACGCGTTTGCTCTCCCTCGGTTGAAATTATTCAGTATTAACGTAAAACTCTGTACTCGTACTCGATGACACGTTGCGAGAGCATCGAAACGACCATTCGTAAACGGCGGCTCTTCTTTGCGGGGGGCGTGGCACGGCAAAGCAAGGAGCGATTACCCAATCCGGTAATGCTCGGGACGATAGCTGGTGGGGAGAACCCGAGACCAGGCGGACAGTGTAAGACTTGGCATAGATGCATAGTCCAAGACCTTAGGGAGTTCCGAGCCACCGAAGGGTCAACGGAAGTTGCCCCCTTGGTGTTTGGAGTTGAGACCGCGTTGTGGTCCACTGCAGCCAAAAAGGTGGGGAAGTGGTACCGGGGGATCCTTGAAGCAGCCGAACGGTTCATGGTGAGGTGGCACGAGGCTGAGGCTGAGATGAGTAGACAGCGCCGCGCATCCGCCGTGGATGGTGCCCAAGGGAACGGGGGGGGAGGGGGCAACAGGAGAAGTGGCAGAAAGCCCGACCGAGGGAATGCGGAGAGGGGGGGGAACAGGAGGGGTAGAAGGGAAACGGCGGTAGACGAAAGTAGGAAGGAGATGGCAGACAGGGTAGCAAGGCACCAAGTCGACTAGGAAGTAGAATATGACCATACTACTAGTGCTACCAACTGGTGCAGCTGGCTCGAACGTGGTCTTCCCTTGTCTTCTCTTCTTGTTTTTGTTTTTTTTCTTTCTTGCGCTGACTCTCCGTGATTTTCATTTCATTTTTTCTCTTCCTCTTCCTTTTCTGATTGATAAGCCGTACTCAAGGAGCCGTGTGGCGTGGTTGGAAGACGAACCTGCTCTGCTCGGCTCGTATTGTCTGACGCCAAGGGGCTGGGCATAGTTGACGAACGCAGGGCGGAGACGGCAGTCTGGGTAGCAAGGTACCAGGCGGATTAGCAGGGAGAACCTGGCTATACTACTCGTACCACAAGCTGCTGCCGCCACCTGGAAGGTGCTTTGGGCTTTGGTCTGCCTGTTATTTCCCAATTGTTATTTTTCCTTGTTACTTTCTCCTTGGTTCTTTGTCTTACTCTGTTCACAAGCAGTGGTGTTTTTTGTTATTTCTTCTTTTTCCAGCTCGTTCTTTTTCAAGTGTTGGCCACCTCGCCTGCGGGGGGGGGGGCACGACAGATTGTTTCTCTTAGATTTTGCTTTCATTTTTCTTCTTTTTCTTTTTCGATTTGTCTACCTTGTTTTTGTTTTCTCTTTGATTGTTTCTTTTCGTTTCACTATTTCATAGATTGCGTATGTCGTGCCTGTCGTATCTAGTATGATGACATGGTTTTGCATTGCCCATTGCAGTTCACACTGCACACGTGGCAACGTAGTATCTCTGTGGCGTAGCTTTGTGACCACAGAACTTGTATCTCTTCTAGGATTGAAGAATCGGCACGGACACTGGTTGTGCTGGATGTCGACGGGTAGAAAGAACGGTTTAATGTGAAGAACACACACACACTCGTGCGTCGTACGCAAAAGTACGTATTTACATATCATGCATGCACGCGTACGCTGGTTTCACTTTTTCTTCCTAAGGGTGTGCGTTTCAGTTATTTAATAGTTGTCGTGATGTGGAATCGGTACGGACACTGGTTGTGCTGGATGTCGACGGGTAGAAAAAAGAAGAACAGCCATGTGGCACGCTTTATGCTTTATGCATTATTTTTTACCGGACTTTTTCATGGACAGAACACCGCTCGAGGCGGGCGTTTTTACTTGGTTTTAGTATGTAACTGATTTTGGCACAAAGGGATCAGGTATACCTGATTTTGGCGTTTGCCGTTATTTATTTGTGTTGGTATTCAACAAAAAATGTCTTGATTTGATTGGTAGTTATTTAGGCCTTTTTTGTTTGATTGAACATGCTTCGACTTTAAACTTGTGTGGTTTTAAGCATACAAAAAACATCAACGCTATAAATGTCTTTGATACAAACTATAATAACTGTTTGTTGTACAGATTTTAGTAAATAAATGTACTATTAATACACAACCTGTTAGTATTTTTTCGTAAATTTTGCCGAGACCAATACAAAACCTGGTAAATCTGTACAAACTTTTTGTGTGCAGACATTGTATTTTGAGCATTCAAAAATCTATATTGTCATTTTCATGATTTGCACCAGGTATGTGTATGGCATTACAGAAGTAGTAGTGTTTATGTACCATTAATGAAAGACATACAGCAGAAACAAGCATAAAGTTAAGCCTCAGCTAATGAAATGTGATTATAATGATTATTGACAGAATCACGATGATTGACGATTGATTGACGATTTGAAAGCATGAATGATGTGATGATTTTCATATCAGAAATAGTCACGACTTGAAATTACCATTCATTATTAATATATAGTCTAATCGTGTTTTTCGTGTTTTGATTCTCAACGCAGCATCATCAGTACGCGACATGTGTTTCGAGCTTGGCTAAACTAGGTCTTATCGTTTCAGAATTTATCTACGTCCAAATCACATCCTTACCAGGTACCATACCACCAATCACAGGTCAGTGCTATGGTCCCGCTGGCACCCAATTGCCTCTTGGTCCCCGGGTTTCCGGTCACTCTACAGTAATCTATATATAAAATATGCTTCGCGCTTACTGGAGAGCAACCGGAATAATCCCAAAAGTTCCATCGCAGCAGCTTGTGTTTCTATCCAGATCGCTCTCCCGCAGGTTGTCAACAGAGAGGCCTACACCTCGACTTGGAGGTGGGCGTGCTGCTGCACAGTGAGTGGTCGAAAAAAATAATTGTCGAAGTTTGGGGTGCACAAAATGAGACAAAAAAAGACAATCCCCGACTGAACGTTTGCCCTTAAAGTTCGCATTTATTTGAGGACTACAGCTCCTCACAGGAAAATAAATACAGCCCGCCAAAATGAGGAATGTAAGGGCACCGGGTGTGCCAGGCTGAACAGTCGTAAGCAACCAGAAACGACTGTCTGTGGGCGTTTTCGTGCGAGCGAGAAGAAGCAAAAAAAGCTCGCCAAAAAAGCTTAAAGAAAGGGTGTAACAACAGGTAGGTGTTCACGCGCGGGAACATAGTACAATGATGGCTACATCACCGATGAAGAAATAAATGGCCTTCACTATATACCAGGTATAAGGGATTGCTGTTCTCCAGGCGGATGGCATACGTATGTATCTCTTTTCGAGTCGTCGAAAATGCTGCGGGAGGCAAAACTATGTTGCTTGTAGTAGGCAAAGCAGTAGTACAGACTCTGAGTAAGTTATCGGGCCCGAAAAAAAGGGGAAAAAGCTATTATTAATGGAAGGCTCGGGATTCTTGCCTATTGTCATCAACCATCTAAAACAAACTACGGAATACGGGGATCTTGGTTCCAAAATCCTTACCAGTACTACTTACTGTTCGTACTCTACTTCCAAGTCGTATCGTATGTAGTTGTTGCCGAAACGCCTACGCGCGGGTAATTGACGACACATCCCTTGCGGTATACCTGGTATCAGGAAGTCGATGAAAATGGACGAGCAGTAGGAGTGCTGACCCCTATGCGCGACAAAAAATAGAGGCACGTGCCGGGGGAGAGAAGGGACGACACCTGAAAAAGCTATTATTAATGGAAGGCTCGGGATTCTTGCCTATTGTCATCAACCATCTAAAACAAACTACGGAATACGGGGATCTTGGTTCCAAAATCCTTACTACTTACTGTTCGTACTCTACTTCCAAGTCGTATCGTATGTAGTTGTTGCCGAAACGCCTACGCGCGGGTAATTGACGACACATCCCTTGCGGTATACCTGGTATCAGGAAGTCGATGAAAATGGACGAGCAGTAGGAGTGCTGACCCCTATGCGCGACAAAAAATAGAGGCACGTGCCGGGGGAGAGAAGGGACGACACCTGTGGCCACGGCGTGTCCAGAAGAAGCTCCCGAGGGGAAAGAAAAGTGACGTTCAAAAAAATAATAATAATAACGGTACCTGGTATGTGCTATTTAATAGCGTCAGTCTCCTGAAGCGAGGAACGCTACAACTCTATATCCTATATAACTGGTAAGCCTATGATCAACGTTGGTATCACAATGTGGCCGGACAATTTTTACACGTACGTCACGGGACTTAAGGAATAATGCATGTGTCGAGGCTCTGTCTCTGTTTTTTTCTTTTTTTTCTTTTTTTTCTCATCCCATTCATTATCTTCGCACATGTTCCTCTCTCGCTCCTTCACACTCGTAACTCAGATCCGGGGTCACATAGCAGGCTCTTCTCTCCTCCCCCCTTCCCGCTACGGTACGTGCCTTCATTTTTATCGCGAGAAGATTTCAGCCTTTTCTCCCATCGTCGACTCGCATCGAATTGTTTGTGCCTACCCACGCTGCAAGGCGCTCTCAACAATTAATTGAATCCTTTTTTATTATTTTTTTTGCAAATAAAGTCAAAGTCCGACCCACCTGGGGCTCGAACCCAGGACTCAAACAAAAAGAATTCGAGGTTAACCACTTGAACCACCGGGGCGACCATACGACTCTGTCTGTGAAGAAAGATGGCAGAGGTGTGGCACCGAAGTGTACGTGAAGACCCCTTGTAAGACGAAGAAAAAGGATGGTTCGAAATTAATTGGCGCTTAACCCTTTTAGAACCGCAGTCCCGTTTTGGGGACAAACTACTTGGAATTTGACTGGTTTGCCCCCAAAACGGGACTCCAGTACTAAAGGGGTTAAGTGGCCATTACAGAAGGAATCTTGATCTCAGAGATCAAGAGGAGAAGAAGAAGTGGAGGAGTGGAGAGTGGAGAGAGAGAGAAAGAGGAATGGAGGAGTGATTAAGGTGGGCGATGCCACCACTTCACGAGACAATGCCCATGCTACGGGCAGGTGTATATTCTACAGCAGCAGCAGAGCAGCCCGTCAAGGTTCCCTGAACCGTTCCTATTAATAGCAATGTCCCCCTGCAACGTTCGATGTAGCGTACTCGTAACGTTTCATGTAACGTTACCTTGATACCTACCAGTATGGTGGTAAGCTAGCTACCCTAACCCTAACCATACCCTGCGTTACGATCAGTATGATAGAGGTGAGTTGAATACAGTACGCCGGCAAGAAAGAACAAACTCAAGTCTCGCCGCATATCGTATTTCTCCGCATATATATATCTATCATAATAAGATACGTGTTCTGCTCGTCGTGTGAAGTGACTGCATATCAACATAGATATGGATCTCAACGCCCATACGCTGACACGCCCCCGTGATGTCAGGCAGTAGCTTACGCTTCCGGTGTAGAAACCTGATACTCAGAAAATCATACTTGCTCTGCTCGTGTGAAGTGACTGCACATCAACATAGATAATAAGGATCTCAACGCCCATACGATGACACGCCCCCGTGATGCCAGGCAGTAGCTTACGCTTACGGTGTAGAAACCTGATGCTCAGAAAATCATACCAGTACCTCCTGGTAACACGTAAAATGGTACAACATATTGAGACCTACGCGATGGCAGCATTAATATTACGGAGAAACCGTGAACACAAATTTGACAACATACGCAGGTCCGTGTAAGAACGGTAGCCATATATATGTATGGGTACATTCGTGTGGCTATGGCTAACCGTGGTTGTGCACGGCCACTGTATTGTAAACTACCAGGTAGGTACGAAATAAAGGCGTAGAAAAGTACCAGGTATGTGCTGTGCTGCTGTACTTGCAACGCGCCCCCTCAATCGAACGGTTCTTTCTAGAGCTACGAGAATAGTACATTATACTTGCAGAAGAACAATCAAAAGTCGGTGGGTGTATACCCAGACAAAATATAACGTTGCAATCGCCCCGGTGGTTCAAGTGGTTAACCTCGAATTCTGCTTGTGTTTGAGTCCTCCTGGGTTCGAGCCCCAGATGGGTCGGACTTTTGACTTTATTTGCAAAACTAAAAAATAAAAAGGATTCAATTGTTGAGAGCGCCTTGCAGCGTGGGTAGGCACAATTCGATGCGAGTCGACGAGGGAAGACTAGGCTGAAATCTTCTCGCGATAAAAATGAAGGCACGTACGTACCGTAGCGGGAAGAAGAGGAGAGAAGAGCCTGCTATGTGACCCCGGATCTAAATCACGAGTGGGAAGGAGAGAGAGAAGAAGATGAGCGAAGATAATAAATGGAATGAGCGAAAAAAATGAAAATAAAAAAGTACTGTATACCAGTTACTGTAGGTAATCGTAGCACTCATTAAAGATTTGTCCAGTAATAATCAAGAGCGGATAGTTGACGTGACATTTATTTGAGAAAACTGGGACGGACGTGTTGTCCAGTGTATACGTGTGTACGTTGTTCTCGTACTAAATCCTATGACTCCAGAGCTCCAGAGCAGTACCTAGTATTATAGGCAAAATCGAAGAATAAAACAAATCGTGGTGTGATCACCAGCGATGTATACCCTAGAAAATAAAGCGCTAACCCGGTAACCCGTCTGCTGTGTCCAACGCGCCCCCTGAATGTATGCCCAAAGCAAAAAAACTAGAAAACTGTAGACGCTACGTAGCGTTCATTCAGCGAAAGGAAGAGGCGTTTAATTATGTTTCGTGCATGTATGTATGTAGTACGTACTCGAAAGAAGTACAGATAGTACAGCAATAATAGACTACGGTGGGAATAATCCTGTCATAAAAGATAATCGTGGCGCTGTTTTGTTGACCAGCGAGTTATTCTAGAAAGGAAAACGTGAGAAAGTATCTACGTATCTCTTGTGCGCGCTTCGATGGATCCTATTAATAGGGCAACTAACCACAAAAATACGTACCAGGTAGTCGTAAGAAATCGAAAAAAAATCGAAGAGAACTTACTGTGGACGTAAACGTACTGAATAATTGTGTAGTGCATTCAGCATGTTTTGAGCGTCTATGTATGATACGTAATCGAAATAAAGCTATGCAAACGTAACCCTTGTCCACAAAAGCAAAATAACAAAAACAGTACCAGGTAAGAAATAACCTGGTGCATAGTGCTGGAGGCTCTTCTCGTTAATGGAGCAGTGCTGCGTCGTTGTTGGTGTTGCTGCTGGTGATGATCTTCATGTTCTCGAAGTAGAAGAGAGCAGAACGGAGTCGCTTGGAGAAATGGTTGTGAAGTTATGCTGCTGGTGACGATGATAGTCCATGTAGCTCCGATGATGATGATGAGTTGGCTCGGCTGGACGTGGTGCCAGGTCCTTTGGTGGTGCGTTTTGAAAAGCAATAGTCGAATCAATTGCTGTGAAGAAGTTGCCGTCAGAAAGTCTCGATCTCTTATCCCCCCGCACGTCCGTTGATAGATAAGCGGGCGTTGGATCGATCATGGAGACGTTGCCTCGTGCGTTGCGTAGACCACGTTGATGCTGCCAGATGTTTGCTCGGGGTAGTGTTGTTGTAGCACGGGAAGAAATGTTGTAGGTACTGCTGTAGAAGCCGCAGGAACTGGCTGTCGTAGCAGTAGAAATACCAGGGGCCCATGCTGCAGGTACTTCTGTAATGATGTTGAACTCGAAGTCACTGCGATGAACAGGACGCGTTGATGAAGTGGTAGTGGTCGTACGAGTAGTAGACCTATATCGCGAAGTAGTCGTGGTAGTCACAGCAGTAGTCGTAGAAGCTGATGGAGTAGATGCAGCTGGGCGGTGTACCTCCATCGTCGTGGATGACGTGTAGTCTGCGACGTTGAATCTGCCGTTTAGTTGACCGTAGCCGAAGTGGTGGCTAGTGCCATGTTTGCTCCCCAGCTGTTGAACGATGTACGCACTATTGAAGTGTCGGTTCGTCCGGCGCAGGTTACACAAAGAGTGCTTGTGTGCAAGGGAAAGCAATTTCCTTATCAAGTTCATGCATGCAGAGCAATTTTGAACTCGATAGCATGGCTTTGTGCAGTGTGAGATCACTACTGCTACTCGTACACGCATGCATAGACGCCCTTTCGCTATGATGAGCGAAAACCCGTTACGCAGGAGTATTGTTCGAGTATTATTTCCGAGCCTAAGTTCGTGCCCCCCGCTTGGAGCGTGAAAGCCGTCGCTGGAAACGGATGCCCCGTATAGGCGTGAAAGCCCCGTATAGGCAGGAGGTGGTTCTCCCGATACTACGCTGAGTCGCTGATTCGTTAAAGACCTGGCTGCGTGTATTACAGCACGAGTAGGTCTTGAACAATGCACTTGAAGAAGTGGCTTTACCGTACTTCGCGCTCGATGGCGTGAAAACTGGCTTGAAACTATATGTATTTGCTTGTGATGGCGTAGAAACAGTCTTGTAACGTTCTTCGTACTTACCAGCGTGGAAGCAGTGTGAAAACTAGCCTCGCGTGTGATGAGCAGAAATAGTTGTGTGACGTGTTCCGCGCTTACAGCTTCAAAGCATTATTGAAAACCAAGTTTTGCGTGTGATGGCACAAAAATGGTCGCGTGACTAATTTTGCGCTGACAGCGTGAAAACAACGTTGTACGTACGAAAACGAGTTTCGCGCGTGAAAGCGTGAAACCGGACTCCTTACTCGTACGTGCTACGCGCGTGAATGCGCACCAGTAGTTTCCATACCTGCTTCGCGCATGGGAGCGTGAAAGCAGTCCTCCTTGAGCTAACCCTGTAGAACACACTTACTTGACGAAGTTCGATGTAGATGTCGCCAGGTCGGTTCTGGTCCTCTGGTTGTTGGAGAAAAACGTTTTTCTCCGCACCTAAAAACTGGATGGGCGTTCTTCGTAATTCCTGTAGAACTTGACGAACCGATGGAGATGTCGTTGCGTGGTGCCAGTCGATGTGTAGCTGGTAGACGAGGCTCATAACCTGAAGGAATAATACATGTGTCGAGGCTCTGTCTCTGTGAAGAGAGATGGCAGAGGTGGCACCGGAGTGTCTGTGAATATCACCTGTAAGAAGAAGAAAAAAGATGGTTAGAAATTGGCCCTTAAGTGGCAATTAGAGAAGGAATCTTGATCTCAGAGATCAAGAGGAGGAGGAGTGGAGAGTGGAGAGAGAGGAGTGGAGGAGTGATTGAGGTGGGCGATGCCATCACCTGATCACGAGACAATGTCCATGCTACGGGCAGGTGTATTCTACCGCAGCCCGTCAAGGTTCCCTGAACCGTTCCTAACATTGTCCCTGCAACGTTCGATGTAGTGTACTCGTAACGTTCTATGTAACGTTAACTTGATACCTATGGTGGTAAGCTTGCTACCTGCGTTACGATCAGTATGATAGAGGTGTGTTGAATACGGTGCGTCGGCAAGAAAGAACAAACTCAAGTCTCGCCGCATATCGTATTTCTCCGCATCTATCATGAAATACTTGGTCTGCGCGTGTGAAGTGACTGCACATCAACAAAGATATGGATCTCAACGCCCATACGCTGACAGGGACAGCTTCGGCGGAATTACATTGGGCGCCACCCAATGTGCATGAAAGCTTTGCTCTGGCAGGCTCTGGAGACTGGAGACAATTTTGGTGAAAATCCTCGGCAAACATCGATCGGCAGAATCAACGACTCCTTCATGAAATCTGAATAGAACTCCCTGGTTAGGGTTTCCGACCTACCCTCGTGTCACTGCAGTGCTCGCACCTCGGTCGGTGATATGTAGCGTGGGCCGGCAAGGCGTCTGATTGAACAATATAATACCTTCCTTCGAGGCCATCATGTATACTCAGTGGCATTTCCCGGTACGAAGCGCGTTGACCATGGACGGGTTGCTTCTATGTCGAGATCGAAGATCAACCGTCGCGTGACTGCGGGTGTGCGAGCTTTGTCATGTTTTTGTTCGTATGCGGCGTAATTTCCTGTTGTTTGGCATTAGTACAGGAATTTGATTCGTAGTTCGCTAGCAGCGTGGCTTGCGTAGGGGCAACGTTGGCACCTGAGCGTCTCCTGGTCCCTGGGTTTCTCTAAATTCTAGATGTTTTATCAGACAAAAAAAAAGTCGCCTTTTCAACACGCTCCGTTTAGAACTTCGGCTGTTTGGTGCTTACAGAAGAGCGACCGTGACTTGATTGAGGTTCGTCGCGGCAGTTCAGTTGGCGCTTCTCCCGAGATTGATCTCCCGCAGGTTCTCAACAGAGGCCTACAGTTCGACTTAGAGGTACTGCAGTGGTCGAAATTGGTCGAAGCTTGGGGTGCACAAAAGGAGGAAAAAACTCCAAGCTGCACGTTTGCACGTCACTTTTGCGGGCAGTTACAGCTCCTCACGGGAAACGACAGCCCGCGAAACTGAGGGCTGTTCCTGATTGATGGGGTGTGTGAGGGCGTCGGGTGCGCCAGACAGAAATCACGGGCAGCCAGAAACGACCCACGAGGTGTTTTCGTGTGCTCTATAAGTTGCGAGCGAGTAGCGAAAGGAACTCGAAAAAACGTCAAAAACAATGTTTCTTTTCACGCAAGGGAGCATAGCACAATAGCCATGGCACCGACGAAGATGAAGAAATATCTTTCACTAAATTTTTGGTGTTCTCCAAGCGGATTATGTATCTCTCCGCTAGTCGTCGAAGATGCTGCTGGAGGGAAAACTATAACCCATCATGGGTAGTAAGTTATTGGGCCCAAAAAAGGGCTAAAAAGGGGTAAAGCTCAGGATTCTTTTATATTTGCTTCAACTATTAATCTGCATGTTATGGTATCCCCTCTTTCCCGTTGAGGCGTTATGGTTTGTAGCAATCGTCCCCTCGTCATACCTGGCAGGCGTTATCGCCTGCTTTTCTGATGAACGCATCGCCCCTTCGTTCAGAAACATGTGGCGAGGCAAAAAACAACTAGTACAAGAGCTTGTACCGTCGTCAAGCACCTCGCGTGGGTGACCAGAACATAACCAAAGGCATTAAGCTGCTAGCAGTAGTTGGTCCCTAGGTCAATTCTGCCTTACTCTTACACTGGCGTTGTCGATTAGACTTGTTCGGCACCTGTTCGAGGTCTGCTTTTTTTCCCGCCGACAAATTTGGCTTTTCGCTCTTGTAGAACTAGTTTGTATTTTTTGCTTCTTGATGTTTATTTGATGCCTTCTCTTTTTGGTGATTGCGAGAGTATGATATCCGCCGTTTCCCCAGCGCGTCGCGCAGCGCGACTGATGCAACAGCCGCTATAGGTTCACGCGCTGTGAGGACCTTTAACATTCTTGGAGAAGGAATCTTTAGGTTGGTAGGCTGTTCAGATGTTTTGGTTCCTGTTGGGATCAAGGTACGGGCGTAGACCCAACTCAACCCCTGACTCTAACCCTAACCCTGACTCCAAACCGCAACCGCGCCAAAACTCGCCATAAACGCGGCTGCGCCGCGTTTGCATCGAACCAGGAAATTTCTCAGTTGCGGACGACGATTCCGAAGTGCAGACACGCTACGTATGTTTCAAGTCAAAAACATCCCTAAATATTCCTTCTCCCAGATTGCTAAACCTACTCCGCGCTGTTGGTCCACGCGGCGCAGGGGGTTTTCCGTATTCTCCCGGTCTGCCTGGTTATTTTCTTCTTGGTAACACAAGTATTTGTGTCACTGCTGCTGTTTTTATAAGTGCCACAGCCCGTCTGTCACTGCTTGCAGCAGGTAGACCCTCGTTCCTTTTACCCATGCTTGCCGCTGGTTCGACTCTGCAGCCCGCTGCAAGGCCGGGCATAGCGACAAGCACGCTGGCCCCAGAACGACATTCCGGGCAGCCGGTTCCGTTCTGGGCGCAGCAGGATAGTCGGCCGAGTCTCTCTCGGGTGTATGATGTCCATCACGCTAAAAATCCGACTATTTTGTTTCGTGATCGGTTCGGCCCCCCTTCTTCCTGTCATGCCCTGCATGCAGCGCCTTCTATTTCTAGTATAAACAGAGATAGTTCGCTCAGTGCAAGATTGGATGT
The DNA here is from genome assembly GCA_031213475.1 of Nereocystis luetkeana. Lineage (NCBI taxonomy): Eukaryota > Phaeophyceae > Laminariales > Laminariaceae > Nereocystis > Nereocystis luetkeana. The sequence goes on along the minus strand of JARUPZ010000013.1, from coordinate 961,242 downwards.
TAATGGGGTGGGACCCAAGGGTGTTCGGTCCTCGTACTCACCTCTCCCTCTGCTCATGGCACCCGAGCCTGGCACAGTTGATCCACAAGTAACCGTGCTTGGCACTCGTACCCGATCGCAGACAAGACTCGCGGCTCCATTTTTACGGCCATCCCGTTCGTTCTAAAGAAGTTGCAAGACGTCCTGTTTCTTCTTCGTCCGCGCGAGATGTACGGCGTGCCCGACGCGCAGCTCGTGTGCCGGCACAAGCTACGCCTACTAGCAGGGAAATGTTGTTGAGCCTGAAGAACAACGTGATTTCACCATACCCTCGTATGCCGGTCGCCCCGGTGGTTCAAGTGGTTAACCTCGAATTCTACTTGTTTTGAGTCCTCCTGGGTTCGAGCCCCAGGTGGATCGGACTTTGACTTTATTTGCAAAAATAAAATTAAAAAGGATTCAATTGTTGAGAGCGCCTTGCAGCGTGGGTAAACACAACTCGATGCGAGTCGACGAGGGAAGAACAGACTGAAATCTTCCCGCGATAAAAATGAAGGCACGTACCGTGGCGGGAAGGGGGTAGAGGAGCCTGCTATGTGACCCCGGATCTGAGTTACGAGTGGGAAGGAGAGAGAGAAGATGTGCGAAGATAATGAATGGGATGAGAAGAAGAAAAAAAAAAATGGTTATATTTTGGTTGCGCCTAGTAACAACGGTGCAGTTGTTTTCTGTACACTAGACGTCCAGCAAGCCACCGCTGTGCCCCCCTACAGCAGTGATTATTTTCATACCACAGCAGAGAACAAAAATTCTAGCAGAGGTTAGTGTTATGCTATCCCCTCTCCGCTGTTGTGGCGTTATGGTTTGTAGCAATCGTCCCCTCCTCATACCTGGCAGGCGTTATCGCCTGCTATTCTGATCAACGCCTCGCCCCCTCGTTCAGAAGACATTTGGCGAGGAAAACAGCAACTAATACAAGAGCTTGTAACATTGGTAAGCACCTCGCGTGAGTGACCAGAACAGAGCCAAAGGCATCCACCTGCTAGCAGCAGTCGGTCCCTAGGTCTATATTGCCTTACACTTACCACTGGCGTTGTCGACCAGACGCCTTTGGCACCTTTTCGAGGTCTGATATTTTTCTCGCTATCGCTTGTCGATAGCGTCCATCTCAGACAGTGACCAGGTCCTGGCGCCAAGCGTTGAAGTTGTGCTGGAGGTTGTTCGTAACAGCGTTAGCGAGCAGTACCCGAACCTCATGCCGGTTGTGTACCCGGGAGACTTAGCGACGGGGTCGAAGCCTTTCGGGTCTATCGACGACATGTGGTTGGCGTTTAGTGAGCTTTCAACTTGTAAGACTCCCGCCATCGACGGCGAAACATATATCACGCTTCCACCTCTCGCGGGACTTTTCTTGCACTCGCATGCAAGCGGTCGCACACAAGGCCGATCGGCCGTGCCGCAGCGTTTTCAATGGCTCATCGGGGTCATCTCGCAACCCTAACGAGGTAAATGTCGCTGCATCGGCTCGTTCCCCTGATCCATTTGGGTCGTCCGCGGCCGAATGGCCTGCTAATTCAACTGCTCGCGACGAGGTAGTTCAAGTATTCGAATATTTCTCAACAAATGGCATTCCATTATGGGCACCCAGTAGTAAGTGTAAGGCAGTATGGACCCAGGGGGCGACTGCTGCTAGCAGGTTAGTGTATTTGGCTCTGTTCTGGTCACTCACACGAGGTGCTTGACGATGTTTATTAGCTCTTGTATTAGTTGCTCTTTGCCTCCCCAGATATCTTCTGAACGAAGGGGCGAGGCGCTCATCGAAAAAGCAGGCGATGTCGCCTGCCAGGTATGATGAGGGAACGATTGCAACAAACCATAAGGCATCAACAGGGAAAAGGGGGTATCATAACACTAGCCCACCCTGAAGAGTTTTACTCCGCATTCATTTGTTTTTCGCGCATACGTTTTTCCCAAAAAGGCAGCGGTTAATATACGAGCTGGTTCAAGCATACCAGGTGTATTGTCCCAAGTTTCGTCAGTCACGAAGGCCGCATGCAACAGCAACTCAAATGTCACATAAACATATACCATGGTATGTAGTGCATGTACTGACCGCCATGAACAGCAGTGGAAGAGGGTGACATAGTCAAAAATACAGGTCCAAGAACTGGCGCTACCACCGCTAAAAATGCGACCTTGACCAATCACGCGCCTTCAAAGAGGTCAGTAATCGCCAGGCGTTTCCTTAGCACTAATCTGTGGTTTCCCGTTTTTTTCTGCACGAGTCGCTTCCAGGTGGTGCAAGGCAAGTTCGTATCGAGTTTCACACTAATATTCAAAGAACTGACTGCGTATGATCAATACCATATCTACTTCAGCACCCCCAAACAACTATATACTGAAACTACAGCTAGTTATCAATATTTACGGGGCGATTAGCCGGAAGGTTCAGATTTACCGCTCAAAGGTTCTAACACCCCCTCCGTTTTCAAAAGATGAATCCTGAACGTTTGCACACGCGTTCTATATTGTAAGCCTTTCTTTGCAATCGTGCAACTGTGCAATTCGTATGCGCCTCTGGGTTCCCCTGTGTTTTTGTGGGTGTTGGGACGAGCAAGGGTGGAGGCTAGGAAGGGGCACACTCCTCTCGCTGTTGTTTTTTACTTTTTCCCTTCCTCTCCTTACACATATCATCCCTCTATCCCCACTTTCCAACACGGGATCGTCACATGTTGAGGTTGGTTGAATATAGTACGTCCCCTTCTTGCTCTTCTGCGCGTGTCTATGGCATTGTAGGGGTTTATCCAGCCCCATATCTTCCCGCGCCGAGGTTATCCCTACATATATATTATGCCCCTGCCGAACCATTGACGTATGGTTTTTTCTTGTTTGCTTGTATTCATGGACGAACTATTGGGATCCTTCAAGACTAGAGATAGAATGCTGATTTCAATTGCCCGGGTACCCGACGCGCATACCCGGACGGGTCCTACCCGCTTGACGGGTGGGGTCCGAGCTTAGGGTAGTAGGTATTCTTCCCGGTCTACTATGCGTGGAAATTATCTTTACGAAACCCTTTTCACGACATCAAGCAAAATCCCCCCGAATTTAGATCATTCGGTTTCAGGAACTCCCCCCTCCCCCTCGACAGGGAGGGGCAGTGGGTGGGTCTCTAAAACCAAGTGATCCGAAATTGGGTAGAAACAAAAATGTCTTCAATCACCCTATGAACACAGCGCCTCATTTTTTTGCCATATAATATAACCTTCTTCAAGTAAGGTGCCGAAAAAAGAGTTTTCCTAGCGCCCCTGGAAGAGAACAAATAAACTTGTACCTACATTCAGAACTATTACGGGGGACCATAGTTAATAGGACCTATGGTATACATGAAAACCTACAAATTTAACCATTTTTACGAACAAAATTTGGTCCTATTAACTATGGTCCCCCGTAATAGTAAGATGGCTCGAATGGCCCCTTTTCAGGCGAAGGTAAGAATCGGTTACAAGACTGTGGGGGCCAACGAGATGACCCGAGCTATCCACAAGACAAACGATCAGGTCGAGAAATCGCCTTATATTATGCGGGGGGAAAGGGTATGTTACAGGGTACCGCACGCAAGAAGCTGCTGAACACCCTTACATAAGGCAGCTGGGCTCTCGGCTAGGAAAAAATGATCACCTGAAAATGAGGCCCTTCTTGTACGTGCAGCTTTTGAGTCATTTATAGGTGCAATCGAAGCCAGAAATAGGTGAAGCCCAACAGAGGTGAACCTAGAACCTTCCAGCCAACAATAGATGCAATCGGGCAGAGGCCAATCAGAGGGAGGGCCTGGAAGTCTTTTCCGGAGTGCAATACGATGTGCATTTAGTGCACCTACAAAATGGCTAAAAACGAGTACGTAGGTATACATTGTTTAGGGGTTTCCACGTTTATAGTATTACTTGACGGGCGAGGGCGATTTTTCATTCTTGACGGTGCCAAAGAAGAGGGGCCATGCCCCAAGTGCTGCGCTCGCTCTGTCTCGGGGAGGCTCCTCGCTTAGCGTCCGCACGGGTAATCGCGGAGACGTACCTCCCTCGTAAAGACTACGCAAAAACAAATTGGCTACGAAGGGCTAGGTGCTGGTAGCTCTAGCCACGGGAAATATTTCTGGATACTTCAGCAGCCAGGAACCTGGATCCAAAACCAAGGTTTTGGTCGCGCCATCGTCTTCTCCTGGTTGGCCAGGGGGAGACGCCGGAGGCGCCCCCGGAGGGCCCCGCTGGAGGTGCCTGGCTGGGGGGTCGCTTTTGCGCGATTTGGCTCGGCTATTATGGAGCTAAAACATGAGTTGATTTTTTGCCGTATGTATCTCAAACACACTTTTTGGGTCAAAGATGCTACATTGACCCACGAAAAAACTTGAAAATGCGAGCAAACTGTATGGTGATAAAGACGTGTACAGAATGCTGCTGTACACTCCTTAACTGTTCATGCCTCGTTTCGGCGGGGTTCCATCATATTTGGGGCGTTTTTGTACGAAATATGCACGTAAATTGTCAATATACTGGAACCCTGGAACTTCCTTCAGCTAGGAGCGGTAATTGGGGTCGCGGGTAGTACACTCTGGCGCGAGTTTGGCGCGTGCTCTGGGCGTCCCTGGTCGCGCGTGCTTGGTTCGTGTTAAGGAATCGAGGTCCACGCTGCTGACGCAGGCTGGTCCATGGAAACCCCGAAGTGTTATGCTACAAATTTGTCACTATATAGTTTCGTGTTTAGTTATGCTGTTGTTGTCCCGAGCCCCGCAAGTCTTAGTCTGTGACGAATAAGGATACCACGTGTTCTCTGGGAAGCATCGGACTCGAGTTTCGACTTGAAATTGGATGGCTTTCGGATTAATTGATTCTACCTTGCTCTATCAAACTCAGTTGCTCCCACCCGTGGCCCTACAGTGATGAGTGTTGACACTATGGTCGTACATTTTGCCCATTTACGCAACCACTGTACTACAGATGGGTGCACGCTCAAGGAATCAGGGCGTCTTCGCACCAAAGCGCGTTCGTGGCAGCCCCGGCGCCAGGAGCTTCCTCTGTCTCTCGGTGGGTTCTAGCGTGCGAGAGTATTATCAGTTGGGCTCCGAATCATCACATATTTCGTGTCCGTGTACTTGAAGTAAGTGTACAAACGTCTTAATGATGTATATGTACCGGACCAGGTGCTCTCGTATGAGGTAGTTGACCCTGTGGTCTACAGTAGTAGCTGTAATGTAGGCTCTCACCCGGTAGATGTTAGTGCAGGAGTTACTGCACCTTGTTTTTTAGTTAGAGCCTTTTTATCATTCATGGCCGAAAATTCGAGAGCCCGAGCCAGCAAGCGAAAAAATCGAGGAAACTCGACAAGCAGTGGAAATGCTGGAGGGTGCATCGTATCCATGCGTTGCTGATATGGCTGGTGGGGTGCTCTGGCCGAAAATTCGAGAGCCCGAGCCAGTAAGCGAAAAAATCAAGGAAACTCGACAAGCAGTGGAAATGCTGGAGGATGCATCGTATCCATGCGTTGCTGATATGGCTGGTGGGGTGCTCTGGGTTTCAAACCTCGTCCGGGAGTTGTTATTTCACAAGCGGCACTTTTCTCGAGTGTTTTCTGTCGCCGGACGCTCGAGAACTCCAGTTCGGCAAAATCCGAGGAAATTCGACGAGCAGAGGGAACGTTGGACTACATGCGTGAAAAACTAAGGGCAAACAGCGGAGGGGGGAAGGCAAGCCACAGGCGACTTCAACTTGTCTTGAAAATTGCTGAGGGTGAAACCGAAACAACCTACGATTTCAGCTGGAAAGAGACAAACGGCGAGGGAACAACACGTGAAACATAACATTCCGTGACACACTTGATACAGAAACACGTATAAAGTAAATATGCACGAAGTATACGTCTCGTTTCACACTGGGGTTGCCGGCTGTTTAGAGTTGCAACGCCGGTTGATGCATCAGACGATACCGCGAGGTCTGGGTGTGGTGATCACCCTCCTGGCTGTTTGGTGTGTTGTCGCTCGCGTATCACAACGCAGATTTTTTCCGCATTCCGGGTAGTACCCACAACCGTGCAATCAAACTATGCCGGGAACCAATCTCGTCCAACAACATTGTCCTAACAGCTTTCTTGACCAAGGTTCGACGAACGTCGATCTTCAACGCTCGTCGAAACACCCGCCCGCTACCGCAGGTGCCTGTATGCAGGACTCTCACAGTCGTCGGCTCCTCAGAGTCGCGCGAAAGAAGGTTGGAACGAGATGGGGTTTTTCGTCCGAGCAAACGCGAAGAGCAGGAACAGCATGAGCACGGTTATGGCCTCCGGGACGGAAGGAGCCGGGTGAGTAGAAACGTTTGCATGTATGGTATATATATACAAACAGTAGTATGCAAGACTGGCGTTTTCAACGACAAGTTCCCATGGTGCCCTCTAGGTTCGCACTCTTACCTTATCCCCCGAGTCCTTTTTGTGCGATTCCGTGATTGATTGTGTAACAACACTTCGGAGACGAAATATCGATAAAAGAAGCGCCCTGTCGATAGCCAACTTCATAAACGTCGTCGTACAGGAGTTGGTGGCGCACTTCTTGTTCTGCACCTTGAGGGTGGGAGGAGGGATTCTACCAGGCAATGCGATAAAGTTGTATATTTGTCCAACCGACCGGGTACTCGACGCGATCGCGGCATTTCACAGGCATCTGTAAGCCCGCGAAGCATCGACGTGCGCACTGTCTGTGTTGCTTGCACGGAAGACCAGAAATTGCGTCAAAATTAGAGTCTTTGGAAACGGAGACGTTGGGGTGATGAGGGCTCTCGCGTGACGTGCGCTTTGGATATGTAGCTCTGTTTTCCGAATACCTCGCGTACCTGGAACGCTTGTTTCATGGTGGAAGGGAAGCTAGTGGTCTCGCCAATAGTGGGCATGTCCTCTCGCCTCGAAGCAGCACTGCTTTTGGCTTTCGATCAACCAGAACATTCGTAGGGCGCTCTTTGAACGCAAGTATTGCGGAAAATATGAAAGTAAAAAATGGTGCAAAACTGAGATAGGGTGTTCCCTCTCCCAGAAGCACACCGATCAATGCCACATCATGGCAGAAACAGAGAGAGGCGGTTTTGCGTCGGACTTTTTACAAGCTCAGGGCTCCCCTATCAACGAAAACGAAACTATACTGACGGATGTCTTCACCCGTGCCATATGTTCCAGAAAAAGGATTAAACAGGGTGGCCAAAGCAAGAAGTCCTACGGGTAGAAATGTATCATAGTTTTTCGTAGCCACAAGGGATCCCGACTCTGCCCTGTTTTTGGTGAATAGCGACGGTTTGGCAAAAGTATTCCCAGTCCAATCTCGTTCAGGAGTATTCATTAACCCATGATGAGGCAAAAAACGTTGCGACCAGCCCGGTTCATGCATCGGCGGCGAACATATATTTTCGTCTGACCAGTGCCTTGCCGCGTGTGGGCACAGGGCACAAGTGGAGCTGAAAGCGGACTGTGATGCGGATGATTTTTCGTGTCAAAACGCCTTCTTCTTCGCGAAGATGAGCGAGACCGCTTACTCAACTAAACGCGAGGTCGAAACCTTCTTCAAGGGCAACGATACTGTGGCGGGCCTAGGCTTTGAACACTTCCAATGGTTTGAGGTGAGATGTCATCAACATGAGACGTTCATGTTTGTGAAGCCTATCCCAGCCACAAGTTTGAGCTTGAGGGCAAGTGGCTGAGCAAGCTGTGAAAAACGTGCACATATCGTCTCCGAAAGACGCGTTCTACGATAGAGGTAGCACATTTCCGCCAAAACATTTTCTGAATGATGGGGGTTCCTCAACCCAAAATCGTCGGAATGCAGATTTTGTTTCGAAAAATGACTCTGTTAGTTCCCTTGGGCCATAGGATTGTTCATCGGGATGCAATTTGATTTTTGCCGAAGTCAGTTTTCGGGTGAGGTATGAAGCTCCTCAAGTCAGGAGCCGCAGAAAAATTAGGATGAACCTTTATCGTAGAACGTCTCGAAACCAAATCAGCCCTGCCAGTACTTTATTTCCATCATCTGACTAAAGCTACGACAGAGAGGTTACTGTTAGGGCCTCGCGTTTCAGGTTCTTAACGCCATTCGCCGTAGGGACTACCCTATTTATTTGGGGTTTAGATCTTTGCGCTCTTCTGTTTTGCGATGATGGGCTGCCGTGGAACGTTCGGTAACGCTGCGTCAAATGCAACGTACTATATTTCGTTTTTGAGTTCAGGTACTGAGCCACATACATGTGCGAGTGTTCTAGACGCAGTGGTCAAAATTGGGGGACCCCTCCTACCGTCGCCTGGTTCGTTTGAATGCATTTTAAATATTTCGTTTCAGCTCACCTTGTACTACCTGTAGGAAATTGTACACACTGCACGAGGCACAACCAATGGCGAGCACCTCAACGGTCTGCACATACACGCGAGGCATGCCCACGTGCACCACTCGCCGCTATATAGCGGCAAGGGCAGCACAATGCAGCCTTCCTATGTACTGGTGACGACAAGCACGCCTCAACCCCCTCTACTACTTTGTCCCAGGAGGGTGTCGACTACTACACGTAAGATGCACCTCTAAAAGAGTTCACTACCTTCCTCTGTGCACGATATCGTCCCAGAAGACGGTGTTGTTGTGTGTGGTGTCGGGTGGCGCGATTGATGCAGGCGCCCACTACCGTTGAAACGATGGCTCAGGCCAAAGGAATGCTTACGCGGCAGACGTTAGAGCCGTGAAGGTGCTTGCACGTGTCCACCATATATATCTGCGATGCTGTGCTTCGTACGGTAGAAAGGGGGGGGGCTACATACACGAACGTGTCAATGGTTTTTTTTTTTCCACGAGGAGTTCCATGCCTCGCCCGAAACCCAATTTCGATTGGATGTCCACGCCCCACTTGACGAGCAGTTCCTCCGTCTAGCATAATATCACAAGATATTACCATATCACTAGAGAGGAAAACAATCCAATGGAGGCATGCTGCAGTAGAGGTGCACCTACTCAATTGTACGGGACGCCTCACATGAAGAGTTCGATATATCACTCAAAAAAATGAGTCACCAAACAAAGAAAAGTGTAACCCTGCAAACATACCTTCCCACGACTTACTGTAGGTACGAGGTGTATATACCAGGTATATATATATCGAAACAACACACATTAGATTCCGACATGGAATTTGCTCATTGAAGGGACCCGTCAGTCAAAACAAACGTATCAAAACAACGCCTTATTGAACCCTCTACGGTGGTACGGGTCATTTTGTTGAAACATTGGGAAAATATTCATTTTAGGCACCGCCGTCGGTAAAAACCAATTGGCCCTGAAAGTACTGTATCTCGTTTTCGGTAGCATGATGTACCGAGTAGTCTGCTGCCACGATATATATGAGTCGGAGACACACACCGTGCAGATTCGTGTAGGTCCTAAGAATGTATGCCATGAATTTCCCAGCCGTGGGTTTCCCACCATCGTCATCAACCAGAACCCCAGTCAAAAATGTGTACAGCAGTACACAACGTCTCATATTTCGTCAACACTGTCCGCTTTCCTTCTTTTGATGTTGGTTGAAGGCTCCCAAGGCCGTATCGGAAGAATCCATTTTCGATGAAGTCCAGGACACTGAGGCCTTCGTCGCGGCTAACGACGACTTAGTCATGGCCGTATTCCGTGGTACCATGGAGCTAACGGACTGGAGCACCAACCTCAACGTCATCCCCAAGAGGGTTCCGGGTTCGTGGGGCCTGAAGGGAGAGGGGTGTGACGTGCACCAGGTGAGAAACTACTTGTCTGCGCGTCGACCGTTAAGCATGTACACCTGTATGCCGTTTGGAGTCTATACTGTTCGGGGTGACCGTACAAATAGGCCCCAAATGGCATACAGATGCACGGGGTAACCGCGGTTGCATGTGACGATGAACATCAAGGCGAGTGCCCAAAGGGGTCTTATACAGTAGAACATTCTCGAACCCACCTGGCTACCTGAGTGTAGCGCCAGATCGTCGCGCTGGCACTTGCAAGGAACTTCGACCTTGAGCGGCGGTGCCTGTGTCAGATAGCCGCCAAGTCACCAGAACATTTTCGCTTTATTATGTTGACTTTAGAGTGTGGGGAGGACACCCTACCCCTCTTCTTATTTTTCGTTTTTGCCCTCGGCCGTTCTGGGTCTAGCTAGACCTTTGGGGAACAAGTGTAGTACCAAGCAGTTGGCCCAACGGCGGGAAAGAATGGTAGCACGTTGGCACGGTACCGCGTTTCCCAGTTATTATGTTCATCTTGGGGAACAAACACCGCATGCACGTACCGTGTCACCTTTTCCCTGGAAACGCACCGGTGGCAGGGCTTCGATGACGGCGTGGACACGGTATGGAACGGCGAACGTGGCATGTACAACGCAATCAAAAGCCTCTACGAGGAGGAGGGAAAATCCCGGAAGCTGTATATCGCGGGACACTCGCTCGGAGGCGCTCTTGCCACCGTCGCCGGCGCCCGACTGGCCTTCGTGGACGACATGAACATCGCCGGAATATACACAGTCGGCAGCCCAAGGTATTTCGTGCTGTCTGTACGTAGGCACGGCGGGTCCGAGGATATCTACCCGATTCCTGCTCACCACTGGAACGCTCCCCTCTGTCACGGTCCGTGCGTTCGAGACAAAGCGTCTACAACTTATCGTATTTCGCTTGGCCCTGGTGTTGGTCATGTTCCTAATTGTTGACGAGGTGCACTGGAGGCCCGGTTGACGAGGCCCTCCCTCATCACCGATTGGCTCTGCTGCTCGCCGCTCAATGTCCTCCGCGCTCTCCTCAGTTTGTTGTAAAATTCGTGTAACTCATGGTGAGCAAGAAAACCACTAAAATTTCATGAGTGTACCACATATGTATGATACCTTGTAGGCCGTTTTACCTACAGTATTGATTGGGTGAAATGCTCAGTTGCAACACTACAGGCAGCCGCACCCACTCTTTATGTCAGCACCCACAGCACCTCAGCCTTTGAAACCGCCCCCCGTGAATTCCTCTACAGGGTGTTCGACGGACAACTGTCTCAAATCTTCGACGCCAAGATGAATCACGGAAAAACTCTCAAGGACAAGTACTTCCGGTGCAGGAACAACAACGACATCGTGCCGCGTATGATGCCCCCCCCCTTCGAGCACGTCGGTACCGAGGTCTACCTTGACAGGAAGTGAGTGAAACAAGTTCACACCGCATGTCAGTTGTATCGGTCCCCTATTATAGAGTTATTTCACGGCAGACGATACCACAATATCCAAGCGCTGGCCTGCCTCTGACACCTAAAAATTTCGCCACCGACGGTCGAGCGATTTCAAAACAAATTCGAAGGGTTTGGGTAAAGGTTAGGACACATGTACACTTTGAAAAATATTTTCTTCCTCATTCGTGCAGTCACCTTGCCGCCGCAGTAAGGCTTGATGGCGGAGTGCGAATGACGCCGAGTAGCACTATTGTTCGCGTTTTCGCTCCTATTGCTCAATCAATCCAAATAGGATACATCATACCTGGTGGTTAAAAACCGGTTTTTCGAGTCGCCTTTCGGGTGGATGAGAATGTCAATCGAAATTATTTAGATTATGTGGTTCAATAAATATGTTTCCCTCACCGTCAAAACTGAATCTTGCGTATAGTTGTATTGATGGTAGGTATCGATTCCATAAAACAACATAAATTCAGTCTCAACAGGCTCGTGAAACATAGGGTATACTAAAAGTAGTACTTGGGGGGAGAAACCCCTGGTATACCGAATGGAGGGGACAATCGATATTTCGAAACCGTCAGTGCTTATTTTCACTTTCATTGGTGTGATTGACAGTTATTAATAGCACAATCGGCTGCATTGCGCAGCAGTGTAACTCTTGACGCAGGAAAATGCATATATCAAGAAACGAAACAAATTGGTTCGCATCGTACTTGTCATCGGAAGGCAGAGTCTCAATCAGGAAACTCGGCCGTTGGTTGTTGTACTGCACGAAAGTAAACATTCGAACGGTGTTTTTTTCGCGATGCGAGCGCTTCGAATTCGAATGCACGGGTGCATGGTTCGCAAGGCCGAAGCTGTTGGCAACGTGTCAGGTAACATATTGTTGTTAGCAAATTCTAGTTTGAGCGCAGTGTAGGTGTATTGGATTGTCCCTCGTTGTGTTGCATGGTTGTCCCCTGACCGAGCACGAGCTTTCTTGCTTACTTACTTGCTCGATCGGTTGACGTGTCTAGCCCCAAATCACGCGATAAGCGTTTACCTCATGTTTTCTACTACTCAGATGGCCCCCTTTTATCTCGTATATCCTCGCCTCCATCGCTCACATCCCAGTACAGATCTGCGCGTAAACCCTTCCTTATGGTGCAACTCCACATCGTACCATGTGCTGTCCCTTTGCAGCGGAGCCATCAAGCCTACGAGCATTTGGGACCGCCTTATGGGCCGCTATGACGCGTACATGAAGCTCAACTTTAGCGAGGACATCGACGACCACTCAATTTCAGAGTACATAAGGATTTTCGAACAGTTGCTGATCGGAGAAGGTGGCGTTTAAAGCGGCACATAAGGTGACTTCATGACGAATGTTGCGATGGGGATATGAAGTAGTAATAGTAGCACTCACTGTTTGTCTAAACAATTTATGTTGGACGGGGCACCTCAACTGATCAATTGAAGAAGTACCCAATGCCGTCTCTTCAATTGGTCAACTGACGGAGTACCCAGTATCGGCTCTTCAACTCGTCAACTGAGGGAAGTACCCAATAGCGGCTCAACTGATCAACTGAAGAATTACCCAATAGTCGGTTCTTCAATTGATCGACAGACGAAGTACCCAGTATCGGCTCTTCAACTAATCAACTGAGGGAAGTACCCAATAGCGGCTCAACTGATCAACTGAAGAAGCACCCGAAATATTCGTGTCGTGTGTGCTGTTTATGTGATCATGATGCAGGTGGTTCCTTTTATTGCCCAAGACTTTCAATGGCAAGAGGCGGTGATCACGATGTCGAAGAAGTCGTCGGCATCTCAGGCGTCCAAGAAGCTGTACTACCCCATGGGACATATCGCCCCGACTGGGCCACGGAACTGTGGCCAACCCGCAGAGGCAGCAAACGCAGTATCGATACGATCGTAGGGCGCCGTGCAGGCGCCACAATATTGGAGAATATCTGCTGTTCTCCTGCTAGCGGGATGTTTATTTTACCGTGGTTGATCGTATCATAGGTTAAGGCATACGGAGCCTTCGGGCGTGAATCGTGCCAACACATCAATCCACGATGTCATAGTTAACAGTGCGACATACACCGAAAATGCTTTCGGCTGCACCAACACATCCCCTAAACAGATATGTGATGTATATTGTAGTCTTACACAGTAAATAGTGCGCATAAACAAAGTGTCATGGAGACGTGGCAACCGCAAATTGTGTTCTTCTGCTGGTATACGTGTGCACTTCGCTAAACGATCCATGGAATCGTTCGAGGTGTTTACATTGGTCAACGTCATGATCGGCATTCAACTAGCACAACTATCGGTCATGGACTCAGCGACCTTCGTGTGCAGAACAGGGGATAGCATGCTTCTTGTTATCTAAGCGCATCTACGTTTTATGTGAATCCCCATCTGGTATCATAGGTCAACGAGGTTTATGAGGTGCCCCGTTTACCGCGACAGTGATTGGTGGTCTTACGGCATTCATTCCCCAGCGTAAGACACTAGTGGGGCAAGTATAAGTTGTTTATATATCGCAGACAAAAGACGTTTGCGGGTATCGTAAAGTCAAAGAGGATTCGGGGTATCTCGTTCAACACTTCGGGGTATCTAATTTAACACGAGCGTAGTCAACGGTGAACGCCCTCTAGAAGAAAGTGGGGCCGACTACAGCTTTTTTCTGACCTGGCACCATCGGGCGAGCAGTGCAGTTTGTGCCGGTTCGTATATTGGGACCGGCGTGTCTCATGCATGATAATTCAGTATAAAACACAGGCCACCGTCCATCCAGCCGAGGGGGCAACGAATGGTGACTGCCCCAATCCCCCCTCTTGGAGTAGTAGGTGGGGTAGCACGGTTTCAAGAACAAAATGGGGGCAAGTGCAGTTTATTTTACTGGCCTAACACCATGGCGCGAGCAGCAGAGTTTGTGCCGGGTTGTATGTCGTATATTGGGACCGGCGTGTCTCATGCATGATCAGTATAAGCTTGATAAGAGTAGCGAAGAACGGCCAGCGTTCATCCACCCTCACGATTGATGATCCCCCCAATCCCCCGTCTCAGAAGTAGGCTTAGAGTACCACGGGCCATAGGCGACTGGACGAAACGCCTGTATTCGTTGCACTAGAATACAAGAAGGGCGCTCCTGAGGCATTGAGATATCATCAAGTAGGTAACTCTCCCATGTCTAGCTTCTAGTCATGGCGTCGGCCGCAAATTCAAACGCGACGTGTGCAGATAATGCGAAAGCAGCTGTCTAGTCTGTCTGAGACCCATGTTCTCCGATCATGCCAGGCATTATTGATCTCGCAAGATGCTCCATTGTTATGGCATTGGCCGCAAATTCAAGCGCGACGTGTGCGGATATTGCGAAATTAATTAACACGCCAGGTATGATTTATCCTCAAAGGCTCTCCCCGTGCGGCTTCGAGTATCTGTAGCCGGCACACAGATTGGCACCCTGCGTAATTTCCCACATTCCCGTGTGCTTTGTGCTATCGCTATATACGCGATCTGACTTTCCCAAGCCTTTCCGTGCCCAACGTTCAGGGCGTTTCGAACACATCGATTTCAAACTTTCTAAATTTGGAACGACCGGGAATGTGCCCCCCACAAGGCACTGCCTCTCTTCGCGCACTGTCCAAGCGTGAACGGATGTTTTGCTCATGCACGTATCATACTTCGGTGTGAGTCGGGTGGATGGGCGCTATATTATGCGAGCCAAAGCCGTCTCTCGCTGGGCCGATCCGCGCCTGGCTAACCTCGAACAAGCGGGTATCCCAATGTTCTCAAAAAAACAAAACATGATATTCAAGTTTCCGGTATTTCTCGGTACCCACAGTAGTAGCAGCACCCGATCGGATTATTGTCTATTTTAGTATGGAGGGCGTAATGCGCACCAACTGCGGTGAAGCTCGCAGAAGAAGCTTGTAATGATTAGATAAAGCGAGACTGTGTGCGCTGTTCACTGGAGCTGCCTGCTGCTGGCCATAGTTTGTGAACGCGGTTGGGCCCGCCCTGTATGTGTTGTGCGCGGCCACCCTGCGTGTGTCGGTTGGGTGAATGCCTATCGTGTTGGTAGCGGCCTTGCTGGTGGCCCGAGCGGGAGGGATTACACCTCTACGCGGCATATTTGGTCCGGGTGTGTTGTGGTCGCGGCGGTAGAAAATGAATCATGAACTCCTGCCAGCGACGGTATGCATCAGACTTGTCTCCGAGTTACTCTAGCTTGGGATTCGGTCCTCCACTGAAAATTCCGTTCATACACGGGTGTTGATACCTCTTACGTGAGCGAGACTCCTCGTGGCAGTTGAAGTAGTGCCTTCGGTCTTCGCAGATAGCAGCTCCGCGGCCGGGAGGGTTTGAAGACATGACTCTGTGGAGTCGATGGAATTGTTGATGGCATGCGTCGCGATTGGGTTGCGCACACTTTGCCAGCCAGACGGCTGCGAATACGTCCGCCCCTGCGTGCGGCGTCCGGCGGTAGGGCCAAGGCGAGGCGGAGGAACGCCCCCTCATTAATGAGGCAGAGGAAACAAGCCGAATGCCATGAATGGCAGGTGTCTTCAGCTGCATATAATTATGACGGTCGTCTGTCCCAGACGGGTCCAGGTCAGTAGAGTAAATGTCCGGAGTATATTTATTAATATTAATAATACAAACAACAAACCTGACGCCAAACATGCTCAACATCCGTCATCGACGACGCTACCCCTCGAACCAATGAAGAAGATATTCCGAAACAATGTGTCATTAGGCACGCCTAAAGACTGTATCTCGGCAAACACTGCCGCCGTGTCCCCATGGTCAACGCGGGTGCCCACCTGTCACAGAAGGAGAGCAGAGAGGTCAAAGGTACCGAGGCTCTCCTCTCTCCAAAGCTCGCAAACCCTCACCGACAATCTCGCCTACAGCACCATCAAGATATTGTACATTAATGCGCGGAAGGGCGACCCCAGTCGACGAGCAAGGTCGGGTAAATATTAAGTCCACGGATTAGGAGATACATTTGAGCTATGAGCGCGGCATAGCTTGCCCATCAACATTGGGTGCAGTGCCGTCTATCAAATATCACGTACCTGGTACAAGTTATGGGGCGTATTCTCTGGCTTGTGCCGATCCGACCCGGGTCGCGAGCACGTGCACGCTGCCTGTTATTCCCCAAAACAAAGAGTATACTCGGCATAACTTATTTTTGTCGACGAGACAACAGACGTTCAACCGGGACGCCCAGCCGAGACTCATCTCTGCCCACCCTCTGTTATGGCCTCCCTCAGTGAATCCTCCGAAACATTCACGACATCGCACTGCCGTTTCCTCGCTCCCTCACAGACTCTAATTCGCGACCCGTGAGCAACGCATCTCGTGGCGGCCGAGCGGTCGAAGCTCTCCTCTCTGATATTTTTTCTGAGCTTCTGCCTCTGTAGAATCATGTCCCGAACGAGCATCCCGTTCCCGTCGGGTGTGTCGCCAGATTGGCCTACCTCGCCCGAGTTCAATCAGCTAGTGATCTAGACAACTACTCTTGCAAGTTCTAAGGACCTACTTGAATGTGTGTGGGGGGGGGGGGGTGTACTCGATAGGAGATGTGTACTCGATAGGAGATGTGTACTCGATCTCATGCATGGCCGTAGTCGTATGACCATAGACCCTCGCAGGGGGGGGGTGTACTCGATAGGAGATGTGTACTCGATCTCATGCATGGCCGTAGTCGTATGGTCGTAGGGGAGGGGGGTCAAGGTGCGGCAGGAGGCGATGAAGGGGAAAGGGTTCTCGTTCTCGTTATTAACCCTTTTAGAACGACAATTGCAGTCAGTCTCGTTTTGGGGACAATCCAGTCAAATTTGAAGTAGTGTGTCCCCAAATCGGGACTGCGGTTCTAAAAGGGTTAACGGGCTACCTACTACGCCACAAACCACATAATAAGGTAACGCTTTTAGTTTCGGAGCATCTTACGCGAAGATTCCGTCATTTTCCTCGTGTTTCGCCTGCTTTTGCAGTTCCATATATATCGTTCGTCCTATTTGCTCATGTGGCCTTGCAGAAGCAGCGATTACCTGGAAAATATCCTGGGCGTGTGCTGAGATGCAACTAGTGCCGTGGAAAGACGGTGCATCAACCGGAATCAAAGTTTTTTTCCCCAGTACACCAACTGCCCAGGCGTAAGATAAATACCTATAAACAACTAGATCAGCATGATATTTCGGGGGGTAAGAAATGAGGGGGCTGTTGTACTAAGAGGGCTTGTATGCAACATATCCATTCAAAATGCCAAAAAAGAAATCTACGGTGGCTCCTTGTCAGAGGGTCGGTACGCTGTACCTGGTATGCCTGTCGAAAAGACATACTGCCAACAACTTACAAGGTTTTGACCAAGGAGGTGTGTACGATGAGCAAGTTGATTTTGGAGCCAAAGCAAAGGAAGCACCAGTGCACCACTGCATGCTTCAAATAGAGTGTATTCGCCGGACTCGAAAGGAAAGTATGCACACGGGCTAACGCGAGGAACGAAAAGCGGCGGTAGAATAATATGCAAAAAACTGCGACAATGAATGGCAGTCGGGGTCCTAACGTGCAAACCTCGCACGCGTACGAAGCGCATGGCATGTGCACCGAATCAACGCCAAACAGCAGTGTATCACTTCTGCTGTGTGTTACCGCTGTTGTGTACCTAGGTCACTGACAAATAAATGCATGAATGCACGTATGGATGACTGAAATCTTCTATTACGGGGGACCATAGTAAATAGGACCAAATATTGTAAGTAAAAATATCGAAATATATAGGTTTTTGTGTGTACCGTAGGTCCTATTTAATATGGTCCCCCGTAATAGAAATGAAGAGACAAAAGGCACGAACCGTAGTGGAGAGGAGTTGGGGGGGAGCCTGCTGTGTGTTCCCGAATCTGAGTTGCAACTATTAGTCAGCCAACTCACAGCCCTATTGATTTGGGAGTTAATATGAGAAACAAACAGCAACAACTAGTCTATATATACCAGGTACGAGTATAAGACACCAAGAAACTTGTGTTCTCTGGTAAAACGATTGATCACTGTACGAGTATCCTACTCCGAGCAATCACCTGAACAAACGGCTTCGCACAGCCTCACTTGATTCCGGTAGTCTGAGATATTTTTTTGCAGCCACATTTAAGGTGTTTTTTACGTAAGCGCCTCCACCCTCGTTCCTCACTGGTGCGCTTCCAACGAACTGGGGGGCGGAGCTTGGCGGAAACGCTCTGTTGAGAATGCTGAACGCTTGGAAGGTGCTAAATTAAAATAAACTCCAATCAGATTCAAATATTCGTTGTAGATACAGCAGATGGATGAGGTGCCGTTTCGTCTTCTAGAATCGCCACCACCGTATAGACTCCACGCACAAGGGCTACGAGCCTGACGCAACCCACCACGGGCATTGAGCGTAGGTCTTCATTGTGTGGTACCAGGTAGTTATTTCGCTGTTGGGACGCAAAACTAGCGTGCCTTGTCTTTCCTCGGGGGATGGATGGACAGAGACCCTCAGCAGCCAGCGGCGATCGGCTCACCCGCTTTTTCTCTCTTCAGGTTTACTGGGGCAGTCGACAAGGAGCATCTCCAATCTGTGCGCTAGGCGGTTCCCGTTGTACTGTTGTTGTAGATCTCCTGAAGCCTCACCTTAGGCTTCTTCAAGACGACTGCGCGGAGAAACCCTATCATCCTTCCCCGCAAGTCCACTGTGTTGGGGCGCTGAGAGGCGGAAAGACGCCATGGCGTTCGGGAAGCGACCCCAATAGCTTGGATGCATGCGAATTTCCGTCTCGTGTTTTCTCTAGGGTTCTGGTCGTTGTTGTTTCCCTCTCTCACCCAACATCCTCATCCGATCCGAAGCCAGACAATTCAGTGTGGATAGCTCGAAGAATGCACTTCTCGTGATGTCGATAGATGAAGGGAGGAGACAGGGGGGTGGCTGCTGTTTGTTCCTAGTCGGTAGCGCCGAGCGCGCTCTTCCTAGAGTCTGGTGTCGGTGCTGGATGTAGGCAAAAGGTGGCAGAGCCGGAGACCGGAGCAGAAGCAGAGCATTAGCGATCTTAGGATCGAAATCCATCAAACATCAAACATCAATGGTAGCCCGGGCCAGGGGTGATTCCGGTTGAATGATGAAATGCTGTTGACGTCTATTTTCGCACGAACGACAGCAAATATGCCAGAAGAAGCAGAAGAGGGTCGGTCAAAGGAAAACGTGCATCGATCAAAGGTGTGAATCCGACTGTTCCATACCTGGTACTCAATATAGTAGTTTGGCGTCAGTCAAAGAAAAAAAGTGGGAAATTGCCGTAAGTCAAGGGGTGAAAGTGCCGTCTCCTGACGTATTTGCTGCTGTTCTGCCTTATCCAGTACATCAGCATCTATCTACGAAAGTGACGTATGGCAAGTGTGTGTGTTCTTCGCATTAAACCGTTATTTCTACTCGTCGACATCCAGCACATCGACGGGTAGAAGAACGGTTTAATGTGAAGACCACACACACCCGTCGACATCCAGCACAACCAGTGTCCATGCCGATTCTTCAATCCTAGAAGAGATACAAGTTATGTGGTCACAAAGCTACTCCACAGAGATACTACGTTTCCACGTATATGCACTAAGCACAGCAGTGGGCAATGCAATGGCATGTCATCATACCTGGTGCTAGATACGACGGGCACGACATACACATTCTACAAAATAGAGAAACGAAAGGAAACAATCAAAGAGAAAACAAAAACTAAGAAGACAAATCGAAAGAGAAACATATAAAAATACGATACCGTCACTGGTCACGCCATCGTGGGTGCAACGGAAACGGGATACCCAGTGCTGTATTAATAGTAGTCAAATCAGTCGGTTGACGGAATCCTGACACCTAACACCAACATAGTTGAATACAGTACAGAGCAGTAGTAGCTGTACAGCTGTTGTACGAGTACACGTTTGGCATTGATTGGTGGTCGTTGTCTGTGGTCGGCGATGCGTGTCTCGGTCTAGCACCCAGCACCAAGATGCATACTTCCTCCACTGCTTTTACTGTGATATCGGTGGGCGGATAGACCATCCATTCCGTGGTGGATACGTTTCCACTGGTATTGTGTAACATGTATGAAGGCACCACCTCGACGTTGGCCACCACAACATGAAGGAAAGCGTCAGCGAGTTGACGACAAACGGTGGTGCGGTGTTGTGCCTATTATTATGAGGAAACGACTGAGCAGCATTGTGACGACATTAAATGTTCGGAGAGGGATCCGCCGCGGAGTGGAACGACCCAGGTCAAGAGGGAAGAGAAGTCGGGCTGGAGCATCCCAACGCCCACAATCTCGGCGACAGCAGAAAGAGAAGTCGGGACTAGGGCGAACCCGGCTTAAAGTAACTTTGGAGAAAGTCGGCGAGAATCTGCATAATTTGCTCGGGTGAGACCAGTTCCATAATTGATATGAATAGTTGGTCGTGGGTTGCTTATACGCGAACAACATCGATCGGTCCTTTTACAGATGCGAGTGCCGAAAGCTTCGTACAGCAGTATGATCAACCAAGACAAATCAAAATACGAAAGAAAAAGTCATCCTAATCGCGCATCTGCAGAGATGCTTGGGTCTCTCTCGCTAGCGCCAGTGGCTGTTACTGTTGGAGATAGATGCAGCCATCACTAGTCGCAGGGTATTAGATTGACCTGCCAGTGGATGGGCTTTACGAGCGCCACGAATCCATGCCTCGGCTTCATGGGACGCTGTAGCTGACGAACCCGCACTAAAACGTATTACAGGGTAGGTATTATTTAGCGAGGGGGCACCCATCATGCGTGCATGGACCGCATTCTAGGACAAGGGCATACTGCTGCTGTATGTAGTACCCGCCGAACTCAATGGCGAGGAGAACGATTGGTATCTAATCTATAGGACGAGGAGGTCTACGCCGCCAATACTGGCACAAGAGTAGTGGAGGGAGGGGGTGGGAGACTAACTCATTTATTTGTTGCTCGCCTTAGTCGTTTGAACATTGACCACGCATGCATCCCTTTCGAGACGGAGCACCGTTCCTACTCCTAATAGAAGAGACACCTCCACCAGTTGGGCGCTCATTACGGCGTTTCCGTATATATATATATGTATACATCAAACTTTTAGTCAATAATTTCCCCTCTCCCTCTCCTGTTTTGCCGCCTGTGGCCACCATCTATATCCTGAGATAGCGATTGTTTTCTCTCTATTATCCAGTGTACCAAAGTTCTCCATGCCATGTTCTTCTATTTTCGTCATATCTTCCTCGAACACACCCCGTCTCTCCTTTTGCGTTTCACATTCTCCTGATATGTAAGTTCTACTACTACTACAGTATGTTTTCCTTCGCCACACGAGGCACATCTGTGCATCTACTTCCTCCTCCTCCTCCTCCTCCTCCTCCTCCTTCTCCTCCCCCCGGCTACTGTTTGTTTATTTCTTCCTTCTGGCAGGTCCGGGTCTCCTACACGACGTCGCAGTTTGAGCGTTTTCGCGAAGTCCATTGGGCCGTGCAAACGCAGTCTCATTCCTATCCCTTCCCTCAACCCCCCCCCCTATGTCTCTGACTGTTTCTCCCAGCTCATAATATTTCTTAGCCTCTCCCTTCCTTCTATCCTATCTTCTACTGCTTGCTGTTGTCTTGTACCTCCCAAGGTTCTCTGCAAACATAATCTCTTCTTGGTCCCCTCCTCCTGTAGTATCCTTCCATACTTTCTCGACAACACTACGTATCCCTTCTTCCCGCTCGACCCTTTAGTTAGTTTCCCCCATACAGCTCTAAGACTTATCAACAAACTATGGCGGCAACCTCTTCTTTGGCATGGTTTTCGTTGCTTATTCAACTTTATCACGTACCAGGTATATATTCTTGATTTTAGCTGCGCACGTACGTTACTTCTCCCCTTCCTTGTGAAGTCTCTGTGTAACCCTTCTGAACCACGGTCTTCACTTTCTAATGTATTTACGTTCGCCTCTACCCACGCGTTGATTTCCTTCTCGAAATCTGCGTCGTATGTTTCGCCGGCTCTGGGCGTTCCTAGCCTACGGTAATGCTCTACTGCAGCAGCAGTAGTACCTCCCTTTGCCTCTTTGTGCTACTATCCATCCTACCGTTCTGTGGCATTAAGGTAGATATTTCCGTGTCTGCATCAGATCTCCTGCTTGTTTGCCCAGTATCTCTTTTTATTATTACCCGCACCTGCTTCATCCCGCCCTCTAAATACCTTGTGCGTCTTTCCATACCCCTTGCTTTTTCTGTGCAGTCTCTTTTACTTTCTATGTAGCTTTATTATATTCCTTCCAACCTGTCATAGAATTTCTCGTTGTATTGCTTGCGCGTGTACCTTTTTCCTTACTCTTACAGGCTTTTTACTTCCTCATCCCACCATTTCACTGCTCTCGTCAACTTCTTCCCTATTATTGCTTTACTTGCTGTCGTCTTGACCAGTTGCTCCCATGTTTCCAATTGTCCTATCTACTTCATTTTCCTTTGTTGTACCTTGTATTTTCAACACATCGGAAAATTGCTCTGCATTTTTGGCCATCACTTCTTCTTGGAGCTCTTCTCGTTTTAATATTGCTTCTAGTTTATCTAGTCTCCATCTAATCTATCTATCTGTACAATTTCCTACCTCGCCCATGTTTGCCAAGCCTCGTCTGCTGAATGTATGCCCCTATTGGGCAGTGACCCGTACATAGCTCCTACGTTCGCTGGGCATACATGCACTTCCGCCTACCACTTCCATTTTCTACCGCTTCATAGTCAAATAAATATGGAGTTTCTCCCTTTCTTTCGTATGCACTGTTCAGTCCATTCTGGTTCTGCCTTTTTTTTGTACTCCGTCATCCAACGTCTCCATCTCGTTGTGTTTCGTCCAACGTCTTCATCTCGTTGTGTTTAAGGAACTTCAACATTTTTGCATTATTAACTATTCTTTTATTTATTACCTCTTTATACTGTCGGTCGCCCCGGTGGTTCAAGTGGTTAACCTCGAATTCTGCTTGTGTTTGAGTCATGGGTTCGAGCCCCAGGTGGGTCGGACTTTTGACTTTATTAAAATATTTGCAAAAATAAAAATAAAAAGGATTCAGTTGTTGAGAGCGCCTTGCAGCGTGGGCAGGCCCAATTCGATGAAAGTCGACGAGGGAAGAAAAGGCTGAAATCTTCTCGCGATAAAAATGAAGGTACGTACCGTAGCGGGAAGGGGGTAGAAGAGCCTGCTATGTGACCCCGGATCTGAGTTACGAGTTGGAAGGAGAGAGAGAAGAAGATGTGCGAAGATAATAGATGGGATGAGCAAAAAAAAAAAAAAAAAGTCCAATGTCCTCAGTCGGGTTGCTTGTCTTGCCAATTCTTGAAATGAAATCTCAATCTACCGCAGTACTACTTCTCCTTGTCTTTTACACTTCTGCACATCTACTGCTACGTCTCCGAACTTCCTCTGTGTATATTTGACTGTACTCTTTGACTATATGGATATGTAGGTGTTCCTTAGAATTAATATTTCGCTCCCCGCCCCCCTGGTATCTTTATGAACATGATTTTGTCGAATTTAATGTCTTTGATCACCCATATTATGGCACACATGTATCTTTCACTAGGAACCCTACTCCGCCCGCCCGCTTTTCTTGTTACTATGTCCCTTCCTTTGTTTCCCTATCCATACGTGTAACAGACAAACCGGAAAAATGGGAACGAAACCAAAAATGAGAACGGGCGTTTTTTTTCAGAAAGCAAACCAATTGTGTACAACTAACTCCAAGAAAAAAAATTGACAGTCCTGTGGGGCTGTACAGCAGCCTTCGAATGAGCTGTCGCTCAGGCTGGAAGTCCTCGGCATCGCCGCGGTAGCCAGCATCTAGAGAAATCACAATAGAGCCAGCGTATATCGCTTTTTGCGCCCACCCGAAGGCACGAGATGGAGCATGACCGTTCTGACGAGCTCCTCTCACAGGGCTGGCCAAGGGGTTTCGCAGGATCATTTTGGTTATCTGATACACCACATGGTTCTGGGTTTTTTTTAGAAAGCAAACCAATTGTGTACAACTCCAAGAAAAAAAATTGACAGTCCTGTGGGGCTGTACAGCAGCCTTCGAATGAGCTGTCGCTCAGGCTGGAAGTCCTCGGCATCGCCGCGGTAGCCAGCATCTAGAGAAATCACAATAGAGCCAGCGTATATCGCTTTTTGCGCCCACCCGAAGGCACGAGATGGAGCATGACCGTTCTGACGAGCTCCTCTCACAGGGCTGGCCAAGGGGTTTCGCAGGATCATTTTGGTTATCTGATACACCACATGGTTCTGGAGATACGGCTTGGTTCTCATTTTAGGCTTCGTTCCCATTTTTCCGATTTGTCTGTACGTACTTTCCAACTTTACATCCTACTTCCCCTCCCTCTTTCTCCCACGACTCTTGAATTTCCACCATGTTTAGGTCGCGCTTACTCCCGTGTTCGTCAGTTTCTATAATTTTGCGCTCGTCCGTGGCGAATCTACATACGTTCCAGGATCCTATTCCCAGCTTCTCTTTCGTTTCACTCTCCGAGGTGTTCTACAATAATAGAGGTTCACCCTAAAAAATCTTAGGCTCCTCATTTGAGGAGCTCCATACCTCAACCGAAACCTGACTTCAGCAAAGTAAAATCGCATCCCAAGGGACCGCCTGTACATTGCAAGCCTGGGGGCTGATAGCTTGTTTTACACCGTCGTCGCCACTCGACGCCAACCCGTCCAGCTTTAGAGGGGGGGTGTACTCGATAGGAGATATGTACTCGATCTCTCATGCATGGCCGTAGTCGTATGATCATAGACCCTCGCATCCCTACAATGCCGAGACGGAGCACGTCGGGTTTTCATCGACCAGGCAGACATAGCCCGCACCAAGTGTGAAGCGCCGTGAGGTATTCGGCGAGTCGCAATGAAGGGTAGGGGCTTGGTGGTACTACTGTACCAAGGTAGCGACGAGATGCCGGGTGCGTTATCGGGACTCGGCGCTGAAAAAGGGAACCATAATAATACTGGCAGGCGACTTCCGCAAGGACGAGTTTCATATACGCTTTCAGCCAACAATATAAGAAGAAATGAGCGCAGGGCGCTAGAATGACACCCCCCCGCTCCCCCCTTCGGACAACAAGAATGCCGTTGGCGCCCTCTATGCCGGAGCATCAAGTCAGTGTCAACGCCACGCCCGGGGCCTTGGCTATAGCTAACTTCGGATGCATTCCACGGTCCAGAGGGAAGCCGTTATCATTGTTGTTCGAAGAGGAGAGATGAAGATGCTGTTCTCTCACAAAGCGCTCGGTTTATGATCGGTCGGCCAATGCCCGCACGACAGATCTATACGCTCAAAGATGCTAACGCTTAGGAATTATTGAAGTATTCGCCGGACGAGACTCTAGCGCTCCCCTATACAATTGGGAATCCAGCCAGCGCACTAGTATATCCATCAGAAAACTCCTTCGAACGTACAGTAGGTATCAAGCAGAGTTCTACCTTACTTCATGTTGATGTGCATGTGAGCATATTTTATCGCCCCATTCGCTGTCCCTGCCAACCCGTCGCGGCAAGTACTGCTCCTTGTTTACACATGCCGCATCGGGCGGGCTTCGTCCCACTGGCACTCCGCCCGTTTTAGCGTGCATCAAACATCAAGCTGATTCATGCAAATACTTCGTTCGTTGCATCCGAGGATATATTCCTCAACCGACATGGAGCTGCTCGTGATGGCTCTATCCGCACTACTACACGTACGTGCGAAATTTCTGTTTTTCGCGGGAGAGTCCGAAATTACTAATATATCCGGTTGGCAGAACGACTTCCGTTGCGGTGGTCGTTGAAGTGCCAACTGTTCGTTACCTGCCAAAAACAGTGCAGCATTGCACATGACTTTTTGCTGCACTGGCATAGTAGGGCGCGGTGGTTGTACTATTTTTAACTACTGTACTCCCAAAGTCCCATGTATTGACATGGTACTGCCCACCGTAACACCGCCATGACACCGCCAGACGACAGTACACTGCCACGGGGCAGGCACTACATTACTGTCGCGGCACTGATATGGACTACCATGGGCGCTCATGGGCTTTCGTGGCCCTTCATTGCACTGCCCTTGGTTTTGGTGGCACTATTTGAAGCGTTCTAACACGGAAATGGTAGTGCCTTGCCAAGTGTCATGGCCGTGACATTGAACCTTGTTATATCAATGCCATGAAAGTGTTCATGGCTTGCCACACGGGCAGGCGGGGCCAGGAAAACCCATAGGAGGGTCATGAACATTTCCATGGCATGGCCATACCATAGCCTCAAAATTCTGTGACAGCTGGTAAAGATC
This sequence comes from Nereocystis luetkeana, assembly GCA_031213475.1. Taxonomy (NCBI): domain Eukaryota; class Phaeophyceae; order Laminariales; family Laminariaceae; genus Nereocystis; species Nereocystis luetkeana. The sequence continues at coordinate 934,686 of JARUPZ010000013.1, read as the reverse complement.
GATAAAAGCCCATGGAAGCCTATTGATTATCATGGCATTGTCGTGACGGTGCAATGGCACCTTCCAGGAATTGGGCTGTGAGAGCCCATGGCAGTGTCACATGTGCGTTCCATGGAATATCACGGAAACACTTGGCAATTTCATGAAAGGTCGTGGTGACTGCCCTCAAAGCCCGTTAATAAAAACAATAAATGGGCATCTCCCCGCGTCTGCCTGGTATATTGTTTTTCAGTGGAGACCGCGCGAATTTTTTGGCACCTACTACTACTGTAAGCACATTGACCACGCGGCCTTCCCCAAAACCCATGTTATAAGCGTTTTTCTAAATCCAGATGGAGAAAGAGGAATGGTACTGTAATGGAAACTACAATACTTTACAGCTTAGTGGTACCGCATCGGCCACATCAAGCAACCTGGCGCAGCTGAGCATGAGGAGGGTGAGTTTCATGTCCAAACTAAAGTGTCGGGAGGTTCACGACACACGTGCAGCATTAACCGTTCGTAGAATGTGTGCTGACACTACAGTACTGTCGACCTCTCATTCCAGCACGCCACCTCACACCCCATCGCTGTGCAGGCCCGCGACGTGCAATGCTTCGTGTTCAGTATTACGTGACAAAAAACGCTCACTGCCCAGTGAAATCCTCGAATCGATAGACCTGTTCAACAGAGCACGTCTGTGTGGTTCGTGGTCTAGAGCCTGCTGCGGGTGGGTGGTAAATATGTGGGGGGGTAATGGTGGCGGTGGTGTTAGACGTGGTGGTGGTGATGTGGTGATGGTAGCGGTGGCGGTGATGATGTTGGTGATATCGGAGACTCAGGACGGTCGAGCCACCAAACAAAGTAACAACGACCGACCACAGGCCGTGAGCGCGGTTCACGCCATATCATCAATCACGCAATTTCGTCGATGTCTGAGATCCCACCGTTTACCCAAACACGCAGGTCCCATAACCGCGGGATTGGCGACTTGTAGTCGATTTCCTGCAGCCAGACCTAACACACAACATATCATGGGGTATGTGTCGAAGAACAAGAGCATGTGCGATCAAGCTCTGAGCGCATTTGCAGTAATAGGATACTCTGCGGGCATTTACTTGACGCCGTGACACAAGCCATCGGTGCATTCGTCTATTAGCTTTCCGACGGTGAAGCCGCTGTATCACAGCTTGTCATTCAGCGCCAATTACCATGCGATCCGACCAAGCTGGCCCAAGAGTATTTCGTTTGAGGGCGAAGGGAGGGCATGCGCGACCACACACGGCAGCAAAAGTACCAACGTAGGTAGGGTAGTAGCGCAACAACAAACTGATTAACCCGTCGTACTTCCAGTCGATGTTTGTTTGGCCCCGAAATATGTTTGTGTAGCCGCGAAGAGATTCGCGAATTCGTTCATAGCTTCGCGAGCGAAAAAAAACAAAAAAAAAAAGGAGGGGGAAAAAAAACCAAGCTGATTTACTTTTTCCCTGAACAGACCAAATCAACTCCAGCTCGAAATACACTTAGGCCGCCGATAAAACAGCGACGACGGATAGCCCCCAACACACCACGACTCCGATAGCCCCGTACACCGACACCGCCATCAGGGGAAGAAACGGAAACACTCCGTCTCCCAACATCCGGGGGTGGAAAACCTCCGCGTATAAAAACACGGCGCTCGCCCCCGCCACGTAAGCCTTGTCCCACACCGTCCACAGCGCCGGGCCAGCTTCTAGTGCACTAGTATACCCTGAGGAAACTATACCCTCCGCTGGAATAGGCAGGTCTTGTGTGGGCGAGTCGGTGTCGTCTATTGAGCAGCCATCCAACGGCGTTTCGGAAACCCGGTTTCCTGTTGCTGTCGTTGGTGACTGCGAGGGGGGCTGCAACTTGTGCTCGAGGAGGGAGGTGGCCAGGGTCAAGTGCACGGTCACGAGAATCACCTGTTGTGGACAGTAAGAGGTGGGCGGGTTCGATCAAGACGGTGGACAGGGTCAATCAAGGGGGTGCGTAGACCAAGGGGAGGGATAATGGTCCGGGGACGAATGAGAGCAAGGGGGTGGATCTGGTTCTGGGTCATGGATGGGATAAAGGGGCTGGTATTCCCTCGAGGAGGCCGAAAAGGTCAAAGGGGTTTGGTAAGTTCAAGTGGGTGAATGTGGGCAAGGAGCTGAACAAGGTCAAAGAGGCTGTGGATAAGGCCGCAGGGGTGGGCAAGGCCATGCAAACGGACAAGGTCAACCATTTCGATAAGGCCAAGAAGGAGGATAATATCGAGGGGGTGTATAGAACCAACAAGCCAGATACTGTTCAGCGGCCGCTAGAATGGAGATACTGCCGACTGGCCGATACAATCGAGATAAATGCTGTAGAGGGGGAGACACAATCGAGGCGGGGGACAAACGGGAGGAAACGCCAACGGGGTGGATATGGTCAACGAGCCGTATAAAATCATGGGCCCTGGCCTGACTAAAGAGGGAGAGTTGTACAAGTGGATGAAATTCGGGCAATGCGGTGGGTATAGTTCAGGGTGTGAGCAGTTAGGGGGGTTGGCAAGGTCCAAGAATCGGAAACATAACAAGGGAGCGGGTAAGGCTAAGGGCGTTAAGAATACCAAGGAGGGGGCGAGGGTGAACGGCGTGCATGGGGTTCACACAGGGGTTGGGTAAAGTCAGAGGGGTGGGTGTGGTGAAAGAGGTCGCCAAAGTCCAGAGGCGGGAACGCCCGACGCAGGTACGCCGAATCACTTCTGACTCGCGGGACTCACCTTTCCCGTTTGCGATTCAAATCAACACGCGAAAAAAACGCGCCACACGCACCTTCTACCATCCCTTATCCCCTACTGTAAAAAAATATTTCATAAAATAAACCAATCCATCTCCCTTATCCCCTATATCCCAGTTCCAACTACATTAGACCCTCTATAGTACCGGGTGAGTAGAGCCGGCTGCCCCCCATAGATAGTGCCTGCGGAATCGCTTGGCACAGATGGAATTAACCATTTGTGGCAGTGTGCGGAGTAATTAGTACCGGTTGCCGCTATAGTGCCGGTTTTGATGGCTGGCGCATCCTGGTACTACTGTGCCGTGTTCCAACTAAAAAACATCGAGCTCCGACGAAACCGCCAACCCGCATCCCTACCCCCTACCACCTGGTATAACAATATATTTGTGTGTAAAAACGAGGCGGAACAATACAATCACGCCACCAACGCACCTTCAAAACCCTCAGCTCCGCCCCCGGGAGTAAGGGAAACGCCGCGAAGGCCGCCAGGAAAGACAGCCGCAGGTACGCTCTCGCCGCAGCCTTTGAGCGAAACGCAAGCAGGGCCGACGCCACGGCGGGGACGAGCAACGCCTTCTCGTGTACGTGGAAACCCACCAGAAACGCGCTCAGCGAGCAGTGCACCTGCTCACGCCAACAATCGAGCGCACCCGCGAGTCGACCATGTTACGTACGAGTACTGCAGAAGAACAGTTTTTCCCTGTATCAGCACGTCTAGAAAAAACGATTCCCTGATATACGAAGTACGTAGAAACTCAGCTGACCAATGCTACCACTATGTGGTGATTTCACACATGAAAAGCTCTATGCCTCGCCCAAAACCAAAAGAAAAAAAAGAACATTTTGTTCATGTTTTCCGAAAGCTTTTACTTCAATACAATTAAATCAAATTTTAAAAACAGATTTTGAAAAAATCTGGAACAAAAAAACTGTTTTTTTTTTCCGGTATGAGTACGTCTGACAGAACTTGTTTACCGATATAGTTCCAACCCCAGCGTTAGCCCACCCCGCCCTTACGCCCGCATCTGGCCTAACCGCCTAAGTCGCTCACCACCCCCAAAGCGAGGACTTCCGGTGAGGGCCTCTTCCAGGCTTTAACCAGGGCCGGACAGCACGCCAACAGGCTCAGGACTGCGCACAGCCACGCCGGCACCGAGGGAAACACGGCCATAACCTCAGTGCGCACAAGACCACCTGGCCAGGAGTAGAATAAGCGGGTGTTGGAGGGGGGGAGAGGGGCCCAAGGGCAAGGAGTGTATGGGGGGGGGGGTTGGCTGGTGAGAGGGGGGGCTAGCGACGTGGGTTTCGCGGGCGAAAGTATAGCAGTGCGACAAACGCCGTTCGTGAATTTTCGATTGAGAGCCTTACCATCAGACACAACACGGCAGTAGTGCTTACATGGTAGCAACAGGTATGCCCGTACATGGTAGCAACAGGTGCTGACCCCGCTCATAGTACCACTGTAGTAATAACAGGGTGTCAATAAGAACTTAACATGGTAGTAACAGGTGCTGACCCCGCTCATAGTACTACTGTAGTAATGACAGGGTGCCAACAGGAACTCAAGCCGTCGCAACGTAGCGCCAACTGTGGACGTGGCGTAAAGGTAGCAACTTAGCCGCAGCATCGGGGGTGCCCGGAACAGTCTTTTTTTCGACACCTCAAATAAAAAAAGTAAGAACGAAAACAAACCGGAGCGCTGTCATAACAGGACGACTTGGGATATTGTTTTTGTACGTTTTCATTCCCCATTTTTGGATCACTTGGTTTCAGAGATGCCCCCCTCTACCCCCCCCCCCCGACCCCCCCCTGGGGGGGGGTGTACTCGATAGGAGAGATGTACTCATCATCATGCATGGCCGTAGTCGTATGACCATAGACCCTCGCGTCCCTACAATGCCGGGACGGAGCACGTCGGGTTTTCACCCACCAGGCAGATATTTTAGCGCGAAGCACCGTGAGGTGTTGGGCGAGTTGCATGAAGGGTGAGCTGCATCCTACTAAGAACCGCTTTGAGGCGGATTTTCTTGCGTATGGATGACAGCATCAATAAATTGATTCAATTCCTGGTGTGGCCAGTTTCCAGAGACAGCAACGGGTTTACTATGTAACTGCGTCGTGGGTGCCACATGATATATATACATGCACACTACGTGATACGATCAACTCCCTCGTGCGGAGTAAAGGTTCTCCCCGCACAAAAATTATTCAACTTGACCGCCAGCCGTGGTAACCGCCAAAAACAAAAAACGGTACCCTGGCTGCCCGGCTCACGCAATGAGAGGCGTGCTCTACAGCGTCGTCGCCAACCGACGCCGACCCAACCTATATATATACCAGGTATCATGTATAAATTATAGGGCGGGGGGGGTCTCTATAATCAAGTGGTCCAAAAATTGGAAAAAAGCAAAAACAAAAACTCATAAATCGTCCTGTGATGACGGCGCCCCCGGCCAAAACATTAATCAGCCGGACGCCCATAAAAAAACAATAAACGCGAAATAAGTAATGAAGTGGTGTAGCGTGGAACACCCTGTAATCTTATACGATTTCCAACGGCCGGCGAGTCGCCTCTCACACTACAACCACCCACGGTAGCAGCGGTAGCCTACTGGACAGCAGGGAGCATACCCTACTGTTCAACAGTAGCAGCACTCACAAACCGAACGCTCACCTCGGGGGATGCAGCAGCTCTTCGAGACGGCTTACCAAAGCAAACCTCTCTTCTCAGCGCTCCCCACGACATTTGAAGTCTTGCACCCCACAACGCAAGCACTCGATGAAAGCGCCGATTGCACAAGACAGGCAGACACCATGTGCCGCTCTCTCCGCGCTACCACTTCCCAGAGCACGAACGCCTCACGTCGATTAAAAAAAAAGTCGCCCCACCTCGCCCCCCGACCCCCCTTACACCCCTGCACCCCTGCCTCGCCGCCTCACCTGTGGTGGAACCCTTAGCGACGGCGGCCCCCGCCACTCCCGCCAACTTAAGCGCGGCCAGCAGGACGCGATCTAAGAACAGGTACAGCGCCCACGCGTTCGGAGCCCAGTAGGCGTGCACTAAACCCCTATGGTATTGATAGTGACGGGAATAGAGGGGCGGGGGGGGGGGGGGGGGGGCACGACAGCGCCAATCATTTTTCTACCGTGAACGTGTGGAGTGATGGAGTGACAGAGCCCCCGCCAGGTATGCTCGAAGCACGGAGGTAAAGGTTGAAGCTACAAATTCAAAATTCCATGATGAAACAAATTCAGCATTCAAACTTAATGAACCAAAAATTTAAACCTCCACAACATGAAAAAAAAAAAAAAACTACATGATATACCTAAAATAAATGCTAAAAACAAAAGTCGGGGTGCTTGCTCGCCTGCCGAAAGGGAAGAGTCTGGTACCGACCTGCGCCAGCTGCTTCACGCACGCTTCTTTGGTCCACCCGCCAGAAACGCACAGCGGCCCCATAGCGGACAAAAAAACGCACGAAACCACCGACCCCAGAGCTCCCAGCCGCTTTAAAGACAGCCCCCCCTCCACCCCTCCGCTCTGCACCGCCTCTGTATTGTGTGGAAACCCTGTGGTGCGTGTGAATTCCTTCTTTGATCCCGATTTTGGCGTCGACAGCGCTCCACCCCCTTCCTTTGTCGCGCGAACGCCTCGGGCCTGGACTCGGACGTCTCCGTCCATGCCGTCACCACTGCTATCGTCATGAATGTCATCACCCCTGCTGCCACCACTGCCTCCGCTGCTTGGAACTCCCTTACCCTTGGTTTCCTTGAAACAGTAGCTCCTCAAGAGGTACACGAAGTACAGAGGAGCCAGGGTCAGAAAGAGGTGCTTGAGCATCAGGAGGCAAGCGAATGCCGCTCCTCCTGACAGCACCTTGCCCTGGCCGGCAGGAGGCCAACGGAAACAACATGGGTGGGGGTGGGGTGGGGAGGATTGGGGAGAGGGGAGTCGGGGGGTGGGTTAGCTCGAGTATGAGTATGCGTCGGGCGGCGGGGCGTGGGAAACCAGGCGAGTGACGGCAACTCCTCAAAAGCTCAGTAACGCCATCGATGCCCTTCCTACCGCTTGTCCAGACCAAGCGGCCGTCGTCAAGTTGCAGGAACGAGCCGCCGTGACGCCGTTTCAGGTTGGGGACATCGAACGACTGCACCTCAAGCCGCGGAAACACCCCTGTGCTCCCTTGACTTCGGCATCGTATGTCAGTTTCAACTGTCTTGGCTGACATCTCACGTTCGTTATTAACCCCATGGACAGCAGGAGAAGCCCGAGCAGGAACCCATTGTACTGGAAGTGGATGTGATCGACCATGAACAGCGCCGAGTTAAGAAGAACCAGAGCGCCAACCGCGGTGCGAGTCGCACCTGGAATCACAAATAAAAAAAAGTACAAAAACAAAAAAAACGATAGAAACAAGGCGTGCAGAACGAGTATACCCAAAAACATGCAGAAGAAACACAACAAGATCAACGATGATAGCAACAACAAGATCCCCGTCAACGTCAACAGCGACAACATTCTCCACAACAAAATAACGCGGCGCACAAGAAATACAGATTTATCGACCCCTAACATCACTCCACGAGTACGTACTGCAAGCGGTATCTCGTGAGCAAGCAAACTCTAGAAAACGATGGTCATGCACTCCGATGTTTGTGTTATTGCGTCGCATACCCTCCTACCGGCGGCGATCAACTGACCTTGTTCCATCGTGATTCCATGCACGGTGGCCGTTCGCCCGTCGTTGCTTCCTCCTCCTCCTCCTCCTCCTCCCCCACCGCCACCACCACCGTTACACCAGGCCATCACGCCAAACACCAAGGTCACGTCAACCACCACGACAGAAACACGCTTCATTACAGTCGACAGCGGCCGGTGGGTGGAACGCGGGGGTGGAGCGGGGGTGGGGGGGGGGGGTGATGCTCGTCGGCCAGTAAAGAAACGCGCAACAAAATGACAGGAAAGCGCTTCGCTGCAGACGACAGCGGTTGGTGGGTGGAAGGGGAGATGGAGCGGGGGGGGAGGGGGAGGGGAGGGGCATTGACGCTCGTCGGCCAGCAAAGAAACGCGCAACGAAACGACACAAAAAACTACCACGACACATATGCGCTTCATTGCGGGTGACCGTGGAAGGCGGGGGCGGATCGGGGGGGGCGGGGGCGGGGGGGGGGGGGCGGGGGCGGGGGGGGGGGGCATTGGCGCTCGTTGTCCAGCAAAAAAACGAGCAACGAAACGACAAGTCAATATACACCTATTAATAACATGAGGAAGCTTCAATGCAGGCGACAGTGGTTGGCGGGTGGAAGGCGTTCGCGGAGCGGGGGACGGGGCATCGGTGCCGGTCGGCCAGCAGAGATACGCGCAGCCAGCAGACGCGAAAAAACGTCATGGCATAACCACGCTTCATTGTGCAGGCGACAGTGGATGGCGAGTGGGAGGCAGAGGTGGGGCGACGGCCAGCTAAGAAAAACGCCGCAATACGAGACGTGCCACGGTGTAACAGGCGTGTTGACGGCGTCTTGTATAGACGGGGGCGGACGGTGCCACCGCGTAGTGAGGTGAGGTAGACGCTTGGAACGCGTGGCAACTATGCTGTATGCTGATATGCGCGCAACGCCTGTGCCCCCTCGTTCGTTCCCGACCACAGGAGCAGCGCAACAAACAGGCTCTATTACGGGGGCCATAGTTAATAGGACCTATGGTATACATAAAAACCTATATATGTAACCATTTTTACTAACAATGTTTGGTCCTATTATCTATGATCCCCCGTAATAGTATCAGGCGGTAAAATTGGGGAAAAAATATGCCACCGTCCTGTTGTTGTTGTTGTCTTCACATTAAATCGTCCTTTCTACCCAGCTTCATCAGTACACCCAGTGTCCGTCCTGATTCCCTATCCTAGAGAGATACCGATTATGTGGTCACACACTGTGAGACAGAGGAAGACCAAAAAATGAAAATAAAAATCGCAGATTCAAGTGTCAAGCAAATGAAATGTTAGCGAGCCGGGTACGATAACACAACACAAGCAAGACCGGAAAAATAAGAACAAAAAGACAATAAACCCAATAAAACAAAAATCTGAAATGAAAAAAAGAAAAAGAAAAAAAAAAACAGAACTCAAACGGTGCAAGGAATTCAGGAAGGCTGTCATTAATAGACGGAAAGCGTACGTACTCAGGAAGGGCAGGTATCTGCTGCGCGGACGAGGCAACACGAACGAGAGGGCGATACAGGCAAAAGTCTGTAAGAGCTAGTCGAACCGATACCTAGCCACCCGATCTATCATTTCGTTTCTGCATTTGCCGACAGCTGTATCAGTAACAGCCACGAAACAATCGCAGCGCAGTAGTACGCACTGGTATCATGCACACGGCACTAACAGCAGTGGGCGAAAGCCCCCTGTCCGGCAGCAACACCGTTCCAACGTCTACTGGTTGACAACATGTCGAGAAAAATATCCACCCCCCGCCCCCCCGCCATGTTTTACGCGAGCACAGACAAGGAAACCCTTGAAAATACGGTCAAGTTCCAAGACCTGCTTCTTCACCATCGACCGACCGAGAATCCCCCCCCCCCCCTCCTACAATATATAGGTTGGGCTGGCGTCGGTCGGCAACGACACTGTAAAACATGCCGCTCACTACGTGAGCTAGACAACCAGGGTACCGTTTCTTCTGTTGTTTTGTTTTTCTGTTTTGGCGGTCGCCCACAACTGGTCGTCGAGTTAGATCATGTGTGCGAGGTGAAGAATATTTACTCCGCACAAGGGGAATGATCGTATCACGAAGTGGTTATGGGTTTATGGTAAGGCACCCAAGAGGCTTTCACATAGTACTTCCATTGCTGTCTCTGGACGAGGCTACACCGGAAAGAAAGTCAACTCATTGAAGCTGTCATCCGCATGCAAGTCCGCCTCACAAGCGGTTCGTAGTAGGATGCAGCTCACCCTTCATGCGACTCGCCGGATACCTCACGGCGCTTCGCGCTTGGTACGAGCAATGTCTGCCTGGTCGGTTAAACCTGAAATGCTCCGTCCCGGCATTGTAGGGATGCGAGGGTCTATGGTCATACGACTACGGCCATGCATGAGATCGAGTACATCTCTCCTATCGAGTACACCCCCCCCTCGCCCAATCGGCCCACGCGCGAACAGACGAGAAACCCTTGAATAGGGAACCTAGCAATGTAAACGTTAACCTTTGGCACATAGGTTATGTACGTATTTAAACCCAAACCTGGAACCATTCTGCCGCTGCGCTGGGCTCGTAGAGAGGCGCGATTCTGACCAGATCCGGGTCCACGAACACCGCCACCTGGGATAGTACCCACTGACGGAAAAACAAACGCGGGAACGTTCCGAGAACTTTCCTTCAGACACCAGATCGACCGGCAGGTACACACACTCAACTACCACGGGGAAAGAAAAAACGGTCCGCCTGGAAGCGGGCGCTATTTTTTTTCAAAAATGTTCCGAACAACAAGGACCGTCTGTAAAATAATTTTCGAACTAAACGGCTCTTATATTCCAGAACAGAGCGGTACATCGTTTGCGCCGACGAGAAGCAGGGGACGCTCTGTTTTCGACCCCGGGGATCCCGAACCCGCGCGTGGGTGTTCCATCTGAGCGAGGAAAATCTGCATCGAACAGGGTGAGCTCGGTGGCCAGATAGAGATGGTTGCAGTCGTATACCAGTCGGATGTGCCTATGCGCCGCTTTTGAGCTCGAGGTGCTGGTCGCGCTGACAGCTTAGGTAGGTTCTGCCTACCAGGTACACACGATCAAGCTTGCGTTCGATGTAGAGAAGAATACAGCAGTACAGATTGACGTTCTAGCCGAAGAAGCTCGTACGAGAATTTCCCAGTTTTCTGACTTAATGCGGTATCACTACAAGCTGAGTAATTCTACAAGAACAACACCAGCCTTAACCCATTCAGTACTGCACTGTGCATGCACCTTAATACGGCGCAAAATTCAGATGTTTTGCCCCCACATGTTGGGAACAAGCTACTCCTGACTGTAGGGCTTGTTGGTGGGGGTTTTCTTGCAGTCGTAAGACACGTGTCGGGAGCAAACGGTGTACGGTCAATAAAACGGTTAATACTTGTAAGTAGAGTCCAGCATACTTTTTTAACCGATGATGGGGCCAACGCCGTCAACTGTGGTGCCGGACTATTTAGCGATAATTGGCAGGTGTGTACCACTGCTGTGGACGGAATATTAAGGACCGTTCGGTCTTCATATTTATGATATTTACAAGGGGCTACGCCGGCAGCCCGGGCGGCCGCCGGTCGCAGACGCGCGTGAAGGGAGTACAACGCAGAGGAGTAGGAGAAGGCTGAGACTCGATGCCAAGAGAATGAGAGCGTGCGCTCCGCACTCCAATCTGAGAAGTGTGGGATGAAGTTGTTGTATGTCTTCGTAATAACAGAACGCTGGCGACTACTTGCCGATTAACCGAGAAGCGGCGGAACGCTAGAAGGCGGTGCAACTAACTCCTAACTCAGGGAGTACGCGATGACCGACAGCGTAGCTCCGTAGAAAGGTGCCGTCAGAGTAGCTGCTGTAGCAGTACTGCTGCAGCTCTACATCTCCGCATCCACGTAATACAGCCCCTCTGCAGATGCCGCTGTACGATAGAGCACACACCAAAAGTGCTGCTGGCTGTAGGTAACATGCGATATCTCTCATATACCCCGGCATCATTTTTTATGGATGGCAGTTCTTAACGAAGTCTGGGTGGCATGTGCTATCGGAGCGTTCCATTGATGCCCCAGATACAGCCACCCGCGCAGGTCCCCACAATAGCAACGCCGGCCGGGTAGCTGATCTTCCTCGTGGGTCAGGGGTCGGAGAGGACGTGCCGGATAAAACCACGCTAATGCAGACACTCTGCCGAGAGACCATGGGCCAAAACACTAACAGGGCAGGGATTTTCGGAGATTCCTTCGTAGATATCAACGTCAAGGCTTCGCGTGGGCGCTACGGTGCTGAGCGGGCGCATCCTCCGACGCCGGGCGTTTCAGGGGTGGAAGGGGCACTCCTCGGCGAATAAACCGCGCGAAAAGACGGTTATAGGCGGGAGAGGTCCGCCGACCAAAAACGGATCGAATCAGGCTGAGGATCATCATAGGTATATTTATATTTTTACTCGAAAGGTCCTTGCATTTCCGTCCAAAGGAGTATGTACAAGTACAGCTGCCGTACCTTTATGGTCGTCCTCTCTACGAGTACTGCTGTGCACCCCGTTGTACTATTCATAGCCGTAGGCTCAATTACAGCCGTACTCGTACACCAGGGGTGTCTGGCGTCAACACAGGAAACTCTTATTATACCTGGTAGTCAACATTCAATCTGAGTACTATTACGGGGGACCATAGTTATTAGGACTCATGGTACACATAAAAACCTATATATTTAACCACTTCACGAACAATATTTGGTCCTATTAACTATGGTCCCCCGTAATAAACAGTCGTTACTTTTCCGTTCGGAGTCGTCTTCGTATCGGTGTGTATGATATGATTAATGTATTGCATCCGAAAACACAAACGCGGAGAGATTATACACCGCGCTCTGAGAACAATGATGTGAGTATCTAACCTTCGACTACTTGCAGCTCTAGATAAGACCAGGAGCTTAGAGCTGCACCTCGATATTGAGAGACTTTGAGCAATCCGAGCCATCCCACCTGGAAGTACCCAAACAGAGGGGGGTAGTCGAGTGTCCACTCTGAAGTGTCCTCGGAGTACCAATTCTTCAAAGGCGTCGAGTAGGTGACGGCTAACCAGTTGCGGTGAACCTGGCCAAGAAAGGTGGTTATCACACGCGGACAGCGAACAGTAGTATTACTAGTGGGCGGTGGCTTTGTGCGAAGAACCAGCACCTATGCGCTATCTGAAGAGCGTTATGCCCCCCGGATGTCCCCTGATTTTTATCTGATGATACGAGTAGTGGGCATGGGATAGCCCCGACTTTCGTGGAGTCGCCGCTTACTGCATGCGGCTGTACAACAGTACCTGCAGTCCGATATCCATACGTAGCTCACCTCGAAGTCGGTGCTGTGGTACAAGTCCGGGGCCAGCACAAGCAGCTTTAGCAAAGCGGCTGCAACGAACAACGTTGCTAGCGAAGGCCATCTACGTCGTTCTCTGGTGGCGCAGTCCATACTAGAACACAGGAGCCAGGCTTTAGCTCAATCGGTGGTATCATAGAGCAATGGGAATGACATTGTCATATGGTCATAAGAGTTCGAAATCGCTGTAGGTGGGTTTGATTGGATGATGGGAGGCATTTCTGCATAGGGTGTGCCAACCATGAAGTGCGGCGGAAAATGCGTCAATCATGCATCTTCACACCACCTGATCGCCTGATCAACTGACCACCTGAGCTTCTCGTTGCTCGTTGCTCGTCCGCTCGTCCCTTCGCAGTTTCGTGCTCCTATTAAATCTTATAGCCCTAGTGGGTGGCCTGTCGATCATGTGTTCACGTAGCACTTCGTAACTTCGTATACCTGTGGTAGCAGGTCTAACGCTCGCCCTTCTTTCATCGTGATATATATCGTGATTCAGATCCGGGGTCTCCTTGAAGGTTGTTGTTTTATTTTTATTTATTTTTCTGCCCCGGAGAGCGAGAGGAAACCCCTGTCCACACTTATTTCTCAAGTTTTCGTGTATGTACCGGTTCGAACCCGGTTCGTTTCTTCCACCTTGGTCGGGCCTGTGTCTGTGACCGTCATTAAAGTGTGGTTTACTCCGAGGATGTATGTAGGCACCTGAGTGGGTCTATTAGTAGATATTATCTCTCCCGACTCACTGATCAGGTAGTTAGTGTGGGATTTGACCCCACTAAAAGCCCTGATAGTCTCCCCAGCTTGGCTCAGTACACGAGTCACCGTTGCTTTTGTTTTTGTTGTTGGTGGTGGTGGTGGTGTGGTGGTGGTGTCGTTGTTGTTGCTCCCCTTTTAGAACTGCACTCTCATTTTGGGGGAAAAACAGTCAAATATCAAGTAGTTTGTCCCCAAAACGGGACTGCGGTTCTAAAAGGTAGCGTTTCACCGCCCCCTCCTCGCTACGCATGCATGGTATATACTTTTTTTGCGCTCGATTGGTACATCGCGCGAAGAGGTCTGCACGTCCCCCGCTCGCCGACCTACATACATGTAGTACATGCTTTTGATCACGTCATACTTTAAAATACTTACCTGGTAAGGGTTTACCAGGTATACTGCCTTGTACATACTGCCGTACTGCTGTGCAGCTTATAAGTAAGTCCTCTCTCCTACGTATGTATGCCGCAGAAAGCTCAGTTTGAGGTTCATGCTTATTTGCAGGTACACCCCAGCTGCATTTCTTAACCTGACGTTTCTTATTTGTGTTGTATTTCCTCAATCGCTCCATCTCTTGAACGGGACATTTCTTATTTTTACAGCGAGGGATTATGGCGGCAGGGGCTTGGATATTATCCGGTAGATTTTCGACAATAAAAAATTATCAAAAAGATGGAAAACAGAAACCTCCATGCTGCGGACGGAGTCTAGGGTGTGTTGGGTGCTGGGTGTTGTACAAAGTGTTGTATAGTCCGCATTTCAAATTTGATTCGGCATTTAAATTTCCGAATAGGACTCCGTTCCTCATCTCGTGTGAGCGTCGATCGCTGCAGTTTCTTAACCCTTTTAGAACCGCACTCCCATGTGTGGGGACAAACCCCTCTAATTATAAGTGGTTTGCCCCCAAAACGGGACTGGGATCCTAAAAGGCTGTAAGCTCCTATTAATATCTTGTATGCCAACTCGAGCTACATTTCATTTCTTATTCTTGGGGAAAGACGAGCCTTAATTCCTTGCCGATATACCAGGTATATGTTTTAATAGCAGAGCAGGGCGTACAACAGGCCTCCGGCTCGTGGTGCACTGTACAACTGTAACACTCTGCCTGTTATTATGCTGTACAGGGGGGGGGGGGGGTAAAATAGGCGTGCGTCTCGTGGTGCGCGGTGCGTCCCCGGCCGCCGGGGGTCGTCTTTTTGCGTGTATATACATACCTGGTCTTAGTTATATATATATATATATATATGTGCGTTAATACACTCAAAGTGTGCTCTCGCCCGGTCGTTGTATCCTCTGATAGACGTGGCGTTGGCTGGCTCACAATAAAATACCTGGCACTGGTACGCCATTTGGAACGAAAAAAGGACAAAATGACGATCAACAAGCATGTAACCAGGTACCAGGTAACAAACCAGACGCGTTGCGCCGAAAAACACGCCAACAGATAAAATCTCCTTGCTGCGAAACAGACCCATAGGCCGCACATACATTTATTTGCTTTTGTTTTCTACGGCTAAAAAAGGTTCGGGACATAAAACTATACGCCTCACGGTGAAACGTACGGGATTATTGAAAAAATGTGCGCCAGCAGCAACATTTATTTCACAAAAAAAGTAGTCAATTTGACGCCCTGCTGTACAGCAATAATAGTAGTACTACAGCTTTACTCGTATGTATGCCCTTTCAGCTCGATAAAATAGCGCCCGCATGAAACAATAATGGCAGGATAGACAAGCTGAAAGTTGGCACGGAAGGGAGGTAGACTTGGTGCATGGGTTTCCTTTTGTTTCCGAGGTTTTCTTCTTTCGGGAAAGTTATGAGTGATCCATGTTGAAGGTCATGCTGCACATTGTCGGATGGCAAGAGAAACAATAATAATAATGGCAGGATGGCAGGAACAACAGCCGTGGCCGACCTAAGTACTCACAACAAATACGTACGTATACCGCGCGCAGTAAGAGAGTTGCTCGGCCATCGCGTACACGTCACCAGGACGAACAGATTATATTCATAAGTGTTTTTACGCATATATACTGGTATGTGATTTACTTCGTGAAAACTGCCCGTAGCTCTTCTTGCGACCACTCACAAGGTCAATGTGGTCAACAATCAACAATGTGATATCATCCATCTACAGCTCGCCCTTCGTTGTGCTCGGCCGTCAGACACGCACGCATACACGCATGCCCATTATCAGGTCTCCTGTGGACCCCCCCCCCACCCCTCCCCCCCAAGCCGTTGCTTCATTTCAGACATATATCAAGTACCAGGTATACGATATACCAGGTATATCATTGCTGCTATTTACGAATAGACACCATCATCCACCATACATACAATTAATTGTACATACACATCATGGTGCGTATCATAACGTTGGCACGACTTTATCATTTCACGCCCAGAGCAGGCTAGGGTGGGTTCGGCCCGCGTTACGGCATTGCCGAGCGGGAAGGCAAGGGCAAGCCAGGATTAGGAGCGAATGCAGCAAGCAGTCAGCAATACGCAGGAAGCAGGGAGCGGGCAGGGAGCCCCGCGGTTGTATTGTAGCGCACCACAAGGGCGTGTTCTGTGCTCCAGCATTTAATTTTCCGAATATTTCTGATTCCGGGCGAAGAGAAAAAATATGAAGAAGGACTCATTCTGATCGAAGAGCGTTTTTTCCACAATTTCCAAAGTTTGGAGATAACTGGAGATATCCATCATTATACGGAGGCGTTCTGTCGCCATTCGTGAAATTCTCCAGAAGAAAAAAAAACAAATTCCTTAAATTTCACACACGTGGGGAAAAAATCAGGAAAACATAGAAGATTGAAGAGTTGCGCGAAAAAAAAATGAAAAAGTGGGGGGGAAACTCTCCGACAAAAATGATCCATGGACCGGTCCTACCGAGGGAAAAAAAGAAAAAAAAACGAAGAGCAGAACTAAAGAGCACGCGAGTTTTATTGGTTAAATTATACGGAATAGAAGTAGAGATCCTGATACCTCTATTTTCCCATTATTTATTTTCTTTCCAAGTCCCAGAGGCTTTAACAAAACGGAAATGGGTGCCAAATAGACGAAATATGGGTTACCCAGGGTCGAAGAGGTACATAGGAGAAGTTCGAAGCGTTGGGGTGAAGTGACGGTAAAGTTTCTACGACCGGTTGTCAAGCGCACGATTGCCGAGGTAAGGCATGTGGCTGGCACGCGGCTTGTCTGCTGACGGCGCGAGCATATATGGGTAGGGAATCACCAAGGGGTGCCCTTGCAAGACCCCGGGGGATCAGGAAGTGGCTGTGGCGGTAAACGTTTCCACATGAGCTCCACTCAACATTCAAATGTTTGGCATCGAACAGCGATGGCCGATACACAAGTTCTAGAGCACTCCGGCGGGAGCGGGTTGGACCACGAGAACCGCCTGCTGTGGGGGATGTTTCGTGCGTGCGAGTTGTGTCTATCCACCGACTTCGAGCGCTATCGCTGGGAATCACGTGATGGGGCGGTTGAGTCATTCATTCGAAAATGCACCGCGTACAAATTCGATTCGGCTTCTTCGTTTATTTTTCCTTTTTTTCTTCGTTTTTTTATCTCTTTAGAACTCAACCTGTAATTTTACGAAAAACGAAAGTCTGTTCCTTTACATCGTATTTCGTTTTTTTTCGTTTTTTTTGTCCTCGTTAGGGCCCCGGCGCTTTCTAGTTGAGACGTGAAAAGAGGAATCCGGGTCCCGTCTCCGGTGTTGGGTACACGGCGAAAGGCGAGGTATAGCCCCACCTGTTCAGTCATCCATCCAACCGAAACGAGACAGATTGGACAACGCAAGGTAAGGTGTTCCAAGCAAACCAGCACACCTGAGATGATGAGTGATACAACAAGGTCTTGAGGGTTACACCTGGACGATGGTTATAGTGTCTCTCTTCGTAGCCGCTCGTACATATATAGGTAGGTACAGCTTCCGCCCCACGCTTTGACCGCGAAGTGTGTCCACCCACGAGCACAATATTATACCGGACAAACCTGTTAAGAAAACGAGCACTGAAGAGTGTCAGGCTGATAACTACAGGAAACTCCTACTATAATAAACACGGGAGCCGTAACCTGTAGCTAGTAGTGTAGAACGATATATATCTGCACTGTACACATATCTTCGCGGGGAAAATCTTTGTAAGCTCGTGCTGAAAGTCGACCTCTCTCGGTCTCTGCGCCCGGCACAATCCAGCCTCTAGCTCCACACAGTTCTCTCAGTCCCACGCTACTGTCTTGCGAAACTATTACGGGGGACCATAGTTAATAGGTAGGACCAAATATTGTTGGTAAAAATGTTCAAGTATATAAGTTTTTATGTATACCATAGGTCCTATTAACTATGGCCCCCCGTAAATAGCAAGATACAATCACTACTACTGATGTTGCGCTGTCTCCGTGACGATGCTGGATGTTGATATGTGAATAGCATTTTCTCGACATTCAGAATGGTCCCACCGAAAGCTCATTCCGGCTCGCAGACGACATACGTAAGTGGTTTCCACTCCATTCCGGCTAGTGGCGACATCTACATTACTTAGTCGTTCTCCCCTACTCGTAGCTCACTCTCGCCCATCATAGGCGATACGTTAGCAGATTTCGACACTCCACCCCCCCCTCAATATCACATCCAAGTTACAGGAGGGAAAATCACCGCGTATCTGCTTGCGTTTCCTCAACGGCGTCGGTAGACCTCCTCCGCGTCTACCTGTACACACTAGGTTCGCGGGCAGGGCCGCAGACATTCCGAGTGTATTAATAGCGAAGGAGCACAAGTTCTAGAAGTCTGCAACAAACGCGTGTGGTGCTTGTGGTGCACTCCGTCGTCGATCCGAACCCGCCACAACACCCCTGTAGTCGCCGACATACCAGGTATATGTTGAAGGGATAACTGAGGACCAACGCCCCAACGGGTAGGGTGGACCGTAACTGGTCCGAGTCCGGCGGGAAGGCCTCATAGCCTTGGTTTTTGTTGGTGGGTGAGCAAACGCAAGTCCCACACTACCCGGGAGAGATGACTCTCCCGGGTGGCTATCTCCACCGCACCTGCTCCTCTCGGGGGTCAGGTCGGGTCAACGTGCCCAACTGGGCTAAATTGACACACGACACAAACGTGGAAGTGTGGTGAGCTTAAGCTTTATTTTTACCAATCCGTCGGAGGATAAAAAAACAAAAAAAAAAAAAATAACCTTCTACTCCGAAGCAATTAATGTATATTAGATATCCACCATACTCATGTTGTATTATACTACTCCTTCAGCACTCACTGCGCACGAGGCTATAGTAATACCTGGTAGGGGGTAGTGCAACACGACTTCCTACTAGTTATCCACGAAAACGCTGCGCTCTCGCTCGAAATCGACCGACGGATCCGCCTCATGCGAGCATGCCTCAAACGGTTCGGCCCGGAGTTGTATGATAGGACGACCGCCCCCCTTAGCCTTAAAGTCCGAATGCTGAAGGCCGAGGTGATTGAGACCCTGCTGTACGGGTGTGTGACGTGGACCCTCAGAGCGGAACACTTTGCCAAGCTTGAACGGCTCACCACCAAGTCCTGCTGCGAGTCATTGGCTTCCAGCGCCGACTTCATACTGATCATGCCACCCTCTCGTACGCGAAGGCCCTCAAGATGACACGTTGCGAGAGCATCGAAACGACCATTCGTAAACGGCGGCTCTTCTTTGCGGGGGGCGTGGCACGGCAAAGCAAGGAGCGATTACCCAGTCGGGTAATGTTCGGGACGATAGCTGGTGGGGAGAACCCGAGACCAGGCGGACAGTGTAAGACTTGGCATAGATGCATAGTCGAAGACCTTAGGGAGTTCCGAGCCACCGAAGGGTCAACGGAAGTTGCCCCCTTGGTGTTTGGAGTTGAGACCGCGTTGTGGTCCACTGCAGCCAAAAAGGTGGGGAAGTGGTACCGGGGGATCCTTGAAGCAGCCGAACGGTTCATGGTGAGGTGGCACGAGGTTGAGGCTGAGATGAGTAGGCAGCGCCGCGCATCCGCCGTGGATGGTGCCCAAGGGAACGGGGGGGGAGGGGGCAACAGGAGAAGTGGCAGAAAGCCCGACCGAGGGAATGCGGAGAGGGGGGGGAGCAGGAGGGGTAGAAGGGAAACGGCGGTAGACGAAAGTAGGAAGGAGATGGCAGACAGGGTAGCAAGGCACCAAGTCGACTAGAAAGTAGAACATGACCATACTACTAGTGCTACCAACCGGTGCAGCTGGTTCGAACGTGGTCTTCCCTTGTCTTCTCTTCTTGTTTTTGTTTTTTTTTCTTTCTTGCGCTGACTCTCCGTGATTTTCATATATATTTTTTATCTTCCTCTTCCTTTTCTGATTGATAAGCCGTACTGAAGGAGCCGTGTGGCGTGGTTGGAAGACGAACCTGCTCTGCTCGTTTCGTATTGTCTGACGCCAAGGGGCTGGGCATAGTTGACGAACGCAGGGCGGAGACGGCAGTCTGGGTAGCAAGGTACCAGGCGGATTAGCAGGGAGAACCTGGCTATACTACTCGTACCACAAGCTGCTGCCGCCACCTGGAAGGTGCTTTGGGCTTTGGTCTGCCTGTTATTTCCCCTTTGTTATTTTTCCTTGTTACTTTCTCCTTGGTTCTTTGTCTTACTCTGTTCACAAGCAGTGGTGTTTTTTGTCATTTCTTCTTTTTTCCAGCTCGTTCTTTTTCAAGTGTTGGCCACCTCGCCTGCGGGGGGGGGGCACGACAGATTGTTTCTCTTAGATTTTGCTTTCATTTTTCTTCTTGTTCTCTTTCGATTTGTCTACCTTGTTTTTGTTTTCTCTTTGATTGTTTCTTTTCGTTTCACTATTTCATAGATTGCGTATGTCGTGCCTGTCGTATCTAGTATGATGACATGGCTTTGCATTGCCCACTGCAGTGCACACAGCACACGTGGCAACGTAGTATCTCTGTGGCGTAGCTTTGTGACCACAGAACTTGTATATCTTCTAGAATTGAAGAATCGGCACGGACACTGGTTGTGCTGGATGTCGACGGGTAGAAAGAACGGTTTAATGTGAAGAACACACACACACACACACACCCGTAATACGTATATCCGTGCAATGCGCTTGCCGTCGGTGATTGCGCGGGAGGCCCCACCTGCAGGCCACCCCCAAATAGCGATACCTGACCGCGTCTGCCAACATATATGTTGGTTTTGTAAATATTACGTGGGACCATAGTTAATAGGACCAAATATTGTTAGTAAAAATGGTTAAATATATAGATTTTTATGCGTACCACAGGTCCTGTTAACTATGGTCCTCCGTAATAGTGGGCTTCGGTCATTGGCAGTGCTAGTTACACACAGACTAGCCTAGTGTGTGTGTTCTTCACATTAAACCGTTCTTTCTACCCGTCGACATCCAGCACAACCAGTGTCCGTGCGTGGGCTTCGGTCATTGGCAGTGCTAGTTACACACAGACTAGCCTAGTGTGTGTGTTCTTCACATTAAACCGTTCTTTCTACCCGTCGACATCCAGCACAACCAGTGTCCGTGCCTGTCGTATCTAGTATGATGACATGGCTTTGCATTGCCCACTGCAGTTCACACTGCACACGTGGCAACGTAGTATCTCTGTGGCGTAGCTTTGTGACCACAGAAGAACTTGTATCTCTTCTAGAATTGAAGAATCGGCACGGACACTGGTTGTGCTGGATGTCGACGGGTAGAAAGAACGGTTTAATGTGAAGAACACACACACTAGGCTAGTCTGTGTGTAACTAGCACTGCCAATGACCGAAGCCCACTATTACGGAGGACCATAGTTAACAGGACCTATGGTACGCATAAAAATCTATATATTTAACCATTTTTACTAACAATATTTGGTCCTATTAACTATGGTCCCACGTAATATTTACAAAACCAACACATATGTTGGCAGACGTGGTCAGGTATCGCTATTTGGGGGTGGCCTGCAGGTGGGGCCTCCCGCGCAATCACCGACGGCAAGCGCATTGCACGGATATACGTATTACGGGTGTGTGTGTGTGTGTGTGTTCTTCACATTAAACCGTTCTTTCTACCCGTCGACATCCAGCACAACCAGTGTCCGTGCCGATTCTTCAATTCTAGAAGAGATACAAGTTCTGTGGTCACAAAGCTACGCCACAGAGATACTACGTTGCCACGTGTGCAGTGTGAACTGCAGTGGGCAATGCAAAGCCATGTCATCATACTAGATACGACAGGCACGACATACGCAATCTATGAAATAGTGAAACGAAAAGAAACAATCAAAGAGAAAACAAAAACAAGGTAGACAAATCGAAAAAGAAAAAGAAGAAAAATGAAAGCAAAATCTAAGAGAAACAATCTGTCGTGCCCCCCCCCCCGCAGGCGAGGTGGCCAACACTTGAAAAAAAACGAGCTGGAAAAAAGAAGAAATAACCAAAAACACCACTGCTTGTGAACAGAGTAAGACAAAGAACCAAGGAGAAAGTAACAAGGAAAAAGAACAAATCATATGTGTGTACGTATTATTAGTAGGTGTGAATTCATATACTGTTCTGTAGGCACACGTCCACATGGTAGTGCGGTAAGAATGTACGAAGCCGCATACCTGGTATATATGGAATATGCCGCCGGCCATTTTGCCTTATGTAACAACCGCAAGAAAGGGTTCTACTATAATTCCAAGTATTTTGTCTCGAAAAATAACGTGCAGTTCAGATCTCTCCGCGTACACGGTGTTCAGCCCGGGCTTCCTCTGTACTAATATTATAGAATACCTGGTACTATAGAACTCGGCTTTTTTTACTTTTTTATTTACAGATATACCAGGTATACCATACCGGACAACTATTGAAAATTAAGCAAATAAATAACGAAAAACAGCACGGCTGTGCCAGAGTGGATTTAATATCTCAGATTATAAGTGCATTCTGCGCTAAATCCCTGTCAAGCTTCTACTAGTGTCGCCTGCCTGCCTGTCCCATTGTGCTCGTCTTCTGAATGTATAGGTGTCCTCTACTGTACTGGAATACTGGAATGTACTGTGGTATAGACATAACTCCAACTTTTTAGCTTGACCAGTAAGTAGGAGGTTTGTCTTATAATACTGTGCTCTCAATGGCCTTCTTGATAACCCATGGTCACAAAAGTGCCCCCCCCCACCCCCCCTACCCGAGTACGTGAATACTGCTATATAAGTACGATCATATACGAACGTTTTTATCGCGCTTCTAGAAGTCAGTATTCAGCATTCAGTTCTATTAATAGTGCTCGTCGGTTTTGATCGAATGTTTCCACGTCGCGCTTTCGCACGGAAGACTCACGAACAAATCGCCTTACTGTGATGCTCCAGCCGAGATTCGAACCCGAGCGCAACGGCCGCAAGGAGGGGTGACAGCAATTTACCGTTAGACCACTAGATGACCCGTGCTTTTGGCACTGTATATCCCAGTAGGTATGCGTGTTTACCAATACGTCAGGAGACATATGTCCAGCAAGACAAAACGTGTGCTGTCAAGTGTGTAGGGCCGAGTGTTCTACACTGAAAGCTACTAGTTTGGTGTCAGTCAAGGCATGTCAAGGCAAAGTTGCCGCCTGTCAAGGGGTGAACAATCTGTCTCCTGACATATTTGGTGTATACTACCAGGTAGACATATTTGGTGTATACTACCAGGTAGTTGTTAACCCTTTTAGAACTCCAGTCCCGTTTTGGGGACTAACTAATCAAATTCCAAGTAATGTATCCCCAATTGTCCCCAAAACGAGACTGCAGTGCTATAAAAGGGTTTAAACGATGCACCGACAACTGGCAACCGACAAATAGATGTACTACCTGGTGTATGGACCGTATATATCTATGTAAGTGTATAGTGTGTTCGTATACTGGCTGAGTATGTGATATCCGCACTGCAGTATGTATCGTCCGTCGCATGTTCGTGCACAACTAACTGTAGTACGAGTCCCCAAGCCTGTGATCACTCAATCAATAGGAGGAGGGCTACGTACGTGCCGAATAAAATAAGGGCGGGGTAGGGCACACAACGAAAACAATTACAAACCACAAAATGTCTATGTATATACTACAGTTAGATGTGGGATGTACAATGCTGCACACATTGTCGGATGGCAAGATAAATAATAACCTTTTTTTTGTTTCCGAGGTTTAAAACTTTGTTCTTTCGGGAAAGTTATGAGTGATCCATGTTGAAGATCATGCTGCACATTGTCGGATGGCAAGTGAAGAAGAGAAATAATAATAATAATACTGAGAATGCAGCGTAGTATTAATAGCGTTTTATGTGTACGTATATATATCGCAACGGACGAATGAAGCCGTTAGGAGTTGGGCGATACCTGGTGGTGTAATAAGACACCCCGGTAGCAAGCCGGTAGTCGGTTGGCTGTTTTTCGTGCTCGCACAGCTGTATACAAGTCCACGCGGTCTACAATTATAATTAATTGCGTAAGCAATTGCCCCTAGGGCAAGGGGGCACAAAATGGCAGCTGGAGAGCAGTAAATCACGACAGCAGTCACGGCGACTCGGTCGTCGTGCACATACAGCAGATTTTTTTTATTTTATTTTTTTTGCTCATATATATCCCATTTATTATCTTCGCCCATCTTCTTCTCTCTCTCCTTCCAACTCGTAACTCAGATCCGGGGTCACATAGCAGGCTCTTCTCCCTCCTTCCCGCTACGGTACGTGCCTTCATTTTTATCGCGAGAAGATTTCAGCCTTTTCTTCCCTCGTCGACTCGCATCGAATTGTGCCTACCCACGCTGCAAGGCGCTCTCAACAATTGAATCATTTCGATTTTCTTACTTTTGCAAACAAAGTCAAAAGTCCGGCCCACCTGGGGCTCGAACCCAGGACTCAACACACAAGAGTAGAATTCGAGGTTAACCCCTTTAGAACCGCAGTCCCGTTTTGGGGACAAACTACTTAAAATTTGAGTGGTTTGTCCCCACATAATATGGGACTGCGGTTGTAAAAGGGTTAACCACTTGAACCACCGGGTCGACCGGATCCACCATAAAAGTAGTGCGTACACGCCACCACAGCTGTCAGGCTGCATCATGCTGATCATACCAGGTACCAGGTATCTGGTATGATGTGAGTAACACCTGGTATGTACTTACTGCGGTAAATAAATACCTGGTATAGATGTAGAGCAGCAGTAAGTACATCTACTCGGAAAGAGATTTTGCGCGGGTATGTCTTCCGAGTACTATATACCAGGTGTACTCTAACTTTTATTTTTTCTCATCCCATTCATTATCTTCGCACATCTTCTTCTCTCTCTCCTTCCAACTCGTAACTCAGATCCGGGGTCACATAACAGGCTCTTCTCCCCCCTTCCCGCTACGGTACTATATCTCCGCCGACCACGACACACGAAATAACGAAATAACCGACGTCAACACGACACGACCAACAGACAAACAGAGAGGGGGAACGATTCGTGAAACTTGAAACCGTTTCCTCTCGATTTCTTGAACATGCCTCGCAGGAAACGAAACACCTTCTGTACGGATTTTTCAAGTGGCCGAAGGAACAAGGAGATTGTGCCAGAGAAGGGCAGAGGATACCACCCTGCCTACAGGGTTTGGTCGGCGATAGCTCCGCGTACACTTGATTATTTCGTGGTTGCTACTGCTGGTGCCTTTAATTACGTCAGCAGTAGGTCACTGCTGGAGAACGAACGGTATCGACAAGGTGCAACCCAGCCCACGGCATTCGAAATTGCCTCCGGCGTTGCACTGCTGTTGCTGCTGCATGCCGACAACGCCAATGTCGTCGCATCCCAAGGAGCTCACCTCTACCCCCGTGGACGACGACGGGCAAGGAGGAGGAGGAGAAAATTCCTCAGCCACGTCCAGTAGCAACCACCATACCACCAAGGAGCCACCCCCATCTTCCGCTGGCCCCTCGAAACCTGCTTCCTCGACCCATCTCTCGCCAAGCCACTCGATCGATACCATCTACGCAATCTCGCAGGCCGGAGGCGATGCGCAAGAGCATGCAGGACCTTCTGCTACAGAGGAGACTGCTGCTGTGCCTTTGCTCTTGCGAGGCTACGCCGCGGCTAACACCGCCGTTGAATCAAGCAACGGCTCTCTCGTTGTTGCGGAAGGGCAAGGCAGAAGTGTGGCCAGGGGCAGCGCCGTGGTGGATCTGTTGGGCGACGGAGGGATCGAGGAGGGGGACGAGCTGAAGCGTCTCTTGCAACGCGCGAGTAGCTTGATGGCGGTGAGTGCTGCTTGTAGGACTGCTGATGCTGCTGCTGCTGTATGTAGTGTCAACCCCTTTAGAACCGCAGTCCCGTTTTGGGGAACCGCAGTCCCGTTTTGGGGACAAACCAGTCAAATTTCAAGTAGTTTGTCCCCAAAACGGGACTGCGGTGCTAAAGGGGTTAAACGCCATGTACCACGTGACCATGTGTTGACCACGTACTGAAAGAGTGTCGCTGTACAGCATTGGATACTGGTTACCGGTTACGGAGAATTGCAGTGTTGAACCCTGTGTATCAGTGTTACTTCTTGTACAATAAGGTACGGTACTGCCAGCATGGGGTAACAGCAACAATGCAATGTAGTCGCATGGCAACTGCTGCTGCTGCCGGTCCGGTGCTGTTGTACTAAAGTATGGAATACATGTACAACAGCAGTATAACCAAGGCACCAAGTTCTTGTAGCCGGCACACAACACGTGCTTCTTGCATGTATTTTACGCTTGCAGTGTTGAACCCTCTGTATCAGTGTTGCTATTAATACGTGTACAATGAGCTACGGCGGTACTGCCAGCATGGGGTAACAGCAACAGTAGTCGCATGGCGACTGCTGCTGCTGCCGGTCCGGTGCTATTGTACTAAAGTATGAAATACATGTACAACAGCAGTATAACCAGGCACCAGGTTCTTGTAGCCGGCGCACAACACGTGTTTCTTGCATGTATTTTACGCTTTCAGTGTTGAACCCTCTGTATCAGTGTTACTATTAATACGTGTACAATGAGGTACGGTACTGCCAGCATGGGGTAACAGCAACAGTAGTCGCATGGCAACTGCTGCTGCTGCCGCTGCTGCTGCTGCTGCCGGTCCGGTGCTATTGTACTAAAGTATGAAATACGTGTACAACAGCAGTATAACCAAGGCACCAGGTTCTTGTAGCCGGCGCACAACACGTGCTTCTTGCACGTTGTTCGTCGTGTTTTTCGGGCTGTTCTTCAATTTTCAACGGCACTTTTCAACGAATGTCTGAACCCTGGTTTACGGCCGTCCTTGCAGTGTTTTCGTGTCGCGCACTCGTA
Source organism: Nereocystis luetkeana (assembly GCA_031213475.1). Lineage (NCBI taxonomy): Eukaryota > Phaeophyceae > Laminariales > Laminariaceae > Nereocystis > Nereocystis luetkeana. The sequence goes on along the minus strand of JARUPZ010000013.1, from coordinate 907,797 downwards.
CCACGGGTATAATACTTCACGGTACCAGTACCAGTACAAGTATCATATTCGGTCCGACTCTACGCATGTCTGGTGCCACTTGCTGGAATACTGGTGAGCTAAACGCGCAATACTATATCAGGTATACTATATACAGCAGTATTGCCAGGTACTAATACTATACGTGGCAACGTAGTATCTCTGTGGAGCAGCGTAGTATCTCTGTGGAGTATCTTTGTGACCACAGAACTTGTATCTCTTCTAGGATTGAAGAATCGGCACGGACACTGGGTGTGCTGGATGTCGACGGGTAGAAAGAACGGTTTAATGTGAAGAACACACACAGCAGTAGGTGCTACTGGTACCACTGCTGCTGCTGCAGGCAAACATGTCAGGAGACAGCGCTTTCACCCCTTGACAGACGGCAGCGCTGCCTGCCTTGACATGCATTGACTGACACCAAACTACTAGGTTTTAGTGCGGAAAAGTCGGCCCTGCGCCCTTGACAGCGCACGTTTTGCCTTGCTTGGCATGTCTCCTGACGCCTTTGACTGCAGGGGTGCGCGCCTACAGCAGTGATCTTCTGCGGCTCATCACCTGTTATGGAGCTCTCCCCTACGAGTACATACCCAAAACTTACATCGATGAAAATAAAACGGCAAACCTCACGAACAATTCCATGCCTTGCAGTTAGGTATACGTACACGATTGATAATGTTCAAGTGGGCCACACCAGGTATTGAGTACACTGCATGTTGCGTATCGAAGATTTCCTTATTTGAGGAGCCCCGTCGGTTTTCAAACGCTCTTGGCCAACAGTAACGTTACTCGTACCCCTACAACCGGGGTGTACCGATTTCAAGACCGCCTCGTGGCAAGCCTATTTGCGTGGTATTATCTCCGTTTTTGTGTCACGTGTTACTCCTGGAAAAGAATGAGCCCACACTATTAATAATTTCAAGCCGTATCTGCGATCCCAAATGGGACGGCGAAACGCTTTGCAATCGTGTGACACCGCGCACAGTGGTATATCACGCACGTCGAAAGTAAAAACCCACGAGTGTATGTAGCCCGTACTTACTGTTGGCCTATTCACCTGATCGTATCTGTGCTATTGATACGAGGTATGCCTCAACCCTTGTATTAATAGGGCAAACTGTTTATGTGCCGTTCCGTTTTGGCGACACGACTATGTACTTAGAATTTGGCTGCGTTGTCCCCAAAAGGCGACTGCACATAAGCAGTTTGCCCTATTGCGGGGGACCATAGTAAATAGGACCTACGGTACACACAAAAACCTATATATTTCCTTTTTTTACCTACAATATTTGGTCTTATTTTATATGGTCCCCAGTAATAGAAGGGTTAAACCGGATGGTCCAACAATGGGTACGCCATTGCTGTATCGTACCACGCTGACCTGAAATATAGGGGCCTTCAGCATATAATTGTTCAATCCAAAACGTCCCTTATATTTTGGGTCAGAGTGGTACGTATTTTCTGGCAGCCTGCTTTCCGGATTCCACCCGTGCTTGTAGTAAAGAGTACTATTGTGGCAGTACTGACAGCTGTGCTGGTTTTTGCGGCAGTAGCCTACTATTACGGGGGACCATAGTTAATAGGGCCTACGGTACACATTAATAAAACCTATATATTTAAGCATTTTTACTAACAATATTTGGTCCTATTAACTATGGACCGCCGTAATAGTAATAGGTGCAGAACCGCAGTAGGGAGTAGGGAGGTGGGGGAGGGGGAAAGACCCTGCTATGTGGCCCCAGATCTGAGTCACGACTACAGTATTACCGGGGGCCATAGTAAATAGGACCTACGTTACACCCAAAAACAGCTGCAGCGCCAGCCAACAGTCGCTTTCGTTTCCCGTCCCCCGCTGCCGCCCCCACAAGGCCACCCTTTTCCCGTTCAACACTAATTCCGGGGATAGCGACTGTCAGCACACGTGTTTTGTTCCTCCACCATTGTTGTTTAGTCTCCAGCGCAACTCGTGGAGGGTTTTACCTTATACTACAAATACCATCGCCAGCTCTTGTATCCGGAATCATGCATCCCATGTCCTGTATCCTGAATCCTGAAAAGGGGAAGGTTAAGGGTACAGTATCCACAACTTTTCGTTGACATCACGGCAAGAGTTGTAGCCTCCTATTGGTAGGTCTTATCACTCTTCGTGCTGTCCGCCCATGATGCATCCCTGCTGTACTCGCACACCCGTGTCCCGTGACGCTATTAATAGCGACACGACCGAACGAGCGCTCCTTCCAATATATGTTCCTCCTGTATTCAGCACTTAGTCTACGTCGGTAGAGAGCCATGATGCTTCCGTCGGTCACAGTGAAAAAAACAGGTTTCCCCCTCCTTGGAGACGGTGAATATTGCTCTTGCCAAGCACTACCGCTTTTCGACTTTCGAGATGTGTAAGTAACGGGCCTGATATCCCGCCGCCTCCTCTCACCCTGACCGACGGCATACACTTGAAGCTATATTCAGCACTTAGTGCACGTCGGTAGAGAACCATGACTATTCCGTCGGTCACAAATGGTCGCAAATGAAAATCAGGTTTTCTCCTCGCTTGAGTTGGTGACTCTTGCTCTTTCTTGTCAATGTCCATGGGTTGATATCCGTAACGGCCGCGCGAGGTATGTAACTGCCGCGCGAGGTGTGTACCTGCCGCTCGAGATGTGTGACTGCCGCTCGAGATGCGCAACTGCCGCGCGAGGTGTGTACCTGCCGCTCGAGATGTGTGACTGTCGCTCGAGATGCGCAACTGCCGCGCGAGATGTGTATCTGCCGCACGAGGTGTGTAGCTGCCGCGCGAGGTGTGTAACTGCCGCGCGAGATGTGTAACTGCCGCGCGAGATGTGTAACTGCCGCGCGAGGTGTGTAACTGCCGCGCGAGGTGTGTAAATGTCGCGCTTGACACCCCCGCCGCCTCCCTTCGCCCAGCGCTATGGCATTCAGCGAGAGCGCCGAGATGCGGAACACCTGGTGCTAGTGCAAGAGACGCTAACTGCTCTCAAGACGGCGCTATCGCTTGTAGGAGGTGAGGGGCTTTGCTTTAAAGCAGTACGGCAGTATAATATGTCGAGCATTGGAAACTATGCGCAGCCAAGATTATGCAACATTTTTGCAAGTTTCCGGGGCTGCTATCGCTGCCATCGCTCGTCCTGTTGTGTATGAGATGTAAGGTTGTGTGTTTGGTTGCCTGTTGCCAAACATCAGCTACATTGGGGGGTCACGATCTGAAAGAGGGGTGGGTGCGTCAGAGCTGTTTAAGTGTAACTAACCACTCTTAAGCCTGGGAATAATGTTCAGAGCTGTTTAAGTGTAACCAACCACTCTTAAGCCTGGGAATAATGTTCAGAGCTGTTTAAGTGTAACTAACCACTCTTAAGCCTGGGAATAATGTTCAGAGCTGTTTAAGTGTAACTAACCACTCTTAAGCCTGGGAATAATGTTCAGAGCTGTTTAAGTGTAACTAACCACTCTTAAGCCTGGGAATAATGTTCAGAGCTGTTTAAGTGTAACTAACCACTCTTAAGCCTGGGAATAATGTTCAGAGCTGTTTAAGTGTAACTAACCACTCTTAAGCCTGGGAATAATGTACAGAGCTGTTTAAGTGTAACTAACCACTCTTAAGCCTGGGAATAATGTTCAGAGCTGTTTAAGTGTAACTAACCACTCTTAAGCCTGGGAATAATGTTCAGAGCTGTTTAAGTGTAACTAACCACTCTTAAGCCTGGGAATAATGTTCAGAGCTGTTTATGTGTAACTAACCACTCTTAAGCCTGGGAATAATGTACAGAGCTGTTTAAGTGTAACTAACCACTCTTAAGCCTGGGAATAATGTACAGCTTCAAGCGTGCCCGCGCCAAGCCGTTCGACCTTACCTTGAACCAGCAATTATCTAGACCGATACTACATGGTACATACATAGCTCTTGAAACCGCGACCCCTACTATCACGGGGGGAGGGGGGCATATTAAATAGGACCTACGGTATACCCAAAAACCTATATATCTGGCTATTTTTTCTAACAATATTTGGTCCTGTTTACTACTGTATGGTCCCCCGGATTACTGCAGTGGTGAGCACGGTGTGGCCCTTTATGTTCGATTTCTGACGATCTTTGGGAACTTTTCAGGGGCATATTAGCGACACCAAAAATGACACTGACAATCCATCGGGTTACCTGCTCAGTTCGGGGAATGGCAAATAATCTGGTGTCCTACTGCAGCAGTTTCATTGCGAGGAGTGGCACGACATGGGCGCAGCTTGATGAAGCAGGCGTATGCTGCGATAGAGGTGGTATTACGGGGGACCATAATAAATAGGACCTATGGTACCCACAAAAACCTATATATTTACCTATTTATACTAACAACATTTGGTCCTATTACGGGGGACCATAGTTAACAGGACCTATGGTATACATAAAAACCTATATGTTTAACCATTTTTACTAACAATATTTGGTCCTGTTAACTATGGCCCCCCGTAATATTTACTATGGTCCCCCGTAATGGCACCTTAGTTTTTTTTTGGCTCCTTGCTATACCCCCTTACAGGCAAATTGCTTAGAATCTGGGTGGGCTGTCCCCTATAATGTTCATGATACCCTCACCCACAAAACATATTTTGAAGAACAAGGTGGACGCTCAACCTCGGCCTACCATAGGCATTGTCCGAATATGTAACTGTACAAACACCCCCTTGAGATGAAGGATAAGGCATGCCTTTATTTCGCCTCAATACCTTTTTGGGTATTTCTTCATAGCAGGACTATTTTGGCCAAAACAAGGTACATTTACCTTCTATCGTGGCGAGATGATTTCAGTCGTCTTGCTGCGCGGCCACACTATCAAATACTCGTAGACTGCTGTTAAGACGTCCTTGGTACCAGATGTAGTCAAAACGGTACCAAACACATCTACTTTTGGCCGGTACAATCTCTGTTAACTTAACCATTTTAGTAATAGTACCGAGTGCATGCTCGTAGGGGCTTTTTCTTGCATGGGAAAAAAAAATGATAGGCGGAGAGCGCGAGAGCGTTAGTTAGCTGCGTTCGATGAAAATCGACGAGCAGTGGGAATGCTGAACCCGATGCGCGAGAAAACGTACGGGCACGTACCGGGGGGGGAGAAGGGACGACACCTGTGACCACGGCTTGTCCAGAAGATCGCTGAGGGTAGACCTCCCTACTAGTTAGTAGGTTGGAAAGTAAAAGTGATGAATTAAAAAAAAACAGTTTCTGGGGACCAAGCGCTCAAATTATGACTAGTTAGTAGCCCAAAGCAGGACTGCGGTTCTTAAAGGGTCATTAAGTACCAAAAGTGTTGCAACTGGTTGTGTTGGATATCGGATATCGATGTCGGAATCGAGTTCGAAACGATGCGGATGAACTAAGAACAACAAAACGATTACGATTGCGATATTCGATACCGGTACACCGAAGCTTTCGTTCAGAGTCAGGCATAAAAAAACCGGGGACGCCAGATGGGAAGGAGGGCGAAACACGGACGCTCGATACGATATATATCGAACGTTCGGTATGCAAATTTCGATGTACCAAAAAGTTGCGGTACGATATACGATATCCATCGCACATGCCTGGTATAATATTAAGTGGCATTCATTCAGAAGGGAAAATCGAAGATACGAGTGACAATTACGGCAACGGTCACTGCGGGATTGGGGCATGTTATCCACCACTCTGTCCCTACCTAGAGCAACCGTTTGTATCGGATCTTAGTGTAGAAAGGATCCCTATATTTCAGAACAGAGTGGTACAATGGTGCGTCTCCGAGGTATTGTACACTGCAAAGGAGGGGTGGAGCTGGCAATGGTCCTACCCACTCTGCTGGGGACCCAGGCTGCTGGTGCGACTGTCAAGGACTCGCCAAAACCTTCTCACGTTTTTTTGTCGTTTTCTCCGGGTCCCGAAAACGTTGATCCCAAAGGAGGGTCTATGGTCATGCGTCTACGGCAACGCATGACAATGAGTACACCCCCTCCCCCCACCCACCTTCGCGCTTGGCGCTAGCGATATATGCCTGGTCGGTGAAAACCCGACAAGCCCCGTCCCGGCATTAACCCCCCCCGGGATAATATTAGCAAAACGTTTCTATGTAATATATGGAAACAACGTAATGAGCCCCCAATTGTTGGAGGTGTCTCTATTAGGAGTAGGAACGGTGCTCCGTCTCGAAAGGGATACGTGGTCCCAATGGTCAAATGACCAAGGCAAGCAACAAATGAGTACGCCCCCCCCCCCCCCCCCCCCGCCCCCCCCCTCCCTCCCCCTCCCTCCCATCCACCCTTTTATGTATATCCTCAGCGGGAAAAAACGTCGAGAATGAAATAATGGGCTCGGTTTTCCAGCGATGTGATGAGGCGTTGCTGGCCGCTGCCGATGGCTGCACTGACGAGGGCACGTGCCGGAGTACGATCGAAACGGCCAAGGAAGTGGCGGCGGAAATGCTTGCGCAGGATCGATGCGGCTTCAGGAAGGTGGGGGAGGCGGGAGGGAGCCGGAGGTGCCTTTTTTTTTGTTTCATGGGTTGAAGTGCCGCCGCTGCCTTGTCGTATGGCAAGCATGCTAATACGGGGGGGGCATAGTGAATAGGACCTACGGTACACCCAAAAACGTACCAGGTATATATTTCCTTTTTTTACTATTACGGGGGACCATAGTTAACAGGACCTATGGTACACATAAAAAACCTATATGTTTAACCGTTTAACCATTTTTACTAACAATATTTGGTCCTGTTAACTATGGCCCCCCGTAATAACAATATTCGGTCCTATTTCTATGATCCCCCGTAAGAATGGTTTGAACATCGCCGTATAACACTATCACGCACTACAGTGATACGATAGAGGGCATATTTCCGCTATTACGGGGGACCATAGTTAACAGGACCTATGGTATACATAAAAACCTATATATTTAACAAGTTTTACTAGCAATATTTGGTCCTATTAACTATGGTTCCCCGTAATAACATGTTTTCTGAATGAGTGACGGAGTTCCTTCACCTAAAATCGTCGGAATGCCAATCTTGTTTCGAAAAAATGACGTCTTTGTATACTTGGGCTATACCCGGTAGGATTATATATCGGGGAAATTCGATTTTTGCTGAAATCAGGTTTCGAGTGAGGTATTGAGCTCTTCAAGTGAGAAGCCTCGGCAAATTCAGGGTGAGCCTCTATCGTGGAACGCGTCCACACTAGGGTGATACTATAACACACACCCTCGGACGGAGTTCCAAAGTGGCTTTTTTCCAGCAACGGGGAGAAAGTAAGTGTTTGGGCGAGAGGTTTTGAACGCCACCATTTTCGTGGTGTGTGTTTGTGTGTGCCCTACCAACCCGTTTAGAAGTCCAGTCCCGTTTTGGGGACAAACCACATAAATTCCAAGTAGTTTGTCCCCCATTGTCCCCAAAACGAGCCTGCGGTCCTAAAAGGGTTAAGGCATGTTTCGGAGAAAATCTGGTCTGAAAACTCGTCCCGGTGTATGTAGCACGGTTTTCCAAGGCCAAAACATCCCTTGACTCGCCCACAACGACTGATTTCCTACTCGAACTATCACTGTAGTAATCAGAACCTAACGTGATTAGCAGAAGATAGGGAGATGTATGTTTTCGGGGATCATCGTGGGTCCTGACTGCTATCCCTCCCCCCCCCCCCCTGTCTATGGTCATACGACTACGGCCATGCATGAGATCGAGTACATCTCTCCTATCGCGTACACCCGCCCCTGTAATAATACAGCTTTGTCCCTCAATATCAGGAAGGGTTAAGTACTAACATTCAGTGAAAACGATCCTTATATTGGGGGACAGAGAGGTATGATTTTCTCTCGAAAAGCGTGACGTCAGCGGTCGACGTAACGTCAACGAACTGAGGAACTTACTGTTTGTTTGTTTTTTCCGGATCGTCCGCAGCAAAACACACCATGTCTCCTGGTAAAAGAGTAAGCGAAGCTTCGCGGGGCACATTCCAGAGGATCGAGAGAGAGACTACAAGGAGATTCTTCACAAGCTTTTAAGTGCTGAAACGCCCGTTTTCATTCGCATCCACCCCGTCGGCCCAACCGGTGCCGTCTCGCGTGTCGCCGTTACGAAACCCAGAAATATCAAAGCAGAATTCACAGTTTTACACGCGAGGTGGACGAGATCATTCGCGGCTTGGACACGGCGCAGCAGCGCTCGGATAGGGGGGGGTGGAAAGGAGAGGGAGAGGAGAACTTGGGGCTCGAGGACGTCAAGTGGAACGCGGAGGACCACGGAGCCATGCTGTATTTCTTGGAACAGGTGATTTGAGTCGTTTTTTGTATGGGTTGTGGGAATGGTGGATGATGCCCTAGGGGGGGGGGGTGAGGGTGTTGGTGGTGTGTGGCGGCGGTGTTGATGCTGTTGTTGGCGTCGCTGGTGCTCTTGACGTCCTTTCCCCCACCATCAGCGCTGACAGCGCCAAATCTGTCGTGAGGGTGGGGGCGGGGTGGCGTGGTTGGTACCTGGTACCTTGGTCGGAATAAGGTATTTTTTCGCGGTGCCTTTTGGTAGTTTAGATCAGCCCTACTTGCTGTTGCTGCTGCTGCTTTTGTTGCTGTTGCTTGTTGTTGCTGTTGCTGCTGCTCTGAAGTTATCTATCTGGTCGGCAGGCCCTGGTCGGTAAAGGCAAGGCAGGAGGACCAAACGTCCTGGGAAGGAAAAGAAACAACCAAAAGGGATGAGCAGAAACAACAGCCGGAACACCGGCAGCAATATCAACAAAAACACAAACACAAAAGCACTCGCAGGGAGAGAGATTTTAACTAGAAACGTACTTTGCAATCATCACGCCTGCGAGCCAAAAGACGGACTAAGGCACTAAACGATGCGTGGGGAAGACCGATATGATTGCATGCACTCGAGCCAGGTTTCGTGATCGGGTTTTTTCCCGTTGTGACTGGTTGACAGAGGGGTGAGGGTCAAAGGTGACCTCTACTTGATTTTGGCGTAGGGGGCTAGGGTTGCTTACCACTATTCGAGATCTAGGTCGACACGCTCTGTACGAAGTGAATGTAACGAGTATAGACGAACGTAACTCGCCCTTACCCTACGCCAATCAGAGCAGCCCTGTCCCTGACCTTGGGCCAACCAGACCAAACTTCGGAGAAGTGGCAAGCTCTACTGTCGGGAGCCAGGGATAAGAGCGGCGGACACATTGTCGTTTTTGCTCGCCCGTAAAGACCAAGTTATGCCAGACAGGGGAATGGAACCCGTACGAAAATCCTGCTCGTTTGATCCGCCCCCGAGGGGGTTAAGCAGCTGTACTAACCCATTCAGCATTGCAGTCCCGCTTTTGGGGGCAACCCACTCAATTTCTGAGCATATTGTACCCAAAACGGGACCGAAGTTTTGAAGGGATGAAGGGTCGACCTTAACGAGGACTGTTTTTTAGTTTTTTTTACAGTATTTTCCGGAAAATTCGGTATTTCTCCGTATTTTCCTTGCAGTCTTTTGGGGAGAGTTGTCTAGACCCGTTTTTCTTTCCTTCAGGGGTGTCGTTCGAGTTTTTCATGATGTTGTCATTTTCAGACAAAAAAAAACAACAAGGCATTTTCAGATACCGGGTATATATCGACGTTTCAGCCGGAAAAATGGCCTCTTTTTCTGATAAATCGCGTCCCAAATTCAATAGAGGAAACTGGAGTGTATCGACAATTTTCAAAATGCTATCCTGAAGAAACGGCAAACGGCGTTGCATGCCTCTCGCTAAATAACTGATGGAACTTCAAGAAAAGCGGGACCGATTCGCCCGTTTCTCTGTTCAAACACGCTTGCGAAGGTGCTGAAACCTCGATTTCCAGAAACCAAAACCGGTTTGCCGTAAGAGATGGCCTGAGGGGTATTGAGCCGTTACCGCCAGCTCCTGCACCCGCCGCCCCCCTCTTTCCCTTTTTTTCAAAACTCCGTCCCCCCCTCCCTCGATCCCTCGATTCCTCTACAAGTCCTTGCTCCCCGACGCTCCGCCTCCACTATTTATAGCCGCAACACGCATCCCTGCTCTTATGTGCCCTTTTTCCCTCCCTCGTTCCCTTGCTTCCTGTTCAACCTCCCTCATTTTATTCACCATTACTTTTATTTCTCCACCCCCTCCCTCCCCCTTTACATCTCCCTACAATCCTTCACCCCTCCTTTTTCTCCCTCCCGCTACTCGTACAACTCCCTCCTATTTTTCACCGCTCCGTCTCCCTCCCTGTACTACCCCCTCTCTTATTGTTCGCCCCTCCCCTTTCCCCTCCTTCTACAACCCTCCCCCTCTCTGCAACTCCGTTATATCATTCACCACTCATTGTTCTCCTTTTTCTCTTTTCTTCCTCCCCTTTTCGGCTCCCTCCCTTCTTGTACAACTCCCTCTTTTTCTTCGCTTCGTTTCTACCTCCCTCTGCAACTCTCCCTCTTCTTCTACGAACCCCTCATGTTCCTCTGCAGACCCCTCCCTTGAACTGCAAATCCTTCCTATTCTCCACCCACTCCCTTTCTCCCCCCTTTCTACAAGTTCCTCCCTCTTTGCATATCTGTCATATTATTCACCACTCTCCCTTTCTCCCTCTCTCTACAACTCCCTCCCCCTTCTTGTGTCTGTGCACCGACCTCCAGCGCTACTTGTCGATGCTTCCAGGGGTGGTGGAGATGGAGAGGGTGGAGAAAGTAAGGCAGCATGCTGAGTGGGCCCTCAGGTACTGAGCTTGTGTGTTTTCATACTTTTTACTTTCTAGCTCAACTCGCAGGTGCCACCCCCCCCCCCCCCCTTCCCCCGGGGCATACAGCCCTTATTTTCATCGGGAAAACCTTTTTTGTTTTCCCCCCATTCCATGTAATAACTTCACCCTTTTGTTGGCTCCCCTCTCCTACTATTACGGGGGGCCATAGTTAATAGGACCAAATTTATAGTAAAAATGGTTAAATATATAGGTTTTAAGTATACTATAGGCCCTGTTAACTATGGTCCCCCGTAATAGGACCTATGGTACACACATTAGCGCATATTTTCACCTATTTTTACCAACAACATTTGGTCCTATTTACTGTGGCCCCCCGTAGTAACTACCGTAGTCGTAACCTGGATCCGGGGTCACACTGGAGGCTCGTATCCCCCTTCCCCGCTGCGGTACGTGCCTTGGAAGGCGTTTTTTCTCATGACGAGAATAAGGGCTGATTGAGCCCTTTTTCCACCGTTCGACTCGCCTGGGTGCAGCGTTCCCACTTCTCCTCGATTTCCATGAAAAGTTGAAATTAATAGCTGTCAAAACGATACGATGGAAGCCTTTGAGGCCCAAAAATCACGACAAATCACGACGCGTCTGGCCCAGTACCTGTCGGCCAGCTGCTACTACTGCTACTACTACGGTTGCTGCTGCTGTTACTTCTTTTGCAGAATAAGCGCTTTATGTGGACACGTTGTACCATTCGGCCAGCACCGTCACGTGCTGCACCCACTTGGTTAATTCCACCTATATACCGTACGCGATCACCCAAACGGTGGCTGCCGTGAAGGTCAACTAGCATACGAGCACACATAATACTGGTATGGACCGACATGCCTCCCTCTCCCTCGAGAACCAACATGCCTCCCTCTCCCTCAAGAACCAACATGCCTCATTCTCGAGAGGTTCCCTGACCCTCATAGGGGTCTCCCGTTTCTCTATTATTTGTGCCATGGAGTATGTTTTTGGTACGTTTTTGCCGACCTTGGTCGTTTTCGTAACGCTTTGGACCGAACTGCTGTACAAGTGAAATATTCCACTCTGTCCGGAAATGTCAGGATCGCTCGCTAACTAATCTGTATGCGCAAAGCGGCTCTTTCTTACATTTCCGCACCGAGTTGTCAATATATAATAGAGCATCTGCAGATCATTCCCACTTGATGATCTAGATATTGGAGGGCAGATACAGTACGTTCCTGATATGTATGGTATCTAGCTCATGTTACCGGGTGGGAGCGGTATATGTATACCCTGCATGACCTAGGACATGTTTCTCGGGTTGGATCTGTACTGTACAGGTCATGCCCAACCTCTCACAACAGCAGGCTAGGGTCTATCGGATCAATATGTAGATGACCTATCTGTAGATGATCTATCTGAGGTTGATATATCTGTAGATGATATATCTGTAGATTATATATCTGTAGATTATCTATCTGTAGATGATTTATCTGTAGATGATATATCTGTAATGACTTATCTGTAGACGATCTATCTGTACATGATCTGTCCGACATGTGCAATCCTCGATGGGCATCGACGTTGCAATACGAATCTTGAACCGATTTCCCGGTAAAGGTGAAGGCAACATTATATCACCATTCTCTCCCGAAAAAAAAGACGGGACGTTTCGATTTACAGTATACCCTTAGGGCTACAGAATATAGAAATGGTAAGATCAGGTAAATCGGCTTTTATCACGAGAAAAAAACTGCTTGGAACTGGTACGTACGGCACAGGTAAGACCTCGTTTTCGGCCGTGCCATGGGGTGGTCTTGAAGTGGGTACTCCGATGCACGGCAATACTTTATTTGTCAAGTTTTCCTTCTATTTAGAGAGAGATTGGTGGGGCCACAGCGTTTTGTGCAAAGGAAAGGACTATCGAGCGTAAACAAAACCCTTCGAGTCGGGCTGGAAACAACAAGCACTATCGAAAACAAATCCGTCACGATAATTTTTCCGCGACCCGCCTAGCCCTTGAGCAGTACAGCTTTACGGTGAGGTCTCCTGACATGCTATGCTGGCGTGTGCCTCCTTTCTTCCTTCGTGGGCAGGCCAATGTTTAGGGAGGCGAGGGTGTTGGTCTTCGGATCTTCCGCGATGCAGCTGTCCACGCCAGATAGTGACATCGACCTCACCCTCTACCTTCCGGCAAGGGAGAAGCTGACCCGAGAGCTAAAGGCAAGCGAGCAGCCGAACGAAGGGGATATTTAATCGAAAACTAAAAAAACGTACGTTAGCTGTGAGTTCAACCGATCGGCAGATCGATCGATACTCAACTTTGCAAGCTGCGTGAACCGTTCGCGCGTTTTCCATTACTTCCCTAGCGGTTGACTACTGGCCGGTGACTCCCCTGGATGCTACCGGGGTCGACGAGACGATAATGCTTGTACCATTTCGTACACTGAAACAGCAGATCGACACGCGAAGGTCGGGGTCCACAAGACAATCGAAAGTTGGTTTACAACAGATTTTACGTGACGGGCACACCAACACACTGAAAATTGTTTGAAATACTCCATTTAAATGTTGCAGCAGATCTTCACGTATCAGTACATGAGTACGTACGTCTGTGTTGGTGAGTCTCACTATCGTACGTGTTGTTGGCCTCTTCTCTTGATACATGAAAAACACGGCAGTATGCACACACCTGTGAAATTGCGGAGGGTGATCCAATAGCGCAGGAAGTGATGTTTCGTGGTTTCTGTGGGCAGGCTAGCGAGTGGCGCATTTTGATCCTACAGCTCTCTGTTCCGTCTCGAACGTCCTACCAGGCAATACGATCACTAGAGCTGGATCCCAAAGCTCACCCTGCACAAGATGCCAAGATGATGGGAAACAAAAGCTAAAACTGAACATGAGCGCCACTCTCACAACCTCCTGTCGTCGTACCATTATTTCGACTCTTTAGGCGCGGTGCAATCACATCGCTTCCCCGGACCGTTACGCTATGTCTTCTCGGTGCGTTACATTCCATCTCCCTGGAGCGAATTCGAACGGGAGATACATGATATCTATATTTTGGGAATAGGCCATCTGAGTAGGAACGATTGACTGGTTGATATCACTCTGTCCGGGAATATAGGCCCCCTTCAGAGTCTGATATGAACATCAAACGGAGGGTATAGCTCCGACCAAGGTGGTACTCAACTCTGCAAGGTGCGTGACAGGACACATCGCGCCCTCTCGTGCTGAGTCCATTTATATTGAAACATGGCGTTGTTGACTCCGATAATTAACTTTTTTTTTTCCCCATCCCATTATGTCTTCTTGGCCCTCTTTTCCCGCTCCCTCATAGTCGTATCTCGGATCTGGGATCACAAAGTAGGTTCTTGTCCCTCCTCCCCACCGCGGTACGTGCCTTGGAAGGCATTTTTATCACGAGAACGTTTCAGCGCTTTTTCCTCGTCGACTCCCGTCGAATTGTGCCCACCCTCGCTCTACTATTGATAAGAGGCGCTCCCGACAGTTGGTGTCATTTGAAACATACTACAGGAAGTCCATACGCAGACTCGGACCCCCGACGTCAACCTTAGCAGTCTCCATGGTTGACTGCTAGACCACCCGGGGCACCCGGCTTGGGGTGCGACACAATGTCATATCCTTCCAGAACCGTTACATCCCGTCTTCCCGAACCGTTTCAATGCGTCTCCCCGACGTGTTGCATCCCATCACTCCATCTCCCTGTGAAGTGGCAAATTCCGCCTCTCGTTCCGTCTCCCCCGAAGCGTGGCATTCCGCCTCTCCCCGAACCGCTACAGTTTTCAACCCTCTCACGTGGTTGTTTTACTACCAGGTATACTGTAATATTTACAGCAGTGGTCCCTCTATAATGTCGGCTGAGGAGTAATAGTGCCGGTCGCCCGCTATAGTGCCTTTTAGAATCGCTTGGTACATACCTATGTGAAAACCCAGTGTACCAGTGTGCGGGATAATGCAATAGTGCCGGTCGCCCGCTATAGTGCCTGTTGGAATCGCTTGGTTCATATGTGAAAACCCAGTGTACCAGTGTGCGGGATAATGCAATAGTGCCGGTCGCCCGCTATAGTGCCTGTTGGAATCGCTTGGTTCATATGTGAAAACCCAGTGTACCAGTGTGCGGGATAATGCAATAGTGCCGGTCACCCGCTATAGTGCCTGTTGGAATCGCTTGGTTCATATGTGAAAACCCAGTGTACCAGTGTGCGGGATAATGCAATAGTGCCGGTCGCCCGCTATAGTGCCTGTTGGAATCGCTTGGTTCATATGTAAAAACCCAGTGTACCAGTGTGCGGGATAATGCAATAGTGCCGGTCGCCCGCTATAGTGCCTGTTGGAATCGCTTGGTTCATATGTGAAAACCCAGTGTACCAGTGTGCGGGATAATGCAATAGTGCCGGTCGCCCGCTATAGTGCCTGTTGGAATCGCTTGGTTCATATGTGAAAACCCAGTGTACCAGTGTGCGGGATAATGCAATAGTGCCGGTCGCCCGCTATAGTGCCTGTTGGAATCGCTTGGTTCATATGTGAAAACCTAGTGTACCAGTGTGCGGGATAATGCAATAGTGCCGGTCGCCCGCTATAGTGCCTGTTGGAATCGCTTGGTTCATATGTGAAAACCCAGTGTACCAGTGTGCGGGATAATGCCGGTGCGCGCTATAGTGTCGATGTATTGGCCTGGCACATACCGGCACTATGAATAGATGGACCGGCACCATTAGGGTACCGCAATGTACCGATATCGCTGACCAGTTTACCAGCACTAATTTAACCGTGAGATGATTGTGCTCTATATACAATTCGTACAGGTAGTTGTCCGCTCATTGTGGACTGACATGTGATCGTGCCGGTATTCACCTCGTGCCACCCTAACGATCGATAGTGTAATAACCAGATAGTGGTCATTTCAACGACCAAAAGTTGACTACTGTAGTGCATTGCCGGCCAGATTGGCAGATTTTCACCCCTTACGGGAAACATATGGTATATTCAGTGTTCAGTGTTGTTGAATGCCGGATATCGAAGTATAATCGATATCCGATACGATACCGATGAAAAATAAATTATCGTATTCAGTGCGCTTTCGATATTCTATACAGCGAAGCATTCGTTCAGTGTCAGCATGAACACGGGGATGCCAGGGGATGGAGAGAGCAAAATGCTTTCGATGCGATATGTCGAAAGTGCGATATGTCGATATATCGGAAATTTCGATACGATATATCCAAAATTCGATATTTCGCTACCAGATACATCGGAACTTTCGATACGGTATACAGAAAGTTTGAAATTTCGATACGAGGTATATCGGAACTTTTGATACCATATCCAACACTGAAGTCCAAACCACTGCTGTGGCCTGGAATGAAATTCGATATTTCGATATATCGGAACCTTCGATACGATATCCAACACTTATATGCATACCACTGTTGCCGGGAATTGTATCCACGTTTGTACCCTCGTGTCAATGTAAAACGGCATTTTTATTACCGGCCAAAGAAAGGAGGAGTGCGATGTTTCACATTTTGGACAGTTCATCGATTCCCACTTGAACGTGATCTACAGAGTAGTAGATACTTCAGGGCAGATGTATTTTCTTGATCTGTATGATCTATATGATCTTTGTGATCTGCAAGATTTGGCTCATATGGCCGGGTGGGAGCCATATATATATAGTATACCCTGCATGATCTACTGTGGGACATGTTTCCTGGGTTGGATATGTACTGCACAGGCTCTGCACAACCTATCGCAACGGTCGGCTAAGATCCAAATGATCTCTCTGTGGATGATCTGTCTGATCTACCTGTCCGAAGCGTGTAACTTTCCAAGCGCCTGGAAAGAGCGTACGAGCAGTACGGGTATTGTCGTACACCTCCCTGTACCCCCCCCCCCCCCCTCTCCGACACCATTATTGTCTACCAGGCTGTATACCAGGTGTATGTATGACACGCGAGCGAAGTTGGGAGGCCGGGGGAGAGATTTTTTTGCGGGTCGCAGAAGAATATTTACAATCATCGGTACCTCCCCCCTCTCCCAGCACTATTGTTCACCACTTTCTTTCTTGTTTTTTTTCGTTTCTTGTGTTTCTCTCCCTATTAATACCAATCCACTATTACGGGGGACCATACTACATAGGACCAAACATTGGTAGTAAAAATCGCGAAATATATGTTTTTTTGTGTGTACCGTAGGTCCTACCTGGTACCTGGTATTCAATATGGTCCCCCGTAATAGTCCTATTCAATATAGTCCCCCGTACTATTACGGGGGACCATAGTTAATAGGACCTATGGTATACATGAAAACCTATATATTTAACCATTTTTACTAACAATATTTGGTCCTGTTAACTATGGTCCCCCGTAGTAGTCACATTGCAGGCATGCTGTCCTCCTATTAATAGTACGGTTTGTGCGTTCATCGTCATCGCGAGAGGACCGCAGGCTTTTTTGCCCTCGTCGACTTGCGTCTATTATCGCTACAAATGTCCCGAAACATGGGGAAGGTTGTATATACGAATAATACTGAATACTATTGAGTAAAAACGGCCCTTGCTCGTATTATTAGGGACAGTGCCTTAATACCGGGGTATCAGGTGTGTCTTAATACCAGGTGTTAAGTGACTTAATACCAGAGTATATTGCGGGTGTGTGCGAGTATATCATACTTGCCACTCTTTCATTCCGACACGGCGTGTTTTTCCCGGGAATGGGGGACGGGGGTGTGGTCTGCAGGATAACATGGAGTTGCGGCGAAAGGAGGCCGCTTCGATCGAGCAGCAGAACAAGGGAGCCGTCGCGCTGAGGCAGGAGAGAACCGCCGAAGAGAAGCAGCAGAGTAGTTTGTGAGTCGGGTATCGTTGCTGTTTTTTTTTCTCGTGCGTCTGGTGTGCGGTATTTACGGATTGGCAGCTGTCTGTGTAAACTCGTCCTTTTGACCCTGATACATGCCCATCATATAGGGATGTCACCGAACTGCTGTATGTTTCCTGCACGACGGTTGTGAAGCCCTCGCCTGAATCCTGTATACCCGCTCATGTCTTTTGATGTACCTGGTATATGATAAGCAAGCATTGTCCTTGATTTCGCGGTCGATTGAAGATCGGTATGTATGTGCAAGGATCGGTTGTAATTTTTTTGTTTTGGTATTTCGGGGAGACGATATCCTTGTCATCGTACTGTCTGTTTCACAGGCGTAGTCCTCCTTTCCGCGTGTCCCAAGAAGAATTGCGCCGCCGTTTTTGTAAGTAGGCGTTTATCTACTACTGATAATTGTTCTAAGCTTATTCTCTAGTCCTCGTATACGAATGCAGTATGAGTCGGCGTGCGTACTGTTGTTTTTTTCGTGGCATATCGTTGGTGTCGTATGATGCCACTGTTGTACTTGGTGTTGTTGTTTCCTCCGTACGTTTCCCTTCGGGAAAAGCCTCAGGCGCTCAGGGTTAGGGTGTTTGACCCTTTTAGGACCGCAGTCCCGTTTGGGAGACAAACTACTTAAAATTCGAGTGTTTTGTCCCCAAACGAGACTGTGATCCTGAAAGGGTTAACTTGACTTTTGTTGGTGGCCTATGACGCAGCCCCTGTTGGGCAGAAGTTCGTTTACTGGAATAGAGCAAATAATAATCAGGTGTAATGGCCAACAATTCAGTGTATAGTACATACGAAGTACAGCAGTAATGTTGATGTTGATGCTGTGCTCTTTTTATTTGTTCGTATGTATCCGATCGAATAATATAGCTGTGATGCCCAGCCAACTAGCAACTAGTCGTCAAGCGCAGCCAACTACTACTGTAGTACTATTAATAGCCGGCAATCCCAGTCAACTACTGTGGTCATTAACATCTAGCCGTAAAGCCCAGCCAACTATTAATAGTAACTAGTCGTCAAGTCCAGCCAATTAGTATCTAGCCGTCAACTGTTGTAGTAACTAGCCGTCAAGTCACCAGTGCAGTTAGTGTAGTGTAGTAAGCCAACTCACAGCGCTACTGATTGGCGTTTTTTCATTCGCAGAGTTGCGCGGGCAAGGGGGGCGGTGAATATGACGGGGGGCAGGCTCAGGGGCATGCAGAGGGTGAGGAAGGAGACACAACAACAGCTGGAGAAGCTGCGGGCCGCGCTTCCTCGGGAAGAGCCGCTCCGTGCTGAGGTATGCATGTACGTGGCAGTGGGCTATTTCGATATTTCCGGACTTGCGAGGACTGTGATGGTTGTGTGGCACTACCCACTGGCCTACTTAGCAAAAGCATTTTGCGGTCAGATACAATAATAATGCTGTGCTCCCGCTGGATCTCCCCATTATTCCTACAACTGCCACCACGAGAATATCGTGCACAAGCACTATCAACATCCTCCCTGCTCTGGTCCTTGTTCTTTCGGACAGAGTTGCAGCTCCATTCGCTCTATCCGTAAAATGTAGTCACCCATTCGGCGCGCATGAAACCGAGCGGTGTCTGCCGTGAAGGTCACATGCTGAGGCGCGTGTTTATTGCTCTTGTGTGGACGGAATCAGAGTTGAAATACCCTCCATTCGTATGTGTACGTCTCGTCGAGCAGTCACCTTCGTTATCCCCAGCTACCAGAGGTACCAGATAACGGTGTGCGGTAAAAGGTGTCGGTCGATATATATTTCGTAACCAGTCCGAAACGAAAAATCGAATGAACTACTTGGGATTAGAGTTGACATAGCCCCTTCACAAATCTCCCGAGTTTTCGGGATAAGCTATTACGGGGGACGATAGATCGAAAATTGCTCGTAAAAATGGTTAAATATATAGGTTTTTATGTATACTATAGGTCTTATTAACTATGGTCCACCGTAATACTTGAATTTATGTGATAAAACCCCTTTCGAGACCAACTGCTTCGAATTTGGCTGGAAGTCGTTTCTGCAGTGGTATCAGGTTGAAGGTTGGCCTTGTTGGAGGGTATGTCGACTTTTTCAGGTTAGAGTCATGGGTGCTCGCTGGCTGTAACTTACCGTACAATCGCCCCGGTATGGCCCTGCCGACTCCGCCTCCGTATCGTGCCCGCCTTCCAGCCGGCATCCAACTCCTCCTCCTCAGCAGCAACAGCAACAGCGACAGCAGCGGAAAATTCCGAGCCAACCAGGGGCGCTGCAAGCCTATCCAAGGAAGACCGAGGTGTCAACGGGGTAGGGGCTGTCAGCCAATTAGAGGGCGAGGCTGTCAGTCGAATAGAGGGCGGGGCTACGAGTCAATCAGATGGTAGGACTGTCAGTCAATCAGAGGGCGAGGCTGTCAGCCAATTAGAGGGCGAGGCTGTCAGTCGATTAGAGGGCGAGGCTACGAGTCAATCAGATGGTGGGGCTGTCAGTCAATCAGAGGGCGAGGCTGTCAGCCAATCAGAGGGCGAGGCTACGAGTCAATCAGATGGTGGGGCTGTCAGTCAATCAGAGGGCGAGGCTGTCAGCCAATTAGAGGGCGAGACTGCCGGCAACTTGGGGGGCACGAGCACCGCAAACATAGGAGAGGACGATGAGGCAGGGGGGGGAGGGACGAACCACCAGAAAATAGACAGCGATTGTACCGTCGGTGCCGTTCAGCTCGGTGCCACTAATGCCGGTGGCGCCACTGATACCGGTGCCACCCAGACCGGTGCCACTACAACTTCTGCCTTTCGGTTCGGTGCCGTCAATTCAGGTGGCGCTGACACCGGTGGCATTACTCACGCAGGTGCCGTTCAGCCCAAAACCGCTGACGCCGGTGGCATCAAGGCCGGATACGTGCGGCGAGCCCGACTGCTGTCCGCCAAGCTTGTCGACCTCGACGCCGCCATCTCGGCGTTGAAGAAGGAGGCGGTGCAAGCGGAGGGTCAGCTCGATATTAAGAAGAACAACTTCAGGGCCTGGAGTAAGAAGCACCTCCACGCCTTAACCGAGGAAGAGGTGGGAGAGGGGCGGGGTGGGGGGGGGGGGCGCAGCGGAGGGGGAAGGGGGGGGGGGAAAGGGGAAGGACGGCAGAGGGAGTAATGCTGTTGGTGCGTGGTCTCTGAGAACAAGAGGGCTTGGAGTGAGGTGGGGGGGGGGGGGGGGGGGTAGGGGTGGGGGGGTAGAGGGGACTGTGCAGGGGGGTGTACTCATTGTCGTGCGTGGCGGCAGTCGTGTGACCATAGACCGTCGCATCCTTACAATGCCGGGACGGAGCACGTCGGGTGCTCACCGACCAGGCAGGTATTACTAGCACCAAGCGCGAAGCGCCGTAGGGTGTTGGCCGAGTCGTATGAAGGGGGAGCTGCATCCTACTAAGAAACACCAGTGAGGCGGACTTACGCATGTGGATGAAAGCTTCAAAATGAATCGATTTATTTATGGCGTGGCCCCTTCGTGTTAAGTTATTTCTCTCCCCCTCTCGTTTGGCTGCTGGTCTCTCTTTATCTATTACGGGGGGCCATAGTTAATAGGACCAAATTTGTTAGTAAAAATTGTTAAATATATACCGGTAGGTTTTTATGTATGCCATAGGTCCTATTAACTATGGCCCCCCGCAATAGTTGTTTTGGGTTGTTGTTCCTGTGGCTCACCTTGGATACAGCAGAAGTCGGCACGGGACAGGGTCATTCTCTGCTTCAATTCGTTTTTTCTCGTATCCTTCTCTTTTTTTTTGTTGACGGTTCTCTCTCTCCGGTCTTAGGGTTAGGGTTAGGGTTAGGGTTAGGGCTTGTTGAATGTATCCATACATGTATTGACTTCGTTCCCGCTGTTGTTCTTCTTCTTTTTTCTTTTTCTTGCCGTGCCCTTCGTGCGGCGCAGAGGTAGCCACTGCCGCCTGTCGGGAAGATCTATTTTGCTCTCACCGAAGTTTTCCTTGCGGACTATTATCATCTCTTGCCGAAGATTGTCTCTCCTCCTCCTCCTCCTCCTCCTCCTCCTCCTCCTCTTGCTGATCCTCCTAATTCTTGTTTGTCGTTCCATCCTCCCTTTCTTGCTATCCTGGTTTTCTCCCCCTTCTCTCTCTCTCTTTTGTTTTTTTTTTGTGTTGCTTCCTGTTTTTTGGTCGTTTTCGTGTGGCGATTCTAACTTTCATGCGCAGAAATCGGCGATGAAGGCTGTCGTGGACTCCCGCGCTATGCTGGAGCGGGCCTCGGATAAGGTCAAGGCGATCGGGACTATCGTGTTCAGTATCAAGAGACTCCTAGAGAGGCAGGGCTTCACAGAAGTGAGCAGCAATAACGAAAACAAGCGCTATTTCTGTCAAGAGTAGCATTGGACAGCCACTACCGCTCAACCCTTGGAAGACCTGCAGCCCCGTTTTGGGGACGAACCACTCAAATTCCCGAGGAATTTTGTCCCCGATTGTCCCGAAGACGGGACTGCAGGCCTGACAGGGTTATAACTCCCTTGGGACCTCAGAGAAGAAAAACGGACGATAAGAAGTGCAGACTACGGAAACGGCCACTGCAGTGCTGGGGTTGATATCAATGGTTGGTGTCCTGAGTTACAATGGTTGGATGCGAAGAGTCGCGTGGCACGGGCTTAGCGGCAGCGTGCTCCGGTCCGCGCTGCTGGGCTGTTCAACCAAAAATCGTTATTGTTCTGGTCTCTAGCTGTTTACGGGGGACCATAATAAATCGGACCAAATATTGTTTGTAAAATGTAGGGATATATAGGTTTTTGTGTATGCCTCAGGTCCTATTTACTACTGCATGATTGTTCTGGTCGCTCGCTAGGTATTAATACTGTCCAACAATAGTGCTGGGGACATGGCATCGATTTTTTTCGCACATGAGACAGATCATTTACAGGTCAATCCCACTTGAAAAATGATTTTAGATATTGCAGCGGAGATACATCCCTAATCTGTAGGATCTACTGCTGTAGCTCGTGTTCCCCGCCGGTGGAAGCCGTCTCATCGGCATCATATTCACTGTAGGATATTTTTTCTTCGTTGGATCTGTCCCACATAGACCCTGCGCAATATCCCCTGACGGGCAGGTTGGGATCTAGATGATGTATCTGTAGGTAGATAGATAGATGGTGATCTGTTCGACGTGTAAAAAAAGCGAAAAAGTACGACGGATGTATTTGTAGCATTGGCCACACTACGAACAAGCTGAGGTAAGGTGATGACTGTCCCAAGGACGCATGGGTCTATCTATATAAGTTTCGAGGAAAACTCTCGATCTCACCTCGGAGTGTCGTATATCTTATTTAGTTCTTTGCATATTATTATTTTCAACAACAAAAACGAAAAACTGTTGTATGCTCGGTGATGAGTTTTATTCGGGCCAGTTCACGGGTCATAACCTGACCCACGGGTCGAGCCAGGAGTTAAGAAGCCTCCAAGCACTGACGAGTAGGGTCGGGTCGGGTCGGGTGATTCGGTCGGACCGATTCCGTCGGACCCGACACCCGAGTTCTTACCGGATCCGTGAATAACCCTGTTTTTTTTTTCATGTTGTTGCTGTTTTTCTTTGAAGGTGTTTGCGGTGTCGAGGTCAAGAGTACCTGTCGTTAAGGCCTGTGCGCCGCGGGGCCTGTGGCACGAGAGCGGGCGGCCTAGCATGGTCGACGTCAGCGTCAACAACATGGTGGCTGTGCACAACACCCGTCTCATCAGGACCTATACTCACATGGTGAGATGTGATTGGCCGGCGGTAGACGTTTAAAAACGGTGATATGTGATTGGCCGATGGTGAAATGTGATTGGCCGACGAGTACAAACGTTTTACAACATCGGACAGCTTGCGACTTGCGGTCTACGTAGATCGCCTGTTAATAGATCGTTTGGTGCTGTGCAGGGTCAGGTTGTGTAGGTATGACCCTGACGTGTACCCGTATGTACGTTGCGTGTCCGTTGCGTGTTCAGATGTGTTTTGCACAGCAACATGGTGACCCGCGATTGGTGCGAAACTAGATGATATGTTTTCTCTGTATGGTTGTGTATCTGGGGCTTTGTAATGTGCCGGTACCTGATGTCCGGTTCAGGATATATCGTACCAGGTACGTATATATACCAGGCACTAAAGATACATGCTCTTTGTATATGCGCTGTGGGCTAATATATATACGTGTGAATGCTGTTGGATTCGTCGTTCCTGCTCGTCAGCTCTGCTCGCGAGGTTTCGGTAACCTCGGCGACCTTCTCACGTGCTACGGTTTCGGAGCAGTGCAGGCGTGCTACGGATAGGGGTTTTACTTGATTATAGTGTAGTCCCAACATGTCCCACTTGATTGTAGTATAGGCTCCTCAACTAGAGAGCTGCCCAACCATTGTGTCATTTGTCTCCCCGTGTCTTTGCTTCGTCCGATATGTGGTGCACGCTAGGATGTGCAAAAGCCCATTTGATCGTTTGTCTAAAGCTTGCAAATTTGAGTTTTGAGGAATAAGATTAAAAAAAAGGAAACGGAGCCGCACCCG
This sequence comes from Nereocystis luetkeana, assembly GCA_031213475.1. Classification (NCBI taxonomy): domain Eukaryota; class Phaeophyceae; order Laminariales; family Laminariaceae; genus Nereocystis; species Nereocystis luetkeana. The sequence goes on along the minus strand of JARUPZ010000013.1, from coordinate 883,684 downwards.
CCACCATATCGGAATTCAATTCTACGTACGTAGCGGGTTGGGATATTTTGTCAGGAAATACTCGCATTTAAAGCTTGTTTTTTCTTCAGTTTTTTTACTTGCTTTCAGTAACCCCCCCCCCTCATTGAAGCTGTCATCCATATGCAAGTCCGCCTCTAAAGCGGTTCTTAGTAGGATGCAGCTCACCCTTCATGCGACTCGCCGGGCACCTGACGGCGCTTCGCGCTTGGTGCAAGCAATGTCTGCCTGGTCGGTGAAAACCCGACATGCTCCGTCCCGGCATTGTAGGGATGCGAGGGTCTATGGTAATACGACTACGGCCATGCATGAGATCGAGCACATCTCTCCTATCGAGTACACCCCCCCCCCTGTCAGGGGCTGAAGAAAAAAGTGGTGTCTTCTCGTATTTTTTTCCCGTGTACCCTCGATCTCTCAGCTTTTTATAAAAAGTTTTTTTTATTTGGTATAGTAGTTTCCTCAGATGTACAAAGTCGATTGTTGGGTGCAGGCTATAGCACCAGGTATGTCTTTGGATCTATCGTGGGGGTTGATTGCTATGCATTACTATGCCCTCCCCCGCAATACTAGAGACTGTGACCACGGAACTGGTACCTTTCTAGGAAAGCACCAGCCGCGGACGCTGGATGTGTTGGGATTTCGATGCATCCCACGCGTGGAGGCTCTTATTTTGTAGGTGGTATGACACCCTTACCCTTACGGTAGCCCGCCGCAGTACATGTTAAACCCTTCGAATGCTGTTTAGTGCCGCAGTCCCGTTTCGGTGACGAACTACTTGGAATTCGAGTGTTTTGTCCACAGAACGGGACTGCTGCACTAAAAGCGTCAAGCTACGACTGAGCACGTAGGATTTTTGGTCCAATTTTTTCCCGGTTGACGGGGTTTTTCTTTGCCGAGGAGTGGCTTCCCCGAGATCACTGGAAAACAAACATTTTCGTTTTTTTAGTATCTGTGGACAAACACCCGGGTTGGTCATGATCTAGATAATCTAGTTCCTCGTCTGCCTTTGTGAGAGGTTGCGCAGGATCTGTTGATAGTATCATAGCAACAGATCACGCAGATTCTACGGCTCCCACCCAGCGTCACGAGCTAGATCATACAGATCAGAAATCTATATATCTGCTCTGAAATATCTAGAGCATCAACCGGGAATGACCTGTACATGATCTGTCCGAAGCGTGCGGTTCTTCGTCGGGTGGCAATGTAATTGTTCTCCACAGTAGATCAGGTCCTTGACGTATGATACTCATAGCATAAGGCTGTTCAAGTGAGAAATGCCTCATAACATACTATTAATAGGCGCGCCGCCATCGTACATTTCATCATTTTTTGTTACCATCTGACCGTACCTTATGTTGACGATCAGACATTATATACCTGGTATATGTTTATAGAAGGCATCGTTTATCATGAGCAAAATGCGATATTTCTTGTTTTGGTTCTGCTTGGCTGAAGCGATCCACCGATGGACAGGGATCTATCTGCTCGAGTTCCTGTCTTGCGACAGCTATACTGTCTTCGCGCAGACGGTTCCGCTTTCCTACCGCTTGTCGATTTTTCATACTATTAGCTATTTTTGGACTAGTAGCATTTATCGCTGACCGCGTGGGATATAGGCAGATGCTGATGTGTGTACTGTATTGTAGCTTTGATATTTTGCTCACATAAGCATGCTCGTCTGCTTGTTCAGGTATTAAACTAGTTGGCGGTGTAGACCTATTCCCAGGGTGTTGATGTTTCATCGCGATACACGTCTTCGTTGAGCTGTCGGTGTTTTCGTTGCTGGTGCTTTTGTTGTGGTCGTCGTCGCTGTTGCGCTGTTTTGCTGTCGTTCCCGGTGTGGTTGTTGCTTTGCCTTCCCTTGACCCCCACCCCGTTACCCTCTCTGCCGTCATTCGGCACGCCGCCATATGTCGTGTTGGCGGTTGCAGGACCCTCGATACAAGGCGCTGCTCTACCTCGTGAAGAGCTGGGCTAAGGCTCGAGAGATCAACGATTCTTCAAAGGTACCGCACCCCGGAAAAAAGTTACCTTATTTTTCTTTTTTTTCACCTTTCATCCTCCAGCGGACTGGTCATGTAAAAATCCCACCGCTCTGGCCTCAGGTGTACGAAACGCTTGTTTTGAACATTAGTATTGAAATCGTCGTTGTATTTCCGGACAAAGTGGTTAAGCTTGAACCCTTTTAGGACTGTTTGGGACTACAGTCCCGTTTTGGGCGGGCGAAGTAGTTACAGTAGAATGTGAGGGATTAGGGGCCAAACTCGCCACACGTCGACTTGCAGAATACGCGTCGTTTGTCATTTCACCGATTCCCACTTTATGATCTAGTATAGTAGATACGTCAGGGTAGATAGATAGCTATATCCCTGATCTGTATGATCTGTAGGTCATGTTGCTGGGTGGGAGCCGTATATGGTATATGTATGCCCTGCGTGATCTAGAACATGTTTGCCGGGTTGGATCTGTATTTTGCAGATCCTGCCCAGCATCTTACCGCGGCAGGCTGGGGTCTAGACGATATATGGTAGATAGGTAGATAGATAGATAGATAGATAGATAGATAGATTGTGATCTGTCCTTTTTGCTGGCGATTTCACTGGCAGTTTTTGTTGTCACCTGACTTGTGGGCTGTTGCTGCTGCTGCTCATTGCATGCTTCAGTTTCCTTGCCTTGCCTTGCCTTGCCTTGCCTTGTCCTGCCCAGTAGAACACGCCCCTCGTGGCCCAGTAGAAAACGGCCGTCGCTTGTCGTGCGAGCGTATGATATACAGTACCATGTGGGGTTTGGTTGTGTATGAGGGGTTTTTTTTTTTTCATCTGTGTTATTCGTGCTTTGAAGTGTGGTTTGTCTTCGTATTACGGGGGACCATAGTTAAGAGGACCTCATATTGTTAGTAAAAATGGTGAAATATATAGGTTTTTATGTATACCATAGGTCCTATTAACTATGGCCCCCCGTAATAGTATTTTACCGCCTTACCAATCTTAAACCCAGCGCGGTCAATCGAATAACTTCAGTGGCCCTAGGTTAAAAATAACAGCTACGGGGTTTGCGATTTCGGTATGAAAGCAACGATAGCGTCTGCTCCCTGTGCGGTCAGTCATGACATGCGCCTCGGTATGACACGATGCAACGACCCCATCGCGTGTCCCTTTGCTCGTCATCCCGTTGTATCGAAATATCGTGTTCTCCGGTGCAACAATCGGATCCTTTTTATTTATTTTTGCTGTGTCGGCGCTGTGGCTGGTGACGGAACGACAGGGAACCCTCAGCTCTTACGGATACTGCCTAACCGTCCTGCACTTCCTCATCCGGATCGGCGCCGTCCCGTGTCTTCTCAAGGTGAGGGCCCGCTCAGAATAGTCCATTCGAATTAGGACTCTTCACGGGCCATGACCCGGCCCGCGGGTCAGATCAGGAATTTTTAGAAATCTCGCAGGTCCGGTGGGGCCGGGTCGGGTGGGTTCCAGGAGGTTTTCATACTGTCACGGGTCGGGTCGGGTCGCCCTTGCCCTACCCAGCCTTGATCTGACCCGCGAGGTTTGACTCGACCGGTGAGCGGCGTTTATGTACTGTAGTGTTATGAGTCTCTGGACACTGGCACCTTCAACCAGTATATATTATATACTGGCTCCGTCGGCAATCAGTGTACTGGCTTGCACCAGTATACTGTTCTTCGCGCAGGCGCATTATACTAGAGCGGTACGCATCGTCGCTCCTCTTGAGGTGCATGAGTGTAGTATACCAGGTATAGTACGCTCTCACCAGCGAACAAAGCGCGAGAAAGTACAAATGGTTTCCTATCTACTTTAGCTATCTTCCCGAACTGCATTGCGAGGCGTTTCTGTTCAGTATGGCGTGTTTATTGGGCGTGCGTGCGTAGTATCCAAAAAGTACTGGCAGCATCTACTGTCTGGCTCAATCAGTTTATTCACTGCCAATAGTTTACTCTTTGCCAGTACATACTGTGTCTGTATGATTCTATTGCTAGGGGTCATGGTTTTTACATAGTACCACATACCAGAAATACATATTGGTGCATACACCGAAGTAAATACATACCTGGTACCATGTAGTAATACATGGTGTTAATATTACATAATACCAGGTAGTACATATAGGTACATAGTAATACGCACCAGGTAGTAACCAGCACCCTTATGTTTTCGAACCATTTTTTGGTAATTGTTGCTGTGTGCCCTCATATTGGTGTGAAAAGTGTTGAAGTGTGAGACCGCCTCAACGTGGTTTTCGTTGGCACTTGATGTGCGTCGCTTGCTTGGAACTCCCGCTTTGCGTTTCTGTTACCACTCTGTGCCGAAATATAGGGAACGCTTGGATTAACACTTCGAGGGGAAAAAATGCAGTCCGTATTGGGGTCAAAATACTGATGATTAGACTAGTTATGCCCCCCTAAAGGGGACCGTAGTTTGGCCCCACAGAGCGGTACCTGGTACCTGACATATTTTATTTCACGGCAGTGTTATGTTGCGTTCTGCAAAGCGCTGTGAAAAATGTTTGGTCTATTTTCGAGGTGTGTGATGCGTAGGAGTGAACCTGTCCTTCGTGACGACGGCCTTGGTTTTGTTTTTTGGTGGTATGATCTCCAGGTAAGGCAGCGAACGCGCGGCGATATATATTGTGATACGGTAAACTAGCCACTACAGTGACGCCGGAATAATAATAGCAAACCCCACGCCACCACCACTACGACCTCTCCCAACAACAGCCACCACCACCACCACAACTTCAGCTACCATCACGCAGTAGTGAATCTTCCTACAGGAAGGTACAGTAGCTATAGCTAGTTCAGGTCTGTTCGCGGGTCAAGAAGCGTTCAAAACCTCACGGTTCGGATCAAGAGGTGTCCAAATCTCGCGGATCGGGTCAACAAGTCGGGTCAAGAGTTTTTCGAATCTGACGGTCGGGTGGGCCGGGTCAATAGTTTTTCAATTATGTTGGGTCGGAACCGGTCGGTTCAAGAGGTGATGAAAAGCTCGCGGGTCGGGTCAGGTCATGGCCCGCGAGAAACGGGCCACTCGCGTGTCGGGCCAGCATGATCCGGGAGTTTTTTCCAGCTGACCCGCGGGGCGGATCCGACACTTGAAAAACTTCCCGCTTTTCGCCCAAAGGCTCATCTTGTGCCAGTGCTGAATAACACTCCTTTGGTATCAAAATCAAGCATTGAAACACCGCCAAATGCATACTTTTTGAAGTATTGGCATGTCGGTATCCATCCGTATCCATTACAGCCAGGCCACATATCACTGGGGAGTACACAAATGAAGATATTTGTTGTTGTCGAAGTGTCGACCCGCGGACCGGATCCGTAGGTCGAGATAAATGGTTTGGAGGGTTGCGGTGACCCGACCCGCGACAGGCCCGTATCTCACGGGTCTATCGGAACCTGTACGGTCGGGGCTGGTCAGGAGGTGTTCAACATCTCACAGGTCTGATTGGATCCGTTCAAGAGGTGTTCAAATATCGCGGGTCGGGTCAGGTTGGTTCAGGAAGTTTTCCAATCTCGCGGGTGGGGTCGGGTCAAGAGGCTTTCAAAATCTCGCGGGTCGGGTCGGGTCGGGTCAGCTGACCCTACCCGTGAGGTTTGACCTGACCCGCGAACAGCCCCGAGCTATGTGGGCGCTCTTGGGTTTCTAAGGTCATGTGTAAGCGGCTCGATCAACCTAGAATATTTCCGAGTCTCGTCAAAGACGGCCGAGTCAACCTGGAGTCTGGTCAGGCACAGCATCCCAGCACTGATCACTGGCGTTGGGTTGTGGTTCGGGTCGGAAGGTCGGCTTTAGGTGCCAAGCACAAAGCCTCCGTGAAAAATCGCCATCAAGATGTGACCACCCCTTCCATCACGACAACAACCGCAACACCTACCGCAAGAACCACACCGTTGTTACGTAGGGTGTTTTGGGGTATCGTATCGAAAAAATCGATAAATCTAAATTCCGATATGTCATGCTTTTACGGGGGACCATATTAAATAGCACCTACGTTATACACAAAATGTATATATTTCGCTATTTTTGCCAACAACATTTGGTCCTACTTACTATGGTCCCCCGTCATAGAGAAGGAGCGCCCCCTCCCGCCCCCACGGCGGCGGGGCCACGGTGAAGGAAGTAATTCTGAAGCGAATGTGGGAGGCTGGAATTAAATTGAAAGAACAGGCCTGAGAAACAGAGGAAAGGACACGTTCTGAGGGCAGCGACTGGCAGGAGTAGTTGTGGGCGATAACAAAGTGCCCCCCGTATACAACGTGGCTGAAACCATGGTTCGAGTATCAAGAATAGCTACCATGCTAGCAGTAGCCAGTAGTCAATACCGTCGCCTGTAGCGAGTGGGCGACAGCAGCGGTGCAAAGCGCTACGGCAGTATAAGCAGTGCGGCATGTCTAATGTCGATTCAGTAGTATGCGGTGGAACTCCGTTGGGTCAGTTATCAGATGTCTCGGGTTTGCATGCGGCAGTGCCTCGAAATACCGTTTCGAGTTCAGCCAAGGTTTTCTGTTCAAGTTTTAGTTTCCACCGCTTGCTGGGGGCCTTGAGACTTGAGAGCTCCGTGATCGATCGACCGTGCACACGCACACTAGTCCACTACTCCGCCTCCTCCTCCTCATCCTGTCCTGTTGGACAAAGCCGACAATCAACACTGGTCTTGGGCGCCATTTTCTTTCCTGTGTGCTCCTTAGAGCTGAAGCTTGAAGAAGCACCAGTCGGTTCGATACCGGCTGAAGTGCTTACTTCTGCGTCGGGCTGCCTGATCTACAGTAACTCAGGAGCCGCGCACACACGCCTGCTGCCGGGATTCCGTCAAGATGTGTTGTACGTGTTTTAGCTCGATCAGTTGGGAGCATACGTCACGCTCCTCCTTCCCATGGTTCTTGCAGTAGCCCCGATAGAACTCTTTCCTCGTTTTTGGAAAAATTACTTGGAATTAGTGTGGAACAGAAATAGACACATACTATTTCCACCACAGGATAGGCCAATAACAGCAGCAACAAACGATGACAACACAACAGCAACTATTGTAAACAAAACATAGTAAGGCAAGCTGCTTGCATTTTGTGTGGGACGCCAAAATCACACGTAATATTCCCGCGCTCTGGTCTAGGCCAACAACAACATTAACACTTCTAAAACATGTCAATAAGTAACTATTGTACGTAATGAAAAACAAGTGGGGAGAGATTTCTGGATGATTGTACGGGGGGTTTCGCAAAGTTTATTTTGCTTGGTTTCAGTATATCCCTCTGAATTATACGCCCGTCTGGTCTGGTCTCCGAAAAGGAAAGTGGTGTGTCGGAAGCCAATGCTTTCAGTCAACCCTACAATTTTGCAATAGTGTTACGATACCGCTTTCGTGGCTGACCCTTTTAGGATCGCAGTCCCGTCTTGGGGACAAACTACTTGGAATTAGAGTGGTTTGTCCCCAAAACGGGACCGTAGTCCTAATAGGGGACACGCGTCAGCGATACGCGTCAGCACAGTAACCTTTTACCGGGTACGAGGTCGAATGCACCAGGTAAACTTTTGAAAACAACAGCGACAACAAGCCTCCAACAACAGCGGCATATACAAGCCCATCGCCACCTCCACCGCGATCAGCAGCAGCCATCACCACGAATGCCACCAGCAACAAGCTTCTGCTGCTGCTGCTTCTGGTCAGCTGGTGGTGGTGATGAGGATGATCACATCTGGTACCTGGTACCTGCTTTTTTCCCAGTGAGCACATAGAAATGTAGATGCCTACCGCCACCACCACCCCAACCGGAGGGACCAACCACTGCAACCGCCGCGAATGCCACCCGCGGCAAGCTTCTGCTGCTGGCGCTTAGCTGGTGGTGGTGGTGTTGATAGTGCTTGCCTCAAGGACGGCTGTTGGTGCCCTCATATACCTGCTACATGGTACCTACCACCTGGTATGCGGTGGGATACCAATACTTACCTGGTAACTTGCTTCTCCGAGGGCGACACCTGGCACCCGGTAAAGTAGGCCACATTGAACTTATCCGAGCTTCGCAAACTCGGGACGGCTCTGAACACGAGCGGAGGAGGATGGAGATGCTATTCAGGGGGCTTCAGAGACCCCGTCCGTTTCTGAATCGGTGGTGCCCTCGTAGCGAACGGTGACAGAAGGCGACAGGTAGCGTATGATACGATCATGAGAGCGAGGGTGAGCGATACAGTGTCAGCAGGGATGAAACGTAGCAGCCGCACTGCTGCAACCGAGCAGCCGCGAATCGCTGTTGGCCACGACGACAAGGACGGCGCAAGTACGAGTCGTACCACAGTTTGCCAACCTGCGACGGAAGAAGAAGGTGCCGGACATGCCGGCGCAGAGAAAAGCGCGCGTTTGAATGTGTGGGAGAAAACATAAAATATGTTAAAAAAAATGTTCCTTCTCCACTCTGAGTCGCTATGATAAAAAATTGGGCATCAAAGATCACTCAACTTAAAAAGTACCTGGTATTGATTTTTTTGGGCATCAGACGAACTATAGATACCTGGTACCTGGTACTATAGATACTACTTCCGTTCCCCTCGCTGCCTCGGCAAGGAATGCTGCGAGGCATGCCCTATCAGGCTAATAGCGAGTGGGGTAGGTCTTTCTTGCGGGTGTAAGGCCGGACTCACCCTCAAGGAGTGATACCTTCTTGCTGCTGCCTGAGGCCGCGAGGCTCAGGCGGCAGTAGAGTTGGGTCGTACGTGGTGCGTCAGGCACGGAGACCTACGATTCGCGCGTCTTTTTAGGCAGCTGCGGCAGAGCAGCAATGCTCAATCGGGGTGTCCGTGCGCGAAGGCAGGCGCCACCACAGGCCACACTACGGCACAGTCTATTGCGCCGGTAGGAGGCTGGATTCGACGACGAGGGAGGAGGGAGACTGAGCGTCGACGTGCGGGGAAGAGACGGATTGACCTCCCCCTGCGCGAGAATTTTTATTTCCCAGATCAGAACCGCAAGTGCGAGGAGCATTTTGTTTTTCAGGATGACGGAGAAAGGGAAACGACTGGAAGGGAATGGCAACGAGTGCACGCGCAAAGGAGCGGGTGGATTGGGCCAAGGCGATGATGCGGCCATGAAGAGCGGCAGGAAGACGGTGCATGGAGACCCATGATTTGCGCGCACACTATCATCACGAGAGAAGCAGTCATAGTTTGTTGTTTCCTGGTATTGTTCTTCACGAGGCAGAATAGTATCTACCGGTACTCGTCACTGGTCTTTGTAGTTTAACGAGTTGTATACCCTTCATGGGGAATAACCTACGCAATTATCAGGGACGTGGTATCATAACTGTGCTGCACCTTTTTGTGTCAGACAGTCCAGGAAGAGATGGCGATCGTTGATATTCGTGTGGTAGTAAGGTTCGATTGCTCCTTTTTTCACTGCATATCCGCGAGTCTTCACTCTGACAGCACTCCAGATAGCAGGCAGGTGTGTTCCTCTTTCGTTTTCACGACTACCGTGCGTTTCGTACGGTGCAGGCAGCACTTCAGACAGCATCCGCTGTAGTCAGCAGCCACGAGTTGGTTAGTGGTGGGAACGGGGGTACTCTTCTATATTATAGTTGAGAGGATATACCCGCGGCCATGTTAGTTCAGTTTTGCACATTGGTTTTATCTTGTGTGCGCTTTTTCTGTCTCGTGTATTTTGAGGCAGCCGAATTTTCGGGGGGGTTTTGTTTTTCGGATCTTCCTAGGGCTCCAGCACCTTTGTGTGACCACGGACTCCTTCGTCAGAGAGTTACTGTGGGAACAACAACAACAACTATGTAGGCTCGTGGAAAGTATTTTGCTCTTCGTCCCCTGGCGTCCCCTGGTATGGCATTGGACCTTCTTTTTTCAATCCACTGGTGTCGTACGTATCGAACTCGATTCTCGTTCGATGTCCAACGCTTACTATGACGGGGGACTATAGTTAATAGGACCAAATATTGTTAGTAAAAATGGGTAAATATATAGGTCTTTAGGTGTACCATAGGTCCTATTAACTATGGTCCAACGCTAAATAATCATCAACGACAACGCGGCGGCCTCTTTCCGACATGTTCCTATCAGGAGCATCGGGCCTTCGCGAGCGAAGAAGACCTTGCGTCTGACCAAGCCTTCATCGTCGACGGGGTTGACGTCTCATTCCTCGACCCTAAGCTTCTTCCTGGCAAGCCGCCACACCCCTCACAGGCACGAACGCCTCCCACACCGGGGATGGAACCTGTCCCGACTCAGGGGATGGAATCGATTGGCCCCCTCCCTGAGAAAGCCTCTCCGTCGGCAATGCATGATTCAAGCGAAAAGGGTTTGGATGCACTTGATCCCCTACCGAAGGAAGCCTCCCCACCGACGGCATCTGCGGCCTCCAACAAGAAGGGGATGGGTTCGTTTGATCCCCTACAGGAAAAAGGCAACGAAACAGGTTCCACAAGGACATTGCCTCCATTCTCCGACAAGGAGGGGATGAATTCGTCTCATCCCCTACTTGATAAAGCTTCCACACCGACAGTGACGGTTTCCTCGGAGGGCAAGGGGGTGGTTCCGCTTGATCCCCTTCTGGAAAAAGGTTCAGAGGGGAAGGAGGAGGTGCTATCGCCGCGGGACGCGGGGATCTGTCACCTATTGGCGGGATACTTCAAGTACTACGCGGAAGAGTTCAACCATTCCATGGAGGTGGGTTGAAGCTGGGGGAGGGGGGCGGGGGGTGTACTCATTATAATTCATGGCCGTAGTCGTATGATCATAGACCCTCGCATCCCTACAATGCCGGGGCGGAGCACGTCGGGTTTTCACCGACCAGGCAGACATTGCTCGCACCAAGCGCGCAGCGCCGTGAGGCGTTGGGCAAGTTGCATGGAGGGTGAGCTGCATCCTGCTAAGAATCGGTTTAGAGGCGGATTATCTTGCATAATATGGATGACAGCGTCAATGAATTGATTTGTTTTTCGGCGTAGCCACTTCCAGAGACAGCAATGGGTTTACTATGTAACTGCCTCGCGGGTGCCTTACCATATACACTCTACGGGACACGATCATCCCCCTTGTGCAGAGATGAGTTCCTCCCGGCACCAAAATTATCTAACTCGGCCCGCAGCCGTGGTGACCGCCAAAAACAAACGGTGCCCTGGTTGTTTGGCGTCGTCCCCAACCGAGGCCAACCCAACCTACTACGTATACCAGGTATATATTGTTAGAGGGGAGGGGAAGTGTACTCGTTATCACGCATGACCGTAGACGTATGACCGTAGACCCCCCTCGCATCCTTGCAATGCCGGGACGGAGCACGTTGGGTTTTCACGGACCAGGCAGGCGTCGCTCTTAACGAGCGCGAAGCGCCGAGAGGTATCCGGCAAGTCGCATGAAGGGTGAGCTAAATGTTACAAATAACCGCTATTACGGGGGGCCATGGTAAATAGGACCACATATTGTTGTGAGAATAGGGAAACACATAGGTTTTTGTGTGTACGGTAGGTCCTATTTATTGTAGTCCCCCGTCATAGTGATCCGTTTTTTGTTGCGTACGTATGACAGTGTCGGGGAGGCGTTATTGTTCAAAAGTGTTTGGTTCTTTTTAGAGGCTCAAGGTGTGTATTGTATGTATCGCTTGGTCTTGGTAGTATACGACCCCCCAGAGTGGCGGTGTGTTGTGCCCTCGGTTTGGTTCGGTTCGGTTCGGTTCGGTTTGGTTCGATTTGGTGGCTTCGTTTCGATTCGGTTCGGTCCGGTTCGTTTCGTTTTCGATTGTATTCGCTTCGCTTCGCCCGGTCTAGAGTCTCGTTACTCCCGCGGGGATTTTTTTTTGGCTGTATGCCTCTCCTCGTGACATGGTGACGCGATGGCTTCCTTTCATGCTCAGGCGTTTTTTTAGGGTCTCACACGCACACGCGACTCAGCGTTTCGACCCTCGACGGTACCAGGTACATCACTTGGTGCATTCAAAAGGTAGGTGGCCATTGCGCCTACCTGATAGACTCGACTGCAGCTGTATCATACCGGCGTAGTCATTTTGTTCTTCGGTTGTAGTTGGACATTGCATACGTGTTGCGTGCGGGTTAAACCATCGTTATTTGAAAACCATGGCTATTCGCGGGTCACAGGGCGAATCTCGTGGGTCAGGTCAAACCTCGCGGGACGGGTCAGGGTGACCTCCACCACCACCACTCTCTAAAACACGGCCACATAGGCGCCACCTTTCCGATCATGTTTCTATTTGCTGTTTTATTGAACGACGCAAGTGTACATCACGATCACTGGGAGTCATCATCCATCCGCGAGTCTCTTCACGAGACATCATCATCAGCCACATTCCTACACCGGGAGATGCTTGAAACTGAGCTGAACCGAACCGAACCGAACCGAACCGAACCGAACCGAACCGAACCGAACCGAACCGAACCGAACCGAACCGAACCGAACTGAACTGAACCGAACCGAACCGAACCAAACCGAACCGAACCGAACCGGACCGGACCGGACCGGACCGGACCGGACCGAACCGAACCGAACCGAACCGTGAGTTTTTGAAGACCTCCTGAATCCGACCCGTGGGCCGGTCATGACCCGTGAGCGGCCCTGTTTATTTCGGTATTTCTACCCAGCGTCATCAGTACACCCAGTGTCCGTCCTGATTCTTCATCCTAGAAAATTACAAATGCCGTGATGGCAGACCGCGAGACAGATAAAACCGAGCCAAATAAAGCACAAGTGAATGAAGGTAAGGCAAGAAAGTTCAGTGCCAACGTACTACCAACACTACAGGAGTTATACACGAAAACATAACATTGTGCGGTGCATATTTATGTTTCGAAACAAATATTAGTAAGTACTTGTACGTACTGGTATCTCTCGGGTGTACGTGGAAAGTCATCACACTGCCAACGTTGCTCATTATCGCGAAAAAAACTACCAGGTACCAGGTATTGTTTTTTTACAGCTACGGCGGTAGGGGGCTGTGAAGGCGCTGTTATAGCTCAACCATTCGGACTGTTTCTTGTTTGTGTTGTATGATTTTCTTCTCCAGGTGATCTCGCTGCGTCCCCGAGGCATCCTGCGCAAGCTCGAAGTGTGGGGCAGGCCTAAGGTGAGGAAGAGCTCGAGCACAGCAGAGCACGAGCGCAAGCGGCGCTGCTACTGGAGGCGACCGGTGTTCCTTGCGGGCACGACGACTTCCCCCCCCCCCTGGGGGATCCCCTCTAAGGGATAGCGACCGATGCAGTGCTGATCGTGTTTTACCCGTGCTGTACGGCTGGTTTCATCATCATCATCATCATCATCATGTTACAAGGGTGTTTGCGATAAACCCAGTTTGGTTGAGTCATCAAAAGTATTTTGAAACCGACGAAAAAGAGAAGCTGATTGGCTTAAAACAGGCGAATCAGACCTTGCTCCGTTTTGCTGACCAACCCCACAGAGACTTTACCCGACCCGCGAATGCTTGGGTTAAAACGCTTCTTTTTTTTCTTCAACTCGTCGATACCCCCGGTACCGCCTCTCTGCGAATGGAAGTGCTGTAACCTCTCTTTCCTGCGCAATGCTCCCCCCCGACTGAGATAAGCAGGGGATTGAAACCCCGGGGATGCGACTCACCCGTCCCCTGCGGTATGATCCCACTGCTGTAAAACTGATGGCAGGCAAAAGTTGTGATATTCTTCTTCCCTGTTTTTTTTTCAGCGTGTTTATTCCCCTGCTTTCGCCACTCTGTGAATGTGAATAGTGTTATCGGTTCCTTGTGCGCGATGCTCCTACCTCACCGAGAAATTGGGGTGTTTCAACCCCGGGGACGCGACCCCCGTTGCGTATTGCCACTGTTATGACACCGACTGCAATGAATTGTTTGATGGTGTAACCGTTCCATCTTTTACACGGTATTTCTCCCCGACCGACAAAAAATGGGGGGGGTGAAACCCCGGGGCAGCGACTCACACATCCCCTGTTGTGTGATGCCACTGCTGTAAAAGAGATGACAGCCTACTCATTGGCATGTAGCTGTCTGATGCCACCTGCTGTAAAGCCAATGGCGATGTAGTTCTTGGCAAAGTGTAACCGGTCCCCCCCCCTCCTGCACGATATCCCTCCCCCACCGAGAAAAAATGGGGGTTTGGAACCCCGGGGGAAGCGACTCACACATCCCCATGTCGTGCGATGCCACTGCTGTAAAACCGATGGTATTCTGTTCATTTTTCTTGTATTCTTAGCTGTGGCGCACGAGCATCGAGGACCCGTTCGAAACGTTCGACAGCGTTAACCCTCACGACCTCGGGACGGTGCTGTCTCGGCCGGGACAGGCGGCGCTGCTGAACGAATGGAGGAGAGGGTGAGGGGTGGAGATTACGATCCATGTTCTAGAGTGTTCCCCTCTCTCCCTTCTTGCTGCTGCTGCGGCAGCTGGGTTCTGCTGCTTGCCGGGGATGGCTTAATTTACCCAGAAGAAAAAAGAACGATCGAAACTGCCTTTCACGACGAAAGACATATTGGGCCTGCCAGAGGAAGTAATGGAGATGAAAATTGATGAATAGAGCAGCGGCCACTGCATGATTGGTGGATGGTATTAACTAGTGATGCCCCGAGTTACAATGGTTGAAAACAGGGAGTCGAGCGACGCGTGTGCAGGCAGCATGGTATTAGTGATGTTGCTGGGAGCTAGCTGACACTACTCACGGGCGGTTCATCGGTTTGAAAAAAAATGCGGAATCAATTTTTTGTTTTGTTTTTTGTCATTGCTTCGGAGTCCCAGCGGGGTTAGGGGATAGGAGATTAGGGTGACATCGGGTTTTGTTTTTGGGAATGCTTTCTTTCGAAGTTTCACCCCCCCCCCCCCCCTGCTGGCGACGGTGGTGCTTGGGGGGGGGGGGGGGGGGGAGTGATGCTACTGCTTCTGCCGTTGCCCGAGGAGTGGAGGAGATGAGATAGGGTTGAGATCAATGTTGTAGCGTGTTTCCTAGTTGTTGGCGTTGCCGGACCCGTTTTACCTGTTTTACCTCTGACTCAGAACAGTTTGTCCGAAATAAAGTGGTTGCAGCCCTAATACGTACGGCAGAGGGGATATGAAATGGAGGCGGGGGGTGAGACGGGATTTTTTTTTTTCGAGTTTCTCTTGGTGCTGTTGTCGGTGCTTGTTGACAGGTATCTCGGGTGCCTCGAGGGCTGCAACACTGTCTACTGCGTGTTTTCCGCCTCTCTACCAGAACCCTGTCCTGTGCTACGATGTGCCAGGTTGATAACTGCCAGTCGAGTGACAAACCAAAGTGTATGCCACGTTGCCGGTGTTACAGCCCAGGCGGAAACATAGTCTTATAAAGCACAGAACAGTAAAACCGAGCACGCCTACGTTTTAGGTTTGTTCACAGGTTGGTCAAACCTTGCGGGTCGGGTCGGGTAAGGGTGACCCGACCCGACCCGACCCGTGAGGTTTTAAAAAGTCCCTGAGCCGACCCGGGTCATGGCCCGTAAGGGACCGCGGGCCCGCTTCGGAGGCAAACAATGAATAGTGTACGTACAAGTTAAGTATGCCCTAAAAAAGGTTGTTCTAATCCTTCCTCACAACAACGAGACCACGGATTTATTGCTGATCCCATTCCCGATGCGCCCCACCATGTTGTCCCTTATATATATAATATTTTTTCGGGTAGGCACGCCCTCCTGAGACGAGGAGGACTTTCTGCCGTGGAAGATCTGCTCACCCCGTCCGACGTCCCCGCCAAGAGTCACGCCAAAAAGGGTTTCCGACAGCAAGGGGGCGGGGGGGGGGATGGGGGGCGCCGTAACCGAGGAGGAGGGGGGGGAGGAGGTCATCATGGGGGAGGGAACATGCCGTCCAACCAACGCGGGCCACAGATGTAAGTAGATACCCCCTCCATCATATATTGCCGGCTGATTGGTTTCGGCTGCCCGCTAAAGATAGTTCCTGAGGAATCGCTTGGCACAGATGGGAATAACCAGTGTGGTATTAATAGTGTGCGGAGCATATAGTGCCGGCTGCCGCTACATATAGTGCCGGTTTTTGTCGGCTGGCGCATACATGCCGGCACTATGGAGCGACCACTGTATACCAATAATGTTGATGCCACTTTTGGAAATATTTTCCCCGTTCGGACTGTCATCCCAGAGCATCAAACGGTGGTTATATTCCTAGCCAAGAGTGTTTATTTTTTATTTTTTTCAATCCTCTGGCGGATCGGTAAAAATGAAGTGTTCGTGTTGATGCTGCCGCTGTTTCTACGTACGAAGCTTCGTCGTGGTGATGGGAGGGGAGCGGGAGAAAACCCGCGGACCGTAGATGCGCGTAGAAGTTTATTCCGAGCAAAACAAGTTGCTGCCTTACGCGGCCGCGTAGAGTATAGGAGCCTGTCCGGCAAGATCTATAGAGTAGATCATAACATATCTGATCTGTTTAGGGTGTGCGTGATTTTTCGAGCAAAACGAGTTGCCAACTTACGCCGCCACCCGGAACATAGAATTCCGTCCGAAACAACCTAGATCACGAAATAGGGATTTGTGGAGAATCTGATCTGATCTGATCTGTCCCCTGTCCCCTGTGTGCATAGAGTTTCGAGCGAAGCGAGTTTGCTAAGCTACACGGCCGCCTATTACTGGGGGGCCTAGTTAATAGGAGCTACGGCAAACACAAACACCTATATATTTCACTATTTTTACTAACAATATTTGGTCCTATTTACTATGGTCCCCCGTAATAGGATGTAGGAGTCCAACCGAGAAATAGGGAGTTGATCTCTGATCTTCTCCTCTAATCTCTGTCCCGTGGGTGCATATTGTTTGGAGCGAAGCCAGTTGCTGAGTTGAACGGCCTCCTACTGTACGAGGAATACGGAAGCCCGTCCGAAAGGGCCTCGATCATGATCTAGGGATCTATCTGATCTATCCGTTGTGTTCATTTTTTTTCTTCTCCAATACCTGGTATGCTGTAAGGGGCCTATATCAGTCTATATGTCCTGTCAGATGTACTAAACCATAAATTGTTAGTCGGTGCATGATGCAATAGGAGTCTATCGGATCTGCATACGTATGCCTGGCACCTGATATTTTCTTTCATGAAATTTGTTTCAGGCTCAACCAAGTCCGAGACGGCGGAAGAGGTGCCGCTTCGAACCGTCACCTTTGGCATCCAGGCCAGGCAATAGGCCAGGCACCGGTGGCGCCCCCCGTAGGTCCACACGTTGGTCCCGGGCCTATCCACCCCCACCACCAGGAGCAGCAGCAGCAGCGGTGGCAACGGCAGCAGCATCAACGTATTCACCAGGCGCCACCGATGGCGATGGCGCCGGCGGGGATGGTGTACCTGAACGGGCCAGCTCACCCCCGTCCCCATGCGCCGGCGATGCTTGCTTGGAACGGCGGAGCGACGCGTTCTGGTCCTGGTCCTTTACCTGCGCTGCTTCGCCCGCCGCCAGGTATTTCGTTTCTCTCCCCCCCCAACCCCGTCGGAATGTGTTAGAAGAGGAGATGAGGGACCATAGTTGACAGGATCTATGGCATACATAAAAACCTACCAGGTATATGTTTAACCATTTTTACTAACGATATTTGGTCCTGTTAACTATAGCCCCCCGTAATAGATGAATGTCGAGTTTGGTACACTTGATAGCCGCGATAAAACGGTCGCTATTCTAGGAGATGGATATTTGCCACAGGCGGCGAAGCAGGAAGGGGTTAGGGCTTGCAAACACTGTATATGTTATACATGGAAACAGCGTAGTGAGCGCCCAGCTGTCGGAGGTGTCTCTATAAGGAGTAGGAACGCCGCTCCGTCTCGAAAGGGATGCGTGGTCAATGGTCAAATGACTAAGGCAAGCAACAAATAATGAGTACGCCCCCCCCCCCCCCCCCCCCCCCATCGAATAGGACACCATGGTTCCTGCAGCAACTAGGCCGGGACTATGTTAGTAGAGGCAATGGCATGTCAGGATTATACGTGCGATGTGTATCCGCCCCTGTTTGTCTCCGCATGAGCTACAGGGTTAACTCGACGGTTCGATAGTATTGCAAGAGAGAGAGATAGTTCAGCGCAACTCTGACAAGTAATGGATTCCCACTCCATGATGTAGGTATTTCTGAATGATCTAGCCCATGTTGCCGGGTGGGAGAACCTATATCCTGCATGATCTGGGACTTATTTCGTGGGTTGGATCTGTACTGCACAGATCCTGCACAACATAGGGCAACGGCATGCTAAAATCTAGCTGATTTATCTGACCGACTTGCGAAAATTTCCTAAAGTAACCAGCGGTAACGTCAAGCGCAAAGTTAACCAACGGCAATGTCATTCAACAAGTCAACCAACTCTAGCGTCTAGCGATAAGTTACGAAGTGTTACATATAACGGCAAGTTAACCGCCTTTATTCGTGCGACACAGCGGCGCCGAACGTTGACATTGCCGTTAGCGCCCCTCCGGCCTTAGGCAGGCGTTTTCGTCTCACCTCATCCCCTTCCCCATGGTCCACTGCCTTACCGCACCTTACCTTACCTTACCTTACCTTACCTCACCTTACCCTATCTTGCATTACCTTGCCATTCCCTACCCGACCTCACCTTGCGCCGCCCTACCTTACCTTACCGCGCCTTCGCTTATTATAGTATGACCTTACTCTTTACTGGTATTACGGGGGGCTATAGTAAATAGGACTAACTATTGTTATTACGGGGGACCATAGTTAACAGGACCTATGGTATACATAAAAACCTATATGTTTAACCATTTTTACTAACAATATTTGGTCCTGTTAACTATGGCCCCCCGTAATAGGATGAATAGGTAAATATATACCTGGTATGTTTTCGTGTGTACCATAGGTCCTATTTACTAGGGCCCCCCGTAATAGTTTGATATTTCTAGTTTTTCCTTGGTTGGTGTTATTGTTCACCCTCAGAGCAACCGATCAACAGAACATGTCTTGTAAAACCGGCAACGACAACGTCAAATCTCTGCACCCCCCACGCTCTGCTGGGTACTGCTGTAATTCCGTCAGTTGCAACATACCAGGTACTGGTATTCGGTATATGGAAGAACAGCAGCAATAGTCTTAGGCCAAGTATTATGGGAAAATTTTGAGACGTTATTTCTGGCTTTTTCAGCGATCTCCGAAGCCCAAAAATCAGAACCATCTATTATGGGACAGGAAATCATCGATATTTTTGATCTCAGTTCGTGGAGGGGGGCAAAAATCAGCAAAACCTCTCAGAACTGAGCTCAGTTCTGAGAGGTTTTGCTGATTTCTGAGAACTGAGATTTTTCGTATTTTGGGTGCTACATCTCACTACTACTGCCAGCCCACCTATCTACCTGCGCACCTGCCACCCGTCACCCACCACGCGAAAGCATCAAGCCGACGGCGGGCGGTAACTACGGCGCTTGTGTAAAGAGAGATGGCTTCTCCTTCACATGGAAGCAATATTAGCGGTGGCAGCAGCAGCTGCAACAGCGGCACCAGCAGTAGCAGAAGCAGCAGCAGCACCGCCAGCAGCAGCAACAGCAACAGCAGCAGCAGCAGCAGCAGCAACAGCAGCAGCAGCAGCGATGGCGACTCGATGTCGCCGGCGCTAATCCTCCCGTGTGCTAGGACTCCACCGAGACGGGCGTTCAATCTACTCAACACCCATTGTGCGTACGGGTTGCTTCGGAGTTCAAGCTCGCTCATGACTGAGCGCAGGCCACCTACTACCCTCTCGATCCTGCTCTGTCTGATGCTGGGGTGAAGAGCGTGTGCTGGTACGTGCCCGGTGCCCGAGGTTCAAAATTCAAACGAGCAGCACCGAAAGACCAACCAATACTATACAAAACCACTTTTAAAAATCAGAACCCATAATACACGTTATATATTTTCACCCACACTTTTCTGTAGCCCGAAAACTCACAAAATAAAAAGACAGAAATAACGTCTCAAAAATTTCCCATAATACTTGGCCTTAGCTCCCCTGACGGCCTAATCTGTTTCAATGTTTGCGGTGGCTGTTTCCTTGTCCCCTATATCCCTGTCCAGGACAAACGCCTCCAATGGTGATGACCCAAACAAACCCTTCCGACGGGATGGCGCAAAGGCAACCGATGCTGCAACATCAGCAACTGGAGCATATGCTGACGCGGCAGCAGCAGCAGCAACCGCAACCGCAACTACAGCAGTACCCGCCACAGCAGCAACAGCAGCAGCAGCAGCCACCACTGCACCAACAGCC
Source organism: Nereocystis luetkeana (assembly GCA_031213475.1). NCBI lineage: Eukaryota > Phaeophyceae > Laminariales > Laminariaceae > Nereocystis > Nereocystis luetkeana. The sequence goes on along the minus strand of JARUPZ010000013.1, from coordinate 863,476 downwards.
GCTGCAACAACAACAGCAACCGCTGCTGCAGTGCCCACCGCAGCAACGACACGAGCAGCACCAACAACAAAACCAGAAAAAAGAACGCGAACACCAACGCCGACAACAGCAACAGCAACAGCCAACACAACAACCCCCGCAACAGCAACAACAACCAACACCCGGACCACAACAGCAACAACAACAACAACGACGTCAACAACAACCGCAACAAAACTGGCAAAAAAAACAGAAGCAGCAGCAACAACAACCACAACAGCAACAAAGACGAGGCGGAACAACCGACGGAGCAAATGGAGTTCCCCACCGTGGGGGCGGTTCGCGGAAGGGGCGGGGGCAGGGACGAGGACAGAGCCGCGCAGAACACCAACACAAACCCCAAGCTCTAGCGCATGGAGTTGCTCCTGATCAGGATGGGATGCCGGGGAGGGGAAGGGGGGGGGGGGGGGGGGGGGAATCTCAGGGCGAGGGGGGGCGGGGTAGACGGGGGAGGGCGGGGGGGGGCTCACGGCGAGGGAAGACGGGGTAGGGGAGAGGAGGGGGGGGCGGGGATCTGGAGGCGAGGGTAGGGGGTGGGGCGGGGGAGGGAGAGCGTAGCAGGGATGTTGGAGATTCGTTTCGATGCCTTCTTGTGGCGCATTTGAATTTCTCTGTAACCTTCTGCGGGCATACAGTAGATCAATATGGTGCCATCTTGAAAGCGTGCTTCGGCAAGACGCTACAATAGAGGAGACACCGGTCTTTTCGTACGCGTCAAGGCCTCTTTCGGCCTAATTGTACTGGTTTCAGTGTTCGAGAGCGGTCAGTCAAGAGGTCAAACCGCGGTCTCCTATGTAGCATAATATAGTTATTTTAATGTAGGGGAGGTCAGTCATTGGACCAAACCGCGGTCTCCTGGCGGGGGCGGTCAGTCAAGAGGTCAAACCGCGGTCTCCTGTATGTCATAGTATACTAGGTTTAGGGCAGGGGCGGTCAGTCGAGGGATCAAACGTTGGTCGCCTAGGTGCCTTGTAGCACAGAGATTTCGTGCCCCAATTTTCCGATTGGTAAAAAAAAATTAGGTTGGAATTTGTTTTTGGAGAATCCTTGATCGGCAGTTGTCGTCACTCGGAATCGTGACGTCATTTTTCGGATACAATAAAATATTTGGAAAGTTGGCCGTGGATGCTGACCTCTTCCATTTTGGCCTGCGGGGGGACAATAGTAAATCCATGCCATGCCTTCTTGTGATGACCAATTCGATGATTTGCCCAATGTGCTGTATTCTTGTGTGACTAAGGTCTCCGTGGATATTTCGGTGGCCAATGACCGAGAGCTTCAGAACGGAGAACGGTTTCTCAAGAGGTTTTCAACGGATACAAGGATAGGTTGGAAGTACCCCCCCCCCCCCCCCCCCTGGGATCACACGAATCCGTGCATCATTTCTCGGGCGGGACTGAAAAAACGATGATTGTGGTGCATTCTTGGTGTGGTCGTAAAAGCCCTCCGTTTAATATTCGGCGAGATTATATCGAAACTTTGACCATACTCCGAATGTATTGGAGACTGTACTTACATCGTGACCGCGGAGTAGGTAAGAGCGATGGGCTCCTGGGAGAATAAGAGCTAAAACGACAAAAGAAAATAGAATAAGCCGGGAAATGAAAAAAAAAATGGGGGGGTGTGCTGGTGGATAGCTTGGGAGGCCTCGGTGTTGCCGACTGACATTTATGGTCGTGGCCGTGATGGTACAGATGGTGTGTTTTTAATTTTTTTGTTTTTTGTTGACGTGGTGATATGGATGGTGCGCTTTTGGTATGTTTTATTTCTACTTTTGGTATGATGACATTGATGGTGTAATGTTTTTTTTTTTTTTTTTTTTTTGCTTTTTTTTGTGTCTTCGCGTGGGTGATCTTGATGGTGGGTATGTATGTTCGGTTACCATGCTGATTTTGATGGCGTTTTAATATTTTATGGTGTAACAATAGCAACATCAGGTGACAATAGCAACATCAGGAGGACGGATGAAGGAGCTACTGGCCGATCGTGTGGGCGGCGTTACTGCCACTGAAGGGCTGCTGGACGGTTGTCTAGAGCTGACAGTATAGATACTATAGAAATGGCGGTTTCTATCCGGTTGGGAAACGGGGAGGCTCTCGTCACATTTTTGACAGATCGCGATGTAGGCCATCTAAATGATGTATATCATCAGCTGCCGTTAATATATATGTGTGTAGTGCAGGATCTGTGGGTAGTACAGATCCATCCCCGGAAATACTTGTCAGATCATGCAGATCGTATGGATTTCACCTGGCAACATGATTTGCGCAAGTAGATCATGCAGATAATGTAATATAATATCAGGACATTTTCTTCCCCGGACGATCCAGATGATACAAAATGGGGATCTGATGCGGTAGCCTGTATCGCATCACTGAAATTAGTATCTAGGATCAAGTATGGAAATCGGATAAAATATTGCATGTATGACCTCTAGTATGGTAAACCAATTTTTCAAAAACAAAACAAAGTACCGGATTTTTGCGAGACAAATTTCAGATGGGTAGGGGCGGGGTTGGGGTTCGAGAGTGTTTTTTTAGGTGCTTTTTGAAATATATTTTCTCGCTTCACTGGAACTACACGCGGGCGGCCACAAATTCTCCGATTTATATACTCTTATCCTAGATGATGAATGTTTCATGAATGTGCCCGATGCGTGTGATGTTTCCCTTCGCATTCTGTTTTTTTTCCTGGAGAAGATGGTTCTTCATAGTTTTTTTATCGCGAGATAGTGCCGGACATATTTTTTGTGGTAAATTACGTCAAAAGCCCCGTTTCAACCATCTTATCGGTTCTGATATTAATATTAATAGTAGTCTGATACTTCCAGAGCTGTTCGTAGGTCGGGTCAAACCTCGCGGGTCGGGTCGGGCCGGATAAGTGTAAGGGTGACCCCACCCGATCCGTGAGAGTTTGAAGACCAAACCCGATCCAACCCGACCCGGACCAACTCGAGCCCACCCGAAAACTTGCTGACCCGATCCGCGGGTTTGGGTCATGCATCACCCGTGAATAGCACTGGGTTTTTTTGTTTTAGTCTAGGGCTCGAAGTCCAGTGCATGACGCGAGTGTAGCGGGGTAGGGAGGGGGAAGCGAACGGTTCGATATGATACGTGGTGGTCCACATGAACACTCTTATTGACAATCTTGGGCTCGAGCTTCGGGGCATACTATAGCACGTGGGGAGGGGAGGGGGGGGTCTTGAGGTCTGTGTGAACATCCACGATGAGGAAGAGTGTAGTTCGTATGCCTCGATGCCGCCGATGACTGCATACACTCGGACACCATCGATGACTACTACTATTACGGGGGACCATAGTTAATAGGACCTATGGTATACATAAAAACCTATATATTTATCCATTTTTACGGACAATATTTGGTCCTATTAACTATGGTCCCCCGTAATACGCAAACCAGTTCGTCCGTAAAAGTAAAAACCGTTCGAGTGTTACTATGAATATTCAAACGACCCTCACATCACCGGACAATTGGTACAGCAGTAAGAGTAGTCTTGTGGCATTTTGCGGTATACGGGGGATGACTCGTGGGGGGAGGAGTTCAGGACCCCCCCCCCCCCGCCCCCCTCCTTATGACGAGAAAGGAGTAATGTATGTCTCCACCTCACCGATCGCTGCGTCACCTAGATGCCACCGGTGGCTAAACAAATCACCTACATTTCAGGGGAGGCTAGTGTAGTAAGCACAACCAAAGATGGCGCGTTAATCATATGGGGGGGGGCGTGGTTTTTGGGTCCGTCGTGGGTTCTGACTACTAGTTATTGCTACGAAACTTCTTACTACTGTGCCTCCCCCCGTATATTGGGATAACGAGGGCTACGTATAAGAACCTGGCCCTTTTTTAGGTTTTTGGTATCGTAGTTGATGGTTGACATCAGGTGGAAGGGCACGGTGAGGGGCAGATTGAGGATGATCCCCCTCCCCCCCCCCTCTATATATTATATATATGATATTATATACCTGGTATATATACGGGTGTAGGGTTGCCATCGGTCGACAACGACGCCGCAAAATGTCCTTCTTACTGCGTGAGCTAGATAACCCGAGTACCGTTAATTTATTTTTTTCAATTTTTGGGGGCGGTCACCACGCACGGCTGGCGGTCGCGTTATAGATCAGATTTGTGCTGGGAGAACCTCAACACCGCACGAGGGGGATGAGCGTATCACGCAGTGTGCATGTACCTGGTATATGGTAAGGCACCGACGAGGCAGTTACATAGTAAACCCATTGTTGCCTTTTCAAGGGGCCACAGCAGAAATGAAATCAACCCATTGACGCTGCCATCCATGTAGTATAATATGCAAGAAAATCCGCCTCTACGTAAAGCGGTTCTTCGTACGTAGGATGCAGCTCACCCTTCATGCGACTCGCCCAACACCTCACGGCGCTTCGAGCTTGGTGCAAGCAACAATGTCTGCCTGGTCGGTGAAAACCCGACGTGCTCTGGCCCGGCATCGTAGGGATGCGAGGCCCTACTGCAGGATTACCCGCACAACGGCATTTTTTTTTTCTGCACGTTCCCGCGAGGATCGAGGAGAGAGAGCGGATGTGGATGTCACAGGAAGCCGAACATTTTATTAATATTTATTTTGCCATCCGACAATGTGCAGTATGATCTTCAACATGGATTCACTCATAACTTTCCCGAAATAAGAAAACCTCGGAAACGAAAGGAAACCCATGCATTATCTTCTTCTGTAGGACGGAGTAATACGAGAGTTTTCTGTAGATGATGATCAGTTTTTTGTTATGGTTTCCCTACCACGAGGAGGATATATACCTACAAAAGTAACTGCTGCCGGGAGCTTTGCCTGCTGTCCACCCACCCATCTATCTGTCGTTCGTTTAAAGCACTGACTGCGAGTGTATCCAATAACGCCGTATTATCGATAATATCGCTGTATTAATAGTACGACGAGGTGTTTTTTTTTTGTTTTTATCATATCACGTACCACCTGCTGCGTAATAATACCTTGTAGTAGTCGTTCGCTAGGTGAAGCATACCTCCTGCCTCCTGTGTGTTGTCGTCTTATTAGGATTTTTTGTTTATCATGTACCTACCACCTACAGCTAGTAGTACCTGTCGTATCTTGGTGGTACAGCAGTCAGTGGTACACACAGTACACCTGGAAGTTTTTTTTTTCCGAAAGAAACTGAAACTGTTTTTTTTTCGGTCGTTTTCCGAAACTGTCGTTTCCGATCCGAAACTAAATAACTGTAGTTTTCCGAGATCCGGGATTGTCGCCGTGTGTTATCGTGCTGCGAGCTCGACTTCCTCTGTCTGCTGTAGGCAGAGAGTACTCTTACACAACATACTCGTACCAGGTACACTTTATGTACGCTTGGCTGTATGATGATATTATGTATGAACACGTCGCATGATACCAGGCGGGGTGGAGTCGAACAGCACATCGGCGTGTTGCTTCGCAGGAGAAGTGCTGGCTGCTGACCACCTGCCACGAACCTTCAATCGGCCAGTCTTTTTGTCTTCTTTTCGCGATGCAGGACCCGCGACCAAAAATCCCACTCAACACACCTCCTGCATATCGCACCGAAGTGTTGTCGACCCCACCCTGTGCACGGCCTCCACTTTGAGCATGCCGGTAGCAGCAGGCGTCAAAGGTTTCACGCGAGAGGTCAACACGGCCAGCACCGTCGGGATGGCAAAGGGGTGTGCGGAAGGCAGGCTCGACGATCTACGAGGGCTACTCGTAGCTGATGATGGTCTTGAAGGCAAGGCGTTGTCGACGGTGACGGTGTCTCAGGTACCGGTGGACCAGGCAGCGGGAGCGGGGCAGACCAAGGTGAAGAGTGAGGAGAGGAGCTACGACCGATCGCTTTCCGAGTCGCTTTTACGAGTATTGCATGTACGTACTCGTACTGTTTTTTTTCCAGTTAGTTACTGTATCATACGTACATAACACCAGGTACCAGATACCGGTACAGTACCTAGCACTGACTGCTGCACACATACCAGGTACTGAGTGCTCCTGTGCCGGCCACTGTGACTGATAGATAATCCGAATCACCGTTGAAAGGATAGTTATATTTTCGGATATTAACAGACAAATCGGAAAAATGGGAACGAAGCCTAAAATGAGAACCAAGCCGTATCTATCTCCAGAACCATGTGGTGTACCAGGTATCAGATAACCAAAATGATCCTGCCAAACCCCTTGGCCAGCCCTGTGAGAGGAGCTCGTCAGAACGGTCATGCTCCATCTCGTGCCTTCGGGTGGGCGCAAAAAGCGATATACGCTGGCTCTATTGTGATTTCTCTAGATTATATACCTGGTACTGAATTGTCCATCGTATGATAGACAGAAGACGCGAAGTCGAGCGAGTTGCACACTGCTTTTTACGTAGGACGGCCCCCTGCTCGTCGCATTGCATGTACCAGGTACCATTTTTATTTCATTTTTAGTCATCCCTTTCACTTTCGAGCTCAACTACGAGCAGGAGGTTTTACCCTCGGCGATCTTCTGGACAAGCCGTGGTCACAGGTGTCGTTCCTTCTCCCCCCCGGTACGTGCCTTCATTTTTTGTCGCACATACGGTCCAGCATTCCCACTGCTCGTCGAGTTTCACCGAATGTAGCTAACTCACGCTCTCGCGCTTTCCGCTAGTCACTTCTATGTGCCTGAAGAAATCTGTAAAAGGGGCAGCGGTGCTCATGAGACTACGTATCACGTACGTACCTGGATACGCATCTTCTATGTAGCTCTCTACCTAGACCGAGCCTCAGTCCACATATGAAAAAGCTCCGGCACGTAGTACCTGTAGGAGGATAGAAGGGGCTCGAACCTTCCCCACCCCGAGGTTATGCCGCACCTGCCATACACATGTCATGCGCCTGTATAAGCGTACATATCATGGGTAGTTGTAGCGCTGAAGGCAGGGCCCACTCGACATACTGCATGTTTGTTTGCTGTAGAGAGTTACAGTGCGTGGTGTACTGCTGCACAGTAATAGTACGATATCCAGTGGAGTATGATTCGTATGTGCGCCGCGCATACATACCGTACCTATGGCGTACGTAGAAGAGAGCGCAGCCACGTGGAATCTGAATAATATATATGTACGAATGCATACCGTCAACTCTCCGATGGTACTGAGGTGTGCAGAAGGGATCTACAGGCTACTTTGTACCGTGGTGGCTCGCGTTTGGTTTTTTACTTAGCTCGTAAAATTATAACGTAGAGTCTAACAAAAGTTCAGCCAGTGATGTACGTAGTTGGGCGACATTTACGAGAGCGTGGGGGTTTCGGGTGTTTCGTCTCGGCGCAAATCATGCCGCATCGCACATCGCGCCGCATCATGTATTACGCAACGTGCAAAGTTGTTACGCAACGTGCAAAGTTGAGCATCAACTATTTTATCAGTCGCACTCACAGCTAGCGTATTTCAAAATTTCATACCGGTATATTATAGCCGGTCGCCCCGGTGGGTCAAGTGGTCAACCTCGAATTCTGCTTGTGTTTGAGTCCTGGGTTCGAGCCCCGGGTGGGTCGGACATTTGACTTTATTTGCAAAAATAAAAATAAAAAAGGATTCAATTGTTGAGAGAGCCTTTCAGCGTGGGTAGGCACAATTCGATGCGAGTCGACGAGGGAAGAAAAGGCTGAAATCTTCTCGCGATAAAAAATGAAGGCACGTACCGTAGCGGGAAGGGGGAAGAAGAGCCTGCTATGTGACCCCGGATCTGAGTTACGAGTTAGAAGGAGGTGAGAGAGAAGAAGATGTGCGAAGATAATAAATAATGGGATGAGCGAAAAAAAAAAAAAAAAAAATGATACGGCTGGTCGGAACGTGCAAGTACTCCCTTGCATTGTCCATTTATGTTGAACACCCCGAATGCGCCCGGCACTACAGCAAGAACCGTCAGTGTCGGGGCTCAAATTGTTATTTTGTTGCCACATTTGAGCATGGGCTGCTGCTATTCATAATACTAATATTATTGCGGGGGGGGACAGCAAACAGCAATCAGAACCAAATATATATGGTGCGTAGCCGTAGATGGTTTCTGGATCCATCGCGGCTTCTGATTAGAACACTAGCCCCCCCGCTGTCGAATATTTTATGGTATTATTGAGTATGCAATCCGATCCTGAGCTCCATTCCTTCTGCTACGGGGGACTATATTATATAGAACCTGCGGTACACACAAAAACCTACCATATTTTTTGCATTTTTTCCCCAATAATAGTTGGTTCTATATACTGTGGTCCCCCGTAGTAGGTGAAGCTTCCCCCCAGTACTTTTTATTGTTGAGAGAACCAGCCTCGAGTTTTCACGACCGAATGTTATTGTGAGATGTCATATCTGTATTGTAATAACGGGCGGACCGGTTGCTTCGATCCGACAGGTGCTGGATTGCCTCTGCGAGAAGAGCGAGGGAACGATGCACCCGAGCGCGACAGGCTTAGAAATGGCCGCGGCGGCAGGCAAGGTGGGGTGTGTCACGCTGAATGGCGCGTGCTTTGTTTTTTTCTAGACGACGGGTTTTGCCTCGTTATCATGTATTCCAGCTGGACATCAGCAAGTGGACTCGACCGTATACACCAGCAGAGCTGGTACACAAAGTCAAATCCCTACTACCTCGTGATAACGGATTTTGTTACAAGTTACCCGGAAAAAGCGGCTCAACGGGCGTACTGCACGTGTACACAACATGCAGTAAGTACGTCGTGATACACCTGACACTGACCGGAAAATGTATGAAAGAGGCGGGAAGTGGTCGGGGGAAGGTTCACATAAGGCGAGGGCACTGCACGTACTTCGGTCAGTTTATGCGGGAAAAGGGGGCGGGGAGAAAGAACAAGCAAACCAGGGTTGTTTATATGATCACACCCCTTGTGGGACGAACGAAACGCGCGTCGAAAACAAACGACATGTGAGCACAGCAGCCATTATCAGCTTCATGCCGCGCTCCCGTCGGACATCATCAGCCACTTGCATTTGCTTCACGAACGTACGTATGGAGCCATCACTTTTTACTGTCCAGCTAGGGGGAGGGTTTTCAGTTGTTACCCTCAACGGCGTTCTGCACAGGCCGTGGCCACAAGTGTAGTCTCTCTTCTCTCTCCGCGGTGCATGCCTCCATTCCATATCTGACAATGTAGTGCGTTTTCAATCATACCACCAACACATTCAACGGAATCTAGCATCCAACAACTTCAGAATTCATTCCCATTGCGCATAGGGTTCAGCATCCCGGCTGTGCTTCGACCTCTGGGCTGTGGTTTAGAGAGCACTGTGATGACCAGTCCCCAACCCAGCAGCGCGTCTGGTTTGTTGTGGTCGATGCGTCATGTGATTAAGTTTCCCATCTGACAATGTGTTAGTTAATAGCATGAGCCTGGGACCACTCCTAAATATCATACTGGTAGATAGCTTTGCCCCGAATGAAGAAGAAAACCGAGGCACCCTACTGGACTCTCTACAGTAGAATATTGTGCTACAGTAGCCTATTGGACTACAGTAGCGTCAACGTTGATCACTCACAAACGTCCCCCTAAGCGATAGAGGCACGATCAAGGGAAACATTTCGTGGTGTGTGCCCTGTATATGTATACCTGGTACAAATCAAGTTTCAAAATAGTCAAGACAGACCTCCTCGTTGGCTTTGCGGCCGTTCCGTGCGATTACTGTAGCACCATTTCTTATGTAACGAAGTGGACGAGGAGGTCTTTTGTTACGAAAGGGAACGAAATAGAGTGCTGAACTTCGAGAAGTGAGTGTTGTATTTCTTGGGGTGGGGGTGAGATAATCGCTTCTGGTCACGTATCTTCAAGCAACCCAAAAGAGCATCACACCTACAGCAGTATATCATGGTGAATCTCTCAGTCGATGCCAACGGCTACTATTTCACGGTCGCCAACAGCTATAATAGTATTCCATATGCCTGCAGATTGATACGCTGGAGTGGGCGCACGCACGAAACCTGGAAGGCTTTGGACCTGAGCTGATGGACGTTGCAGCTTGGCAAGGGAGGTAATGCGATGGACACTACCCTCACAATTTATTGGCAGTAGACAGTAGTCAGTAGACAGTAGACAGTAAGACAGTAGACAGTAGAACTCTTATCTCCTCGCGGGGTGCTTGAGAGCATGAGCTAGCAAAATTCGATGAAAACCGACGAGCAGTGGGGATGCCGAACCTTACCACGCGTGCGATGACAATGAAGGCATGTTGATACCGGGGCGGAGAAGGGAGAAGACACGTGTAACCACGGTTTGTCCCGAGAGCTGGAAGTAAAAGTGATCATTACAAACCAAAAACAGTAGACAGTAGACAGTAGTTGTGTTGGGGTGATGAGCACGTGCGTCATCTCCTGATGAACACTACAACACGCAAACATTACTGCACCGTGGCTGTCGCAAAGGCAAGACCTTCAATACGTGCAAGACCTTCAATACGTAGCCCTTCGAACTAGCACCAACTATAGGCGCATTTGGAGTTGTGTCACTGTTGAACCAGCCACGTAAATTAAAGCCTGCCGGTGTTGTGAATAACCTATTCCATGACATACATATCGGCAGCCTTGTGGAGTACAGCTAAGATGTGTATGGGGATACTGTCGTGCTGTTGCGCTATATGGCCGGTGGCCTGATCGATGGCTGCAGGAACTTCGGTTCATACACACGGTGGTGGTGATAATGACTGTGATGATGATGCTGGTGGTGGTGGTGATGATGATGGTAGTGAAGATGGTGATGATGGTAATGGTGATGATGATGAAGGATGATGATGATGGTGATGACGATGATGACAACGACGAGCTTTCGCCTCCAAAACACCCGTATGATAAAACAAATTCGTCATCCTGATAATCTATCATAAGCAACCCGCTGACCAGTTCTCAGGTGATCGAACACCTCACGATCAACAATTTAGGCAGATCGCGGTTCGACCCCTCGATAAACCGCCTCGTACACTAAAAACAATATTATAGACGGGACAAACGAGGCCTCAGGTAATCGAACACCTCACAATCAAACAATTCGGCAGACCGCGAATTGACCCCGTGACGAACCGCCCCCTACACTAAAACAAGTGCAAATGAAACAAACAGGGCCAAAAATACGGGTATCCTACTGTATGGATATCGTTTTTTCTCATGACCTGTTGACGACACCATTTCTGTCGCATCTCGCCTTGCCATTTCTGCATGCCCCGCCTCTTCCTTCCCGCCCATCAGGCTCCCGGTGCTGAAATGGCTTCGTGCGAACAGAAAGGAAGGGTGTACAGCTAACTCGATGAAATGGGCAGCCAAAAGGTTGGTATGTATATGTATTATTGTCTATTCAAGTGTGATTTTTCTCTGTTTAAGTATTATTGTCTATTCAAGTTGCCCATCCGTCAATGTGGTGCGCAAAGAAAAGCGTAACGGCGGGAACGAGGCAACCCCCACCCTACCGACCTTTTCCTTGGTCCGTGCCGGTAATGTGTGGACCGCTTGGGTAGGCACTACTACTAGACGCAAGTCGACGAGGGGAGAAATAACTGAAGTCTTCTCGCGATAAAAATGCCTTCCAAGGCACGTACCGTTGTGGGGAGGAGGGAACAGAGCCTGCTGTGTGACCCCGGATCTGAGCTACGACTTGGAGGGAGAAGGAGAAAGAAGGGTGGAGGCCATAACATGGAGTGGAAGAAAAATGAAGAGGGGGTCCTTCGCTTGATTCTTAAGGTCCTTAAACTCCCGGTCAGAGTTGTGTACCAGGTATACTACTGTACTGAAGTATGTCTCGAATATTGTGTGAATTGGCTCTTTTTAATTGTTTTTGTTTTTAGGAGACGGTATGCAGCATGATGCCAACGTTGATCGCTTATAAACGTCCGTAGGAACAAGAAGTCCAGCGAAACCCATTGAAAGAAAATCCCATGCACGTGTCAAACTCCATAAAAAGATGATCCATACGAAAATGGTGGTATCCTCTCGTTTAGATGCAAGCAAGACGCCTCGAATTGTGAAATCGGCAAAGCCCCAGGAGAGAGAGGAGGGGCGTGTTGAAAACACGCTTGTGGAGACAATTGCGCTTCTGGAATGTTTTCGCCGGCTATAAAGGCTTATGCTGGGCAAGCCGCACTATGCTCTCTCATCCACTGGACACTCGCCACTGGACTGTAAGTACTAAAGCACTATCAACAGTTGCCGTCGCCTCTCGCTGGTACCTACCGTTAGCTTGTGTTGCCTTGTGTCGACTGGAAGGTTTTAATCCAACTAAACTAAGTTACTACAATAGTCCTGATTCTATTGTTTTCGAACACAATGCTGCGATATCGAAAGAGGTACAGGGTACAGTACCTTTTTCTTGGAGCGGTGTACATTTTGAAGCTCTCATTCGTTCGTGATAACGTAATTTTATCTAGGAAACTGCCCCCTCTACCGCGGACAATGCGGCAATAGTGTCAGCATGTGCATGAGCATGTACCGCGTAATCTAGCTCAAATCCCCCCCCCCCGGCATTGTAGGGGTGCGAGGGTCTATGGATCCGGCTATGGCTATGTATGATATCGAGTACATCCCTCCTATCGAGTACACCCCTCCACCCCCCCCGCAGTTGGGTAGGGTTTTGGAGGGTACGCTGGGCCCTGCCCTCGTACTCGTCCGGAGATAAGTATTCGACATTCATTCGTTCGTTCGTTCGTTCGTTCGTTCGTTCGTTCGTTCGTTCGTTCGTTCGTTCGTTCGTTCGTTCGTTCGTTCGTTCGTTCGTTCGTTCGTTCGTTCGTTCGTTCGTTCGTTCGTTCGTTCGTTCGTTCGTTCGTTTGTTCGTTCGTTCCTGTTCGTTCGTTTGTTCGTTCGTTCGTTCGTTCGTTCGTTCGTTCGTTCGTTCGTTCGTTCGTTCGTTCGTTCGTTCGTTCGTTCGTTCGTTCGTTCGTTCGTTCGTTCGTTCGTTCGTTCGTTCGTCCGTTCTTTTTTTTTTTGTTCGTTAGTTCATTTATCCCTTCTCGGAAAAAGATGGCGTAGTCGCTGGTGGGCAAGCGGAAATCGTGCCCAAAGCGTTTGTCCTTATCAAGCAGTTACTCTTCGTGGTCTACGTACGCGCAAACCCCGCCCGAGAGCTGTGACAATTGGCCGAACGTACCGCTAACAACTTCCCCCGAACACCCCACTGCAGAGTTGGACTTAGCCTTTACGTACAGTATCACACATACTTGGGTTGGTTCGTATGATGTTGTTTCTTTCGTATGAGCGGTCTGATATTGATGTCGATATCTACACGGATTTTGATATGTTAATCGGTTTGGGAGGTCGTTGTTCTATGCGTCGACTCTTTGTCGCGGTCGGGTGGAAAACGAAAACCAGTGGCATCCGTATTGATATTGATATGGTGACAGTGGCATCCGTATTGAGATTGACTATCGTATCGCTATTGATATACTCTGCAAACGTCTCGTCAGCTAGACAGGACGAACGCTTGGCGAAATGCCCTAGGACGTCTTCAACGTAACTCCAGGCTTCAACATAACAAAAACACGGCTTGTTTGCCCTGTGCAGATCAACTCTAGTACACAGCGCCCGCAAAAGCTCGTGCACCTTCTATTTGCTCATCTCAATGGTCACGCTTGCTTGTCCTCGCCCGGCAGGGGACGTTTGAAGGTTTTGCGGTGGCTGCACGACAACCTTGGGCAGGCGTGTACGGCGGAGGGGCTTGAGGCAGCGTCCACAGCAGGACATCTTAAAGTTGTGGCTTGGTTCCTCCGCAACAGGTAACCCATCCCTCGCCCCCCTTGGTACAAAATTATCTCCCAAAGTAGGGGTAACACGCGTCAGATGCTCCCCCCCCCCCCCTCCCCCCCCCCCCTGTTACGAAAGCCTCTTCAAGAGGGGGAACACCACGCGTAGCCGCAGCAAGAAAAAAACAATTCGACGATGTCGTCCAATGCAAGAAAGCCCGCCTCTTACCCCCCCTCCTCACTACGGTTCGTGCCTTCTGTGTTTTTGTGGCGAGAAGGCTGTGTTTAGAGCTTTCCTCTCTCGTCGACTCGCGTCCAGTTTAAGCTCGGGCACTAACCTTATTAACAGTTGATTGGGTAAAGCCTGTACAAAGGGGTTTAACTGATGAACCAGGCGCTAACTCTGCGTTGCCGCCCAGAGCACCGTTGAGAGGTTTCCATACGAAGGAGGCGATTGTCGGGGCCGCTTCCAACGGGCATGCTGACGTCCTGAAACTACTGCTGTCTGGATTTCGTGAGGAGGTAAGCTGGGATTGCGCATGCCGCGGCAAGGGGGGGTACTCCGCTCGCAGGTAAACTATTACTGCGAAGTAAGCAAGGTGTATCTCCAGGATATGCGATTGTCCCCCGAGTAAACCTGACCCGTGTTGATCTGATTGGCTGAAACTTCTTCCGTACGTGCAAAACCCGTATTGCCTCGTGCCTCGACAATATTACCCTACGTATATAGAAGGCCTGTGAATGTTCGGGAATGACAGCAATACATACGCAAATGGTTTGGTGTACGAGTAATACTTAAAAGGTACACACCACCACTTTAGATACCCTTTTTTTGTTTAGCCAGGCCAAGGTTCGCATTTTTATTATTATGTGCTGGTGTACTCTACAGTATAAAATAATGGGTTCCTCGTTTTCTTTACTAACGTCGAACCAACATTTCTTCACTCCCAATTTCTTACCGTGCCGTCGCGGACTTTATAAAGCGGAGAAGGGAAATTTATTACAACACCATAAAAGAAACACCAGATGTGAGATCGAAGATATGCAACCAGATTGGGTTCCCCTCCATAAGGGAAACATATTTTTACATCCTCCTGAGGTCGTGTAAAACCCTTAGTACGTGCGATCGAAGCATCACGCGCACTTCGCTAAGATAATGTTGTGGACAAACTCCTCGATTTCACAGCTGCATGTTTGCATCATTTCCGCAAATGTTAGATGAGGGGCGGGGATGGAAAACAAACAATTAGTTTATTGTCTTGAATTAGGGTGAAGATTCTATTGTTTTTTAGACGACGACTTGATGCGAAAAAAATCGTTCCTCGCCTGCCCCCCGCCCCCCCGCGCTCGCGAGATTCAGCGCCGATTACCTGACGCGCTAGCTTAGCGATATCTGGGGGCAGGAGTCGCATGCATTGATTGGAAAAACGGAGGATTGGGATGGTGACTAACGAGCCATTCGGCATTCTCGGTAGCCCAGAAAAGCCTACAGCAGGGACTCTAAACAGTATACTATAGGGAGGGGAGATACATACCATATATTTCGATGCTCTCAAGGAGTAAACGCATGTGGGGCATGCCGCAGAGGCGGATACTGCCGCGCGGTAGACATGTCAGCGAGCAGCTCTCCCTCCCCAGCCATGTACCAGGTATTCATTTATTTGTTGCAGTAACGCGTACATAGAGCGATGTTTTCCTCACCCCGCCGTGTCCCTACCACTACCCCGACCCTGATGCTATACCCACACCCATCTGGCGAGGGTAGCGGCACGAGCGTCAGCAGCAGTCGAAGTGGGCGTTAACGTTGGCGGCCGATGGGGGCTACACGGAATGCGTGGCGCTTCTTCGCAAAGCTGGCTGGCGGGAGGAACATGCTCCCTCCCGCGGTGAGTGGTACGATAGATTGTGCAGGAGACGTCGTCGCCCTGAAAGATGCGCTTCTCTATCGATATATCAAAATTCACAGCATTGTGTCTTTCTGGCTATGGGAAACCACAACAGGATGGTTTCCCGGTGATTCAGAGGGTGTTACTTTGGGGGACAGGGGTGGAGGGGGGGTGTACTCGAAAGGAGAGATGTACTCGATCTCATGATTGGCCGCAGTCGTATGACCATAGACCCTCGCATCCCTACAATACCGGGACGGAGCATGTCGGGTTTTCACCGACCAGGCAGACATTGCTTGCCCCAAGCGCGAAGCGCCGTGAGGTGTCCGGCGAGTCGCATGAAGGGTGAGCTGCATCCTAGTGAGGGCGGAGGGGGGGGGGGGGTCTTCGTATCTTGCATGGCCGTAGCCGTATTACCACAGAGGCTCTCATCACCACCGTGCCAGGACGGGGCACGTCGGGTCTTCACCGAGCAGGCAAGCATAGCTCGCAACAGGCGCGGTAGGAGGACGGGGAGGGGGTAGGAGTCGCGCTCAATAAAGTTATGATGTGTCACTGTACGATTGGGTTAGAATGGAAACGATAGAGGCGACACAGGATTTTGGGTAGAGATGGTGGACAGCGGTAGTCTTTAGCTACCGCACAAGCTAAGATATAGAACCCTCGAAACACTTAGTAACTGTTAGTGAGTGTTAGAACCGACGGTAGTTGGGAACCGACGGCTCCTGCCGAACTAGGTTCCAGACAGTCTCGCGCTGATCAGTAGAGAAAATAACAGTCAGAAACTGCGGAACACGCCTTGCAACAAATCGAACTCCGTTCACTCACTAACGAGTCTCCGCCCAACCTCAAAACGCAAGCAGGGGTTCTGCCGGGCGAAGCCGATCAAGATGTGGTTACCACCGACAACAAAAACTACGACAACAACACCAGCGCGAACAACAGCAACAACAGCAACAGCAGCAACGACAACGACAACAACAACAACAACAACAATGAAAATGATCCCGCCTCGCCCTGTCGAACCCTCGCGTGCACCGCGCGTGGGGACCAACAAGACGCCAGCAACAAACACGACTTTAGACTCTACCATGACCCCCTCGCATCGAAACCTATCGACCACCACCACACTCCCACGGTGCGCACACAATTTCTAAGCGCTACAGGAGAAGGTGAACACACGCCAAGAAGGCACGTACTATTGCGCGATTGCCACAAAAGAGGAAACAGCGGGTTTGCTGTAGCACCGGAGGCCCCGTGGCGAAATAAGGAAAACGGGATGCGCGATTGCTACGGAGGAGGAAGCGGCGGGGGGTTTTCTATGGCACCGGAGGCCCCGTGGCATGATGGGGATGACCGGTTGCACGGGTGCTACGAGAGAGGAAACAACGGGTTTGCTGCAGCACCGGAGGTTCCGTGGCATACGAGGGATAACGGGTTGCACGACTACCACAAGAGGGGAAACGGCGGGTTTGCTATAGCACCGGAGGCGTGGCTCGGGAATGACGGTTTTGCGAAAGCAACACAGGCGTTGGACGCCGGGGAAAAAGTCAGGGTTCGGGATATTTGGACTCCGGTACCTGCAGCGCCATCGCCTTTCAGAGGTCTCGAGGTGAGTGACCCGCCCCGCTCAGCGAAATCACGGGATTTGTCGCATTCTACATTTTTCTCCAGCCCAACTCAAGAAAACGTTTTTGTTTGCTCGAGGCACATAGTGGGAGAATGCCGAGAGATCCGAGACTAGTGTACCGGTTTCAGCGCTCTCTTGGGGATTTGGGTCGGGGATGGGGTTGGGAGTAGGGTTTGCAACCCTTCCCCCAACAAACAAAACTAAAACGCAGCAGCAATACAACCAGCTTGGTGACATGGCCTGGTCGAATACCCCTTCATCCCATAATACTGCCTTCATCCCGACAACGCCCAGCTCAAACGCCGATCCCTTATAGCCATTGTTACTGAGAAGAAGAAACGTCAAGGCTGCGGTTGGGGTGTGCTAATGTCACGCATTGCCCTACAGCAGTCTTATGGCCCTAGAGGGGTCACGTTTAGGTCAGTTTTGGTTTCGGCCGCTCAAAGCCACTAGGTCGAGTGATACGTCCTCGTTCTTTGCAGTCTTACCTCACCTACTATCAACGAGCTTATAGGCCGTTTGGTTTCGCGATATGTGCTGCCATACAGTAGGAATTGTTTATCACGGTATGATAGCGCCAGAAACGTAGTTCCAAGTCCAACTTTGAGTGAGGTAAAGAGCCACTCGCCGAATGGCCTAAACGCGCTAAATAATGGCATCATACCCCCCTATATATGTAGTCGAATGCTACTGTAGTACCAAACAAGGATGCCAACTGTCACGTGAACTTCACGTGCATGATTCGTTTTATTTAACTCTCCCCACCTGTCTCGAAACTAAAACCGATCCGCCTTTCTTCCCGCCAAAAATATCGCGCATACGTCAGGCGCGTCTTAACCTGGGTGCGCTGGACAAAGAGTCCCAAGACCCTGTGATATCTGCGTACATCAGTGGGTTGGATCGGAAATTGAAGGCATCCGCCCTAGCTCTAGCTCGCCGGAGGCACCCCAACGCCGACAATGTCCTCGCCCACGCCGCCTTCACCATGAGAGGCTGTACCAAAAAAACAAGGGTACATCAGAGAACGTTCCGAACCCGCGGCCTGAAACCGTTCCACCCTGTAGTTGTCGAGCCTCGCGGCGGCCATGGTGAGTCGCTACATCCGTTCCCACCGATGATTGTGTTGCCAGCTTGTGCTGCCGGTGCTGCTGGTGCTGGTGCTGCTGGCATTGGCTCCTCCGAGGGATCGCCGACGACGCCAATGTTGCTCTCTAAGCGCAACCAATGGCAGCAGCAGCAGCACCTGCACCTGCACCTACACCTACACCAGCGTCAGTACCAGCAGCACCAGCACCAGCAGCACCAAGACCACCAACACCAAGACCTACACCAAGACCTGCACAAGAACCACCAGCCCCACCACCACCACCACCACTACCACCAGAAGCACCACCACCACCACCGAAAACACCAACACCAACCACAGCAGCACCAACACCAGCCACAACAACAACAGCGGGAGCAACAACAACAACGCAAAGCTTGCTACAACCACCGTGGAAAGCAAACGCAGGGGGGGGCAACCGCGACGGTCCGCCCTACACCACCGGCAGACCCCGACCACAACCGCAGCAGACGCACCAGGACAGCACCGGCACCGCAAACCACCTCTACGGGTATTTTCTTGTCGGAGGCGGAGCATAGAGCCGGGAAGGCACCCCGAACCTGGGCGGGTGTTTCGGAAGAAGAGGAGGCGAAGCAGAGGGCGGGGACGGCACCTGCGCGGCCCGGGGCACCTCCATCCGGCTACTCCCGATCACGCCGATTGTTATTATTACAAGCTTCTGCGAAAGAGGCGGGACTCATGGCGGCAGTGACCAGTTAACGAGCTAGGAGGCCGAGGTTTAACCCCTTGACTGGTTGCCCCCCCGCACGAAATCTGCTGTAGTACATATAGGTCAAAAACGCCTTTAACGCGCAAGAAAAGGCCGGGGTCTTATTAACAGCATATATGTGTACTGCTGTCGTAACCTGGATGCCAGATCAAAGTATGGAGAATATAAGGATTTGAAGATGGTCTGTACATGTGCTGGGTGTTTTCAATCTCCGGTCGCCAAGCAACGTTTGGGTCGTGCTTTGGCGTAGCCTTAGGTCAGGCAGGGTTACGCTCAGGCTTAGGTCAGGGCTGAGCGTTGGTCGGGTTGTGATGTTCTTTTAAAAACAACACCCCAAAAAGTAACAAAGGCGCCTCAAAGTGTCCTTTTATTTACGTTATCTTGTACCCTGATAGCCGGACCTTGCAATTACCCCGTCATACGAATGAACCAATTCGCACCTCGGGCAGATAATTATCTAGGTATTTGAAGGCAGATAGATCATGTGTTTTCGATCTTGTGCCGGTATGATATATATGAGCGAATGCTTCCGGGTGGGATATTTTAACTCGCATGATCTGGCGCATGTTTCCTGGGTTGGATCTGCCTTAGAAAGGCAAGTCCTCCACAGCCTCTCACAACGGCGGGTGAGGGACTACAGTAGATGATCTATCTGTGGATGACCTACTCTTAATAGATCATGATCTGTTGGATCTGTCCGAGATGTGGACCATTTCTCCCCCCCCCCCACCGTTGAATGCCGCTTTACGGCTACAACTCTCACCCACAGTTCCCGTGCTGGGGTTTGACAATGAACGAGGTAACTAGTCGCGGTGGCGTGGCGCGGTGCGGGGGGGGGTCCCCTCTCTCCCACAGAAAAAACGCCGTGCTACCCTAGTATATCGGTAACCAAGACATGAACATAACCTCGCCGGGCGGCGGTCAATGTTTGCGGGTCCCAGCCGTGTCGTGGTGGGTTAGGGAGTGTGACGGTGGTTTTTATAAGGAGGCATACTTGAGGGCACCGTTTCCTCTTTTGTAGTCGTGCTCACCATTTCCTCTTTTGTTGTCGTGATCCACAGTCATACATCAACACGTGGGCATGGCGTTCAAACAAACTGATTATGTTACCGCTACGGTGGGGGTCAAGCTTTGAGAGAGGGGTGGGTGTGTCAGGCCTGTTTAAGTGTAACATATTCTATCCATGTTTTCTCTTAAACCGGAATGGGTTCCTAAGAGTTTATCTCTTAGGTGTTCCGTCGGCACTAAATCCCAGGCCACTGAATGAATCTCAGGCGGATATCTTGACGTGGAAATCTGACGCGGAGATTTGAAGCGAAGGTCTTGAGGGGGGATTTTTTATGACCCAGGGACGTCACATCAGCCGGCCCATACCCCACGAAAACGACATGCCGTACTGTACGAACGAAGTGATCGGGCTGAGCTTGAGAAGCGGATGTAGACGAGCTTGTCTAGTCGGCGTGAAGACGGTCTCCCTGTGCATTCCTTGGTCTGACACGATGCTCTATTGTTCTACTCGATTGGCGCTGAGGGGGTATAGTATGGCAGCTTCCCCTTCTAACCAGCACAAAAGAGCCTCGAAGCTTGGTTTTCTTGTATCCTTTATCTCGGATGTTCGAGGGGATGGCCCCGAACACTAACCTGGCAATTGTCATATGTACCCCTTACCAGAGGACCATGAGCGGCAAGGTACATACGAACGGTGCATCATACTTCCTCATCGATCTACGTTCCACTCACCACCCTCTACTACTAACCTCCCTCCCTATGGAGCCCTATTTGTGTCTGGCTCTATACCAATAACATGCGCAGTTGCGCCTCGTTGACGACGCCTACCTCCGATGTGAAACCCCCCGCACCTTCAGTATCTACCCCGATATTATTGGCGTGCATCACCGCGCCACCTTGAAAACGCCTGTACCCGAAACTAAAACCCCTACCTAGTCCTATAATGTTCAGATATTATTGGCGTGCGTCATGGCGCCGCCTAACGACGCCTACCTCCGGAACGAAACCCCCCTATCTAGCATTGTATCACTCAGAAAATACTGGCGCGTGTCATCGCGCCACCTTGATAACGGCCATCTCCCGAGCGGACCCCCCCGCGCTCGCGCGCTTCGAATCCCGCCGAAGGGCAAGGTTTTGGCTCGCCGAGTCGCCCTCGCCCCCCTCTCCCTCCTCACTCGATAACGACCCTATCGTTGGTGGTGGTGCTGCTGCTAATGACTGCGACCAAGATGCAGAAAAAGCAGAGCGAGCCCCTCCCCAGCCTTTGCGAGGAGCCTGCAGCATTCCCCACAAGCGTTCGTCCCGCGCGGGTACCCCTCCCACCCGCCCCGTACGCATTCGCCGGAGGTGGTCGTCGCTAGCTTTCGCGGAAGAGACGGCCTGTCTTCCCCACTCCGTTTCTTTCGGTGGACTGATTGATCGCAGGGACGTAGGCAGGAGTCAGAGGGGGCACCATTATTTTACGCTAAACTACTTCCTAAGCGGATCATGTTCTATTCCGTTCGATTTGCCCTTTCTTATGTATACGTCCGATTTGGACCGATCAACAGAGAAAATCACATATAATATATATATATATATATATACCTGGTATATATTATATTTCTTGGAATGAGTCCGGAGTCCTCTATGGATAGTCCGAGTTTTTCTCCCACGGCGCATAACCCGATCGAGAACAATCTGAAAAGCTGTCCCTCGCCGGAAAATTGGCCTACTGTCTGTTTTGGAACTACGGCAGTGGAGGTCTACACTGCAGAATGTTTGGGTCAGATTTTGGGTAGTCGGCATTCAACCGAACTGCGCCGGGTGCCTCTTGGAGAGTAGGTGGGCTTAATCATAGAAGCGCACGGCCGATCCCGTCTCCTTTCGGGCTTAAAGAGTACCAGGTATGTGATTCGCTGATAAGACCTAGTCGGATCGGGAAACGAAACAGCCGGGTAAGAATCGGCCTTAAACTCCTTCGAAGTGCACTCAAGTTTCGGGGATAAACCACGTGGAGTAAGCGTGTGATACTTGCCATAAATGCGCCGAACAAAGTTCATGCTGCACGTTCTTGTCGGATGGAAAACGTAATGAAACATTGATCACGTGGGTTATGTAGCAGTAGCAGTAGTATTTCGCTTTCCACCCGACACTTCACAGCGCATGCTTCAGCTCGACTAGTCGAGATGACTCACCCCGTGTCTATTGCTGGTAAGATGGCCTTGCCCAGCTGCTGCCGTGGCCTCCTTCTCGACTTCCCTCTCGCCACCCTCACCGTACTCATACCGTCACCAGACAGCCTCCCCGAAGTCGCGAACCGACTTCTGGCAGACCGCGCCGACCTGCCTCCCCCGCCCACTGCGCCACAGGTACTGCACTGACAAGAAGCGGCCGCCGCTCTCGTAGTACAAGCCGCCGCAGCCGCAGCCGCCGCCGCTGTTACCGAGCGGCTCTGCGTTGACAGGGCGTGGACCGTCGGCCGTTGGAGGCCTGCTTGTAGCGACCGTCGGTTCGGCAGAGAAAATGACGGGGCCGATGCAGAGAGCTTGCAGCGTTCGATCCCCGAGATATCCTCGAGCGGTGCGGGATGGCTATGGGTAGGCGTGGTGGAGGAAGGGGTGAAAGAAGCCGGGTGGTTGCCAGCGCCGCCATCGCCCCCGCCGTGGTTTTCAGTTGCCGTCGTCCAGGAGGTGTTCACACTGGCCGGATGTGTTGTCGACATTCCTGTGAAGAGATACAGGAGGGGGAGAGAGTGTGCTCGGTACCATGCTTGGCGTAGTCATGTGACCATAGACCCTTGCGTCCCTACAATGCCGCGACGGAGCACGTTGGGTTTTCACCTACCAAGCAGAGGTTGCTTGCACTAGGCGTGAAGCGTCGTGAGGTGTCCGGCGAGTCGCAAGAGGGGTGGGCTGGATTTTCTTTGTGATATATGGCCAGTTGGTATCGAATGCCAGGAGATCTGTAGTTCGGGAACAATTCATTTAGCTGACTGCGATTATTATTCGGGATTTGCGCCGAGCTACAGTAGATGTTGTAGGGACGGGTGATACTTGGATATAAAACCGCTGGTCCTTGACGCGCTACAATAATAGTTCATTGCATGTGCATGTGCATGCAGGCGGCTTGCTTCAACGCGTCTGTGCGGTAGGAATCAATGCACTCTCTTTTCACACGAACAGCGCACACACGCCTACCTGCAAGTCGAGCAGCCTCGCCTTCTTTCGTGTCAAATCGGAAGCAAAGTCGACGGGCTTCAGCGTTTCCGGGGTCGAGCTCCAATGCTCGCCGATAGTCTGCCCGCGCCTCCGAAAGCTGCCCGTTGAAGTATAGCGCGTGCCCTCTGGAAAGATGGTAGGCCGAAACCTTTCGTCAGAAGAAGTCGTATAAAATGCGAGGGATGGGGAACATTCAGCACCGGATACGTAGAGTAGTAAGAAATAGAAAAGCTGGCTCAGGCTGGGTTCATTGTTATCATATACCAGCACCAGGTATGCACTAAATTTCAACACAATGACTCTAAAAAATGCTGTAAATTTCAATTTTGAGCCTGCCTTTCTATGTCCTGTGTTGTTCAAGTTGGGCGATAGCAACGAGCAGTTGACCGAGGGGGACAAGGGGTATGCGAGCCCTACTCGACCCGAAAGACAGCGGACAAGTTATCCCACCCCGAACAGATCGTCTAGATCATCTACAGCAAATCATTCTCACAGTTCATTTTCTAGATATTAGTTCCGATTGGAGGGAGAGTGTGACATGGCTTAGACTGGGTAGGTGGTTGGCTAACATTTTACCATTAGCCCAACGGACCAAGACCTTAACAATGCTAATAGCTCCGTCTATACAGCTGACTGAGGGGCAAGTATGGGCACAGGAACCTTTCTGCATGGTCGCAAAGTCTTCGGAACCAAGCTTGTCCCTACGTGCTGTATTGTCGGTGATCGAACAGCTGCTACTGCTACATACAGCAGTGGTACCGCTCATTCACAAAGAAGACAATCAAGGCGGGCAGGTAAGCAGTCAGGCAGGCAGGCAGGCGAGCAACGCCATGAAAGAAAGTGCTTCGTACGTGTGAACACCATGTATGGTGCGATACATGCACCAGGCGCTGATGATATCTACGGTAAAAGGGAGATCACTTCTAGACATATAGTGCTCGTAGCCAGTCGCCGTTGTGGTTATATTTATTAAAAGTGGTTACCCTCGAAAGCTGCTATCAATAGAGTTGATTTCGTGAGTTCAAATCCCACCGTGGGGAGAATGTGGGTTTATTTTCAAAAATCTAAAGGAATCAATTGCTGAGAGCGCATATAGCGTGGGTAGGCGCAATTCGACGCAAGTCACGACGAAGAAATGACGGGCGGAAGCCTTCTCGCGATAAAAACGCCTTCGAAGGCACGAACCGTGGTGGGGAGGGGCGAGAAGAGCCTGCCCATGTGACTCCGGATCTGACTTACGACCAATAATAGGATAGGGAGAGAGGAAAGAGAGGTAAAGACACAGCAGAGATGATACATAATAGGAAGAGAAAAACTAAAACAAAAGAGTAACGGAGGCTGCAATCTATCAAAATGTATGCCCGAGGGGTCGTACCTGGTACGAGGTCAGAGCCGATTGTCACTTCCAGGAATTTGTCGAGTATCGTACCGTTCCTGGACGACACTCGTGCAGGCCAAAGCACCAAAGAAGATACGGGTAATAATGAATCTGTGGGAAATGGAAATACCGCTCTGTCCGTGGACAGTATATATGTTGACCGTCTGGATCTATCATACGTGAACTGAATGAACTGTATCGTGTACCGGTAATATGTACGTACTGGGGGGGGGGGATAAATTCCAAAATAATCCATGCTTGGGTGCCGGGGTTCGAACCGGGGATCTTCCGCTTCGAAGCCTTCTCGATTGGGCCACACAGTGACCCGGCGGCGGGGAGTGGGTAGCGCGAACCGCTCTCCGCCCCACTGTGACAAACACCGTGTTGTATGTGCGTGCCAAGGATAGTCTGTACGACTAAGTGGGCTATGATAGGGATGGAATGCTCCGATCCCATCCACACCAGGGGAACATTTAGGGGTGTTTTTCTAGGGGAGAGTACGTTAACTTGGTTTTGGACTTCGTTTTGAGTTTTTCGCGTGGACGATACTACTACTGTGTCCGACAACTTACGTGCCGTCTGGGTATTAACATGAGTACATACGTTTTGTTACATTTTCGGACAGAGTTGTACTGCTGCTTACCACACGTGCGTCGTACGAGTTTTACATTTATTTACGGACACACCGCAGTAGAATCAGTCACTCATCAGTCACTCATCGTGCTTCTTTGACAGAGCTTCAGCATCAGTAACTCATCGTGCTTGTATTTGACAGAGCTTTTTAGAACAGTTATCCATGGAACCAACCAACTGGAGGTTTCACGAAGCAGTACACGATGCAGAGATGTGTGCAGTAGTACGAAACATCGGGGCCCATATCGACGGTCCAAGGATGTTCGCTGCTGCACAGCTGTAGTACTCGACGTGAGCGCGCATACAGCACGGCATCGAAAATCTCATTTTGGAAATTGAATTTGAATTTTGAATTTTCGATTTTTTTCCCCTTCAGCAAAACGCCTACAGAACAAAACGAAAACCTCCAGCAGCCCGAAGTTGCTGCCTTGCTTGCTTCGCCATTACTCTGAGCTTGAGAAGGTGGTACCGCTGTGCCACACCAGCGCATACGCATGTGCGACGAAGAGGAGGTGTGGCAAGTAGCCGGGCATCGCCGCCGCCGCCATCGCCCAGGAAACGAACCATCAAAGCCCAAAATACGTCGTCGGGCAGTACAGCAGCGGTCTCATGCGACACCCAGCGCCACCAACACCAACACCGACACCACCAGCACCAGCATTAGAAGGGGTACCCACCGCGGGAAAAGCAGCACAGCCAATAGCGGTTACTCCTACAGCGCGAGGGCTGGGAGGGAACCGCAGCGAAAGCAGCCGCAGCAGCCGGGGCAGCAGCAGCAGCAGCAGCAGCAGCAGCAGCAGCAGCAGAAAGACAGGGAGGAGCTCGTGCGGATTGAGCTCCAAAAGCTGAAGCAACTCAAGGCCGTATTGATGCAAACGGCCCTGTGGCAACATCTCGTGGAGGGACTTGAGTCTATCCTCCCGCAGCTTGGCCTCGCGTTCCCTCCTCTTCCGAGAATGCTGCCAATCTTGGAGCCGGCAGGCGTGGAATTTGCGTTGCCTAGCGGACAGATTTCGGCTAGCGCGGCGCCTAGGGGCGAGGCAATGTTGGAAGGTGGGGATGCTACTGAGGCTGGGTTAAGTAGTAGCCGAACAGCAGCAGGCGTGCGGTCTGGAGGGAGTCTCGACGAGGTCGGTTCTTGGTGCTTGGGGGCAGGCCCAGAGGGTGCAGCAGCTGATAGATCTGTGGCAGCAGCAACAGAAAAAGAAGAAGAAACGGCTGTGGCTGCGGCGGCAGCAGCAGCAGCTGCAACAGCACGGGTGGGAGGAGCACCACCACCACCACCAGAAACGACAGCAGCAGTAGAACCAGCAGTAAGAACAACAACAACAGGAACAGGAACAGGAACAGGAACAGGAACAGAAAAGGGCGCGACAGCAGCAGCAGCAACAGTAGCTACAGCCCAAGCATCAGCAGAAACTTCAAGAGCAGCGGCGGCCGTAAGACTACAAGGCCGGCCGATGGCGCCTGCCACACCAAACGAAACCGTAGTTGGCGTTGCTTCTGTTGCTGCTGCTGCAAATACTCCCCCTTCCCAGCATCCCCTATACGCTTCCGAGCCGGGCGACTCTTCCTCTCGGTCCGCATGCGCAACCGATAGTTGCAGGACAAATCGCTGTTGCTGGAAGCAACAGCACCACCACAACCAGCAGCAGCAGCAGCAGATGTTGTGCGAGCTGGTCTGCTACGGCATCGGCAACTTCAGCGAGAACCACAATTCGAGGTACCAGCTGGCCTTGGCCCTCTGCCTCTGCGACCTGCTATTCCCAGCGGCGAACAATGTGGCAGCCGGTCCCGCGGTCACGGGAATAGCTACAGGTGATAGCGACACGACAAGCGGCACCGAGAGCGGCTCCTGCTGCTCCTGCTGCTGCGCCTCTGGTGGTGATCGAAAAGCGGACACGTTCGAGCTACGAGGAAGCGGCAGACCAGAGACGTGCCAAGCGGAGTCCACGGTAACACCATCAAAAGCGGCGGCTACGAGTACAGCGCAGGGGGTCGCTTCTCTGAAGTCGCCCGGGCCAAGCGGCAACGAAAAAACTAGCACGGCCGCGGTGAGCCAGCAACAAGATGGGGCAGTGTCGTCGCCACCGCCACCGGTGCCGCCGCCGCCATTGTTGCCGCCGCTGCTGACTCCGTCGGTACAAGGGGTTTCCACTTCTAGACCAGAAATCCTCGTGTTCGACCCCGTGATGGGGGACGCCGAAAAGTCGATTCTTGACGCGCTAGGGTGCGGTACGCTCAAGAACGAGGAGGGCAAACGGTGTTGCTATGATATGGAGGGCGATATGGGGAACGGGGACGGTGATGGGTGTTGCGGTGGTGTGGAGGGCGGGGTGGGGGGCGGGGGTGGAGGCAAAAGTAGTCATGGTGTGGAGGGCAGGATGGGGAAGGGGGGTGGGGACGAGGATCCGGATGAAGGTCGGCAAATAATAAGGAGAAGAAGGCCGACGCTGTTCTTCATGCCGCACTGCCCGCAACGGCTCTACAGCAACGTGCTCTGGGCTAACTGGTCCTCTTCAGGTATGCCGAGGGTGTGCGTGTGTGCTCTCTTGCGACCGATACTATTGTACTGAGTTTGGCACTGGATAGGAAAAATACGGGCACAAGTTTTTCCAGTATTCCAGACACTCTACACCAGCCGCCGGCAAAGTAAAGTCAACTACAGTACTCTATTTTTCCTTGACGTTTTTCAGCCGCTCGCCCTCCGCAAGCGATATGATACCACCTGGTAGGAGTGCCGATTTTTTTGCAAGGGATCGATGATTTTCGGCTGTTCAGCTTTGTCAGCTCTAATTATTGCCATCTTTCGTGGTGGCAGGTCCCGAGATCTCCTGTAGTACATGTAAATAATATCGTGCTGCAGACAAACTTCGCCTTGAGGTAAACGTGTAGTACTGGCGTTGGTGTTGTCAGCCACCCCTCCCCCCCGCCATCGTAGAAACGCCGATCTCACATACCTCCCGGCCGCTTGTTTTTCCAATGTGCGTATAATATGTCAAGGCAGATATTCAGATTGTAGACTTACGTTGTTCCTTGCTACCAGTTTCCCGTCGTCATCCGATGACTTTTGAAAAAAAATCTTACCAGGTATACGGCAATATCAAGCAACGGTATTACGCGGGGCAGTCGAAGCAAACATTCGGCGTGCATGGCAACATCACTATTAATATGATCCTTCGGCATGTGGAAGCAGAAATACCGTAGAGGCATGCGTAACTGTACGGTATTGAAGTGGCGCTACTCTATAGGAAGAATAAAGTACTTTTTTTTCAAGTGTTTTTCTAGCTTCCATCTCGAGTAACCCTCCCCCCTCCTTATCCTCCTGCACCCCGACCCCCACGTCCTTCGTGCTCAGCTCTAGATTCGATCGTCATTCTGGGTAATAAAATGTCGCCGTACCGGGACCGAATTCTCTCCACTTCCACCCCCGCCTCCCCCCCCCTCCCCCCCCACCCCCGAGCTAGATCATCTGTGCGGGGTGGAGAACCTTTGCTCCGCACAAGGGGGATGATCGTATCGCGTGCTGGCAGTGTTTATGGTAAGGTACCCAAGAGGCAGCTACATAGTACTCCTATTACTGTCTCTGGAAGTGGCCACACCGGAAATTAAATTAACTCCTTGAAGCCTTACATGCGGTTTTAAGTAGGATGCAGCTCACCCTTCGTGCGACTCGCCGGACACCTCACGACCCTTGCGCGTATGGTACAAGCAATGCCTGCCTGGTCTGTGAAAACTCGACGTGCTCCGTCCCGGCAGTGTAGGGATACGAGGGTCTGTGATCATACGACTACGGCCATGCATGATATCGAGTACGCCCCCCCAACCCCCTTGCAAACCCCCACCCCCTGCATGCTCAGGTCTAGGTTCAATCATCATCCTGGGCAACAAGATGTCGTCGTACCGGGACCGAACTCTCTCCTCTACCGCCCTCACGGACCCAACGAACGCTATCCTTCGCTCGGGGCCGCTGATCGAGGACATCGAGTTGCTCCCCTACCGGGCGGCTGACAGAAAGGGTAGTTGGCGGAGGGACGTGGAACGGTTGCCTCGGTTAGAGCGGGCGTTTAACGATTTGGCGCTGTCCTTTTCGAGCCCCGAAGCGCGAGCCTCGGCCGCAGGGGTGGAGGCCTTGAGGGACAGGCCGCTGGAGTTCGTAGAGGAGATGGATGGGGAGCTGATTACGGGACGGGTTGGGTTGGGCGGTGCCAGTGTTCAGCTCTGATGGAGCTGAGAGGTCTGCAGGGGTGGACAAGCCTGGCGAGACATGCCGCTGGAGTTCGTAGAGGAGTTAGATGGGGAGCTGATCGCGGAACGGGTTGGGTTCCATAGTAGCGCCAGTATGTAGCACTGATGACGCTGAGAGGCCCGCAGAGGTCGTGAGGCCTTGAGGGACAGGCCGCTGGAGTTCGTAAAGCAGGTGGATGGGAAGCATTCCACGAGACCGGTTGGATTGCTCAGCAGTAATCTCAGTGTTCAACTCTGATGGAGCTTTTTTCTTGCACCAGGTATCAGTTTGTGCTTGCTGCTTACCTGGTACCTGCTACCTGATACCCTGGTATTTAATACCTGGTACATTTTTCGGGGGGGGGGCATAGTAGTACATACTGGTACTAATATATAGTACTCAGAACCCTGAGATGGACCCGAAAAGCAGGTATCTCTCTACTATAACACTATCTTTGCACATCGCATTCGGCTCTCATTACTACAGTACGTTCCCCGATAATATCGTACGGTAGTAGTACATTGATAGTATTCTAGTGTTGGTTGTATGGGGAGGTGCATGCTTCTCTGACTGCTCTATAGTGATCCAGAGGACAGGGACGGCATGGTTCGGCACGAGCGGAATTCTCTCTCGTCGTTTCTGCCACAAAAAATACGTAACGCGTATATCGGCTTTGTTGCTCGCTGTCGCTGTCTTTTGAGGGGCAGAGGAGGAGTAGCGACGTCTTAGGTGGCAATCAACGTGCCTGTTGTTTACTATACTACCGTGTCGAACAATACGCACCGAAAATAACATACCATTATCATATTCCAACGATATGGCATGCCTTTTTGTGCCTTGTTGCGCCTTATTGGGTACCAGGTAGTTCCTGAGTTGAGCCCCGCCAGTCAGAACTCGTGTTGGCAAAGCGCAATGCCTTGTAGGGGGGGCGCCTTATTCTCTGTGAGCTCCTCTCACGATGAGCTCAATGCCTCTCTATAACCCGAACCGAGACTTCGAAGATTTTGTTTTGGCGCAAAACCCGACCAAGATTTCTACGAGCTATGTATAGATCCTAAAACGAAAATGCTCGTATCCTGGTACCCTGGTACAGCAGTAGTACAAGTATCATCCCGGCTGGTGGTTGCTCGCTAGAGGAGCTCAACCCGTTAGAAAATAATTAGCCAAAAAACGGTATACCCCTACCGTGGGATGAATCCCCAGAAAAGTGCATCAAGGCACGCCCTATCGTACCTAGGGTCTGACGGCGTTTTGTTTTTCGCCATGTGTTGCAGACGATGGCATGGTCACATGCGTTTTCACCTTCCCGTCCTTCCAGGCGGTGGCATGTGTTGTGGGGTCCCCTCTCCCTTGTTTTGCGGCGCTCTAATATGGAGTAGGTTGTCCCACCTCATAATATTGCCATACCCTGGCAGGCGTTATCGCTTTTATAGCCTGACCACTGGGTGAGGGTTCACTCGGGCTGCCCCTTTGTTTGGACGACATCCGACGGGTGAGAAACTGAGCAATAAGAAGCTACAAACAACTCCCAATCACCTGCCGAGCACCTTGTGTGGGTGACCGGCGCAGAGCCAGAGGCACCCTACAGCAGTAGATTATATCTACGTTGCACCAATGGCGTTTTCTGCGATAGAGGTGGCACATTTCCACATTTATTTCCGTCAAAATGTTTTCTGGATCACGGGGTTCCTGAACCCAAAATCGTCGGGAGGCCAATCTTGTTTCGTGAAATGTCGTTTTTGTATACTTGGACCATGGGATTATCCATCGGGATGCAATTTGATTGTTCTGAAGTCAGTTTTCGGATGAGGTATGGAGCTCCTTAAGCGAGGAGCTTCAGAAATTTTTGGGTAAGCCTCTATGATGGTAGAACGCTTCCAATCTAGACGGAAAATCGAAGACCGTTGGGATTTACATATGAAGACCTAACGGCTTTTACATTTCCTCTCACAGAGTGGCATACCTCTACACGTGTCACAACTTGTTTTCACCTTCCAGTTGTAGGTGATGGCCGTGTCCAGTTCTTCCTTGGCCTCCACGAGCCGCCCTTGGTTGAAAAAGCCGTTGCCCTAAAAAAACGGCGCCAGAAAAGCACAAGGGGAGGATGGGCCCGAAGAACCCGAAGAATGTTACTCGTAATTTTTTTTAAATGGGTTTGTTCCCACCGTACTCGTATAACGTATCATCAGACTCTGATTCCAAGGACTGTCGGTATGAAATGTCTAACCAGTAATGTTGCCGGGGGGGGGGGGGGTGTAACCTGCATGGTCTACAGCAGTAGCACATGTTTTCTTGGCGCGATCTGTACTGTACGGATACATACGTAGATTCCGCACAGCCTCTCACAGCGGCAGGTGAGGAGCTACAGTAGATTATATATCTGTAGACAGATCAGATAGATGATGATCTGCTCGAGGTGCGATTCGTTACAGACGTATGCCTTGGTTACCACCGTAAAACGTAACCAGACTCTCATTCCAAGTACAGCAGTACTTCGTCGATAGAGGTTCACCCTTAATTTTCTGAGGTTCCTCAATCACGGAGGTTCATACCAACTAATAGTGTAAATCACCCAAAAACTGACTTCACCAGAAACCGAATTGCACCCCGATGAATAATCCCATGGCCCAAGTATATAAAAACGTCATCGTTCGGAACACGGTTGGCATTCCGACGATTTTGGGTTAAGGAACCCCGTCATTCAGAAAACGTTTTCATGGAAATGTGCTACGAACCTCTATCGTAGAACGCATCGTCCACATAACATCGGGCAGACCACCACCGATCTCCGCTTGATGATCTATAGTAGATATTTCGGGACACATGTATTTATGATGTGTATAATCTACAGCAGTAGCTCATCATGTTGCCGGGTGGGGTGTGTAACCAGCGTGATCTTATTAGAATATGTTTCCCCAGGGGTTGGATCTGTACCGTACAGATCCTGCCCAACATCTCAACCAGGGGTTGGATCTGTACTGTACAGACCCTATCCAACATCTCAAAACGGCAGGTCGGGATCTTGATGAGCTATTACGGGGGGCCATAGTTAACAGGACCAAATATTGTTAGTAAAAATGGTTAAACCTATAGTTTTTTATGTATACCATAAGTCCTGTTAACTATGGTCCCCCGTAATAGCTGTTTATATCGGACCTATCTGTAGATGATGGTACATCTGACCTATCTGTAGATGGTATATCTGACCTATCTGTAGATGATATATCTGTCCGACTTGTGCACGCTTTGCTTGCAGTATACGGGTGGGCGCTACGCACAGCAGGCGTTGTTTGACCTTGAGGTAGTGCGCCAGAGAGAGACGCGTCTTGACCATCCAGTTCCCAGGTTCAACCTCCAGAGCGCGCTCGTAATCTCTCACCGCCCTTTCGGCGAAGCCACCGCTGCGGTAGCAGTCTCCCCTGGTATCACGTGATAAAGTCGAGCGACCGAGAGGTTGGATGGTGGCCGCGACAGACTTTCGGGCAAGAAAATAAATGGGCCAATCCATCAGCCAGCTCGCTGGGGAGCGGATTTGTCGCGATGGCAATTAATGGTTGTTTGAAGATGGTCGCGAGATATTGTGTTGGAGTGCGCGATGCGTCGGCGCCGTCTCGATCTTTTCGTTGTGCTCACATATAACATAATATCGGGTATCGGATATCGCACATCACATATCATACCGCATGTCGCATGTCTCGCGTCTCAAGTATCACATGTCACAAGTCGTATATCACATATCACATACCACACACCATATATATATGCCTGGTATTACGTACCAGGGTATCACACATCACATACCATATATCGCACGCCCGACTGGTGACTTGCGTTTTCTGTGCATGGAGATTAACCAGGCGGACCTATGTGCATGGACCGATGGTATAAAGTTAAACAGATGGATTCGTCATTTTTGAACGAGCATATCGGCCAGATTCAACGAGCACATCCGTCGGTTTCAACGAATCGACCCGCCAGCTTAAACAAATCGATCCATCGACTTCTACGAACTGATCTGTCAGTTTTCAACGAACCGATTCGTCCTTTTCAACGATTGTATCTGTCAGCTCCAATGAATCGATCAGTCCGTTTCAACAAGTCCATCCGTCGGTTTCAGCTTATCGATCCGTCCGTTTCGAGCGAATCGATCCGCCAGGTTCTTCGATTATTCGTCAGTCTCAACGAATCCACCCGTCAGTTTCAACGAACATATTTGTCAGTTTAAACGAATTCTTATATTTTTATTCAAGTCGAATCCAACGAACCGATCCGTCGGCTTCAACCCACGGGTCAGTACCATCGACTCGCCTATTCAAGAAGAACTTCGACTCCACCACCCCTCCCGTAGCTCGAGCGAACGCTTTGTCGCCCTCAATGGCCAAGTTGAGCACCATCACCGCCTGCAGTCCGTACGTAGCACATCCATGTTTGTTTGTCAATTGTTTTAACATGGCTGCATTCGCTTCGGTCGGGCTCCGAAACAACCAAACTGAGGTTGAGGCAGTGTAGTAACGGAACGGCGTCCATCAAAATCTGTGCACATGAAGATCTACAAACACAATCGTGTTGTCTGAAAAAAAGTTGTTGTCATGGCGCTCTACTATTAATACGTATTGTGCTTCTTGTGACCGCCTTGGTCCGCTTACACCTGCACCACCCACGTTTGTCTGGTGGAAACTGTTAATAGTTGCAATTGTACTAGGCCAAACGTCCACTTACACCGTGCATACACTCATACAGGTATGTGGTGGTTAGGGGGGGGAGGGTATAATCGTTGGTTGCTTGCCTTACTGTAGTCAAGGGCGAACCATTTTGTTTGGCCAAAAACGAAAACGTGGCGGCTTGGCTTTTACCTCTGCAAAAACTATCCAACTTGAATTCCAGCTATATAGTGTGTCTCCGAGACGTGAGTGCCGTTAGTTCTGAATGAGATAAACTGCGCTTTATGTTTTTTTGTTATTCCCCCGGCGGACGGGGGAAAAAAATACAGTAATCAAGCTTACCCCAGCCACATTTCCGTATGGGTGCCGTATGCCTTTTTTCTAAAGAAATCAAGTCACCTTTCTGTGCTCTCCGGTGCCGAAGAGACTCAGCGCCCAGTCGTTAAAGACGAGGCAGCGCTGTCTCGTCATGTAGCTCGGTTCCATGTACCCTTCCCCTCCCACCTCCTTCTCCCCCGTCCTGCCCCCCCCCCCCCCCTCCCCCTCCTCGCGCCCTCCGCATGCCCGAGGCATCTTCTCTATTCATACCCATTCCTTGCGGTTCGAATCGGAACATTTCTTCCCCCCGCGCCGTCGGTAGGCTCGAAGCCTTTTCTCTCGCCAATATTTCCTGCGCTTCGAATCGGGCGATGTCGAGGGTGTAGTCGGGGTCCAGGCCGATGTGGGGGACAGCCAGCCGAAATCTCCGACGGAGATCTGCCTCCGCTTGCCTCTCGTTCACGGCCTGCTTTTTTCATCATTATATTGTTTTTTCGGCCGACGTTTTTTATTATTACGGGGGGGGCATAGTTAATAGGACCAAATATTGTTAGTAAAATGGTTAAATATATAGGTTTTTATGTACACCATAGGCCCTGTTAACTAGGGTCCCCCGTAATAGTAGTCGCGATGATGTGGGCCCGTTCGAAGGAAGCACCCGCAGGTGGCTTCCTCCAAAAAAGAGCAATACTACGGCATGCGGGGATGACGCCTTATTTTCTGAGCTACTCACATGGCTGGAGCTCACGGTTGGAGCTCAACGTCTCACCCCAAACATGAATAACTTCGAAGGATATTGCTAGCGCGACCCGACCAACCTCACTCAGCGCTAGCCCTAAACAAGTAAACTGCCGCAGTACAACCATCATACTAATAGTAGTCGCTTTCTTTAGCTTCTGACTTTAGGAGCGCTCAACCGGTCTCAAACAACTGCCTCAGAAGGCAAAAGGTGCAACCTTCACAGTGGGAATAGCCCAACAGGATGGCGTTCGAAGCGCCGAAACACTTTCCCCACGAGTATTGTCGTGTGTCGGATGTAAGAATATATTTTTAAATGCAGGTGTGTGCGTATTTTGCTGCCAGCAGGACGCCACGACACGGGCAGTATTGTTTTGGAGGAGGAACTACTCGATAAGGCACGCCTTATCGTCGAAATTCCATTCCTGTTTCGATACAGCATTCGCAATGCATACCTGGTGCCTATGTAGGTCATGGGATTGCTTTTTGATTGGGTCAAAGCGTATGCAAGTTTTCTCAGAGTCGTCTATAGGAGTCAGGCATGGAATTCTTCAAGCCAGGAGCCTCAGACAGTTTTTACTTGCACCCGTTGCGTAGAATGACTTCGAGGAGGGTTTATGAAACTCCAGAAACATGGCAAAGGTCGTTAGGGAGCACAGTACTACGAGGGAACATTGTAATCAGAACCAAGCATGATTCGCTAACTTATGGGGAAATATAAGGGAACATACCGTTTTGGGGTCCACCGTAAGTTCTGATTTATGTGCCCCCCTGTAATATCAGCCTTTTAAATTTCAGAGGAAAAGCATGACGAGTAGTAAGGAGGAAGATTGCAGCGTCAGGCACACGAACAAACGCGGGCTTTTGCCCGGTTGGACATCGTACGATACGTACAGAACCCAGAGTGCCACTACTTCGTTGCCGCAGCGAGAACTAGAAGCACAGCAGAGCAACAACTTCAGCAGCAGTTCGCAACGCCCACGGCGCTGTCAACGATGTTGAAGCTGCACCCTGCCAGCCCTCCGTTGCATATGGCCGCACGACTTTGCCGGACTTCGCGGAGTCCTTTCGTTGGCACGGCCTCGCCAAATGGTCTGTGCGTTTGGTTAGATAGCTTGGTGGTGTGAGGCAACCCATGTATCATGCCCCCCTCCTTCTGGCTGCTGCTGCTGCTGCTGCTGCTGCTGCTGCTGCTGCACGCCATGCGTATGAGCACGTGACGAGACGATTAAATACGATATTTTCATTTGCCCGGGGCAACTCGGGGCTATCCTGGCCACTAAGTTTATTATCCTAATCGAAACCCAAGAAGCCAAACCCATTCCGAAAAAAATGTGAAGATATCGTATGGGACGACCACTGGCACGGGCCCGATGATGCTCTACATGAGAATACCGAACCGCTGGGCGCTTCGTTTGGCGGCATTGGCGAGGAAACTGAAACCCTGAGGATCCCGGTCAGTAGCTGAGCACACCCCCCCCCCTTCTGCTTCCTTAGCTCCCTGCCCCCCAGTATTGGGTCCTGTAGTGTAGGATATCGTATCGGAACGTCCGTATATCCTGTACTGGGGCGCCTCGATCACACCCCACGGCCGCAGAGTACAGCAGTAGTAGCACTAGCAGTGGTCCGTATTTCCGCACAAAGGAGACCGACCGCGGCACCATGTACCGCCCGACTGCCTGTTTCACCACACACAAAGCGATGCAGGCGCATACACCATCGCTAAAACAGAACGTACCCTCGATACATACCCTCCGAACGCGTACTGTGCTTTCAGTACCGGGTGTGGTGCTTTCAGTACAGCGTACGGTGCTTTCAGTACATGATACGGTACTTTCAGTACAGGGTACGGCAGATTCAGTAAAAGGTACGGTACTTTCAGTACACTATAGTTCACGTTCAGAACAGGGGTGCGGGAGCGGCATTCTTAAAACCTGCGATAGGATTCTGGTCTGTCACGAACGGCGATAACGCCCCCAGATCAATCGCTAGATCAGTAGAAATATAATAAAGTTGCTGATGGAACGACGACATGTGAGCAAGGAGAAACCCAAGCGTGCGGTCACCATATGGCACTTTTAGCACCGGGTACGATGCCTTTCAGTGCAGGGTGCGATATTTTCAGTACAGGGTACGGTGTTTTCAGCACATAATACGGTGCTTTCAGTACAAGGTACATCATTTTCAGTACACAGTATGTCGCTGTCACTGCAGCGTGTGGGAAACGACCTTATTTGAGTCTGCACGTGGTTTCTCGTATTATCACGTTGGGCCGATAAATGCCTCCAGCTCAATCCCTAGAACAGCCGAAGACAACCGGCATGCTGATGGAACAACAAGATCTAAGGGTGGCAAAACCCAAGCGGATTGCCAAGGAGAGTCCCCAAACCCGATTGGCAGGTGCAGAAACTAGACATTCGACTGCCTTAGCGTTCGCGGTACTGGAGCGGAGATGGTGATAAGGAGGACGGTGGCTCAACAGCAGTAGCAAAAGAAGCAGCAACAACATCAGCAGCTGTGGCAGCAGCGGCAGCGGCAGTACCGGCAGCAGTAGCGGGCGCAGCAGGAGCAACGGGATTAGCAGCAGCAGCAGGACCAACACAAGCAACTGCAAACCAGATAGCGGCAGCGGTAGAAACAGCAACAGCAGCTGCAGCGGCAGCAGCAGCGGCAGCCGCGGCTGTAGCAGGAGCAGCAGGAGCAGCAGGAGCAGCAGGAGCAGCAGGAGCAGCAGGAGCATAAGCAACAGCTGAACAAGTAGCGGCAGCGGCAGAAGCAGCAGCAACAGCAGCACCACTATCACCACCACCACCTCCACCACCACCACCACCACTAGCAGTAGCTGGAGGCCCCTATATCATAGCAAAGAGACACTCCGACAGCAAAACGTATTGCACCCAGCAGGTATATATGATGCGGTGAAAGTAGTTGCCTCGGGACATGCTCACGATCGTTTCGATGCTCTCCTCCATTTCTTCCGTGCTGATGACGACTCCCGCGGCATCCACCACTCCCACGCCGACGCCTCCTCCATCGTTCATTCTGCCGGTACATGGGGAGCGCAAACGTTGCACTTCCGTGAAAACAATCAGCCCGTGTTCCGCGCTCGGGACGACGAAAGGTTTAACGAAAACAGAAAACAAAAACGCAGTAATTATGAAGTGTACACTGTCCCCCGAGATATCACGGATCCTCCTAACAGCGCCGAGTCAGCGCGCAGTCTGAGTGAAGTGCACCCCCCCTTTGCGCCTACGACGTAACACGTTCCTGGTACTGCCAATATCTATCACGTTTGTCACCCGAGCACAAGTTTAGGCTTCAATGGCGTACATTCTCTAACAGGTGAAGAAAGAAAAAAAAAAGAGGAAAACAGCAGGAAAAAGCTCCTACTTTAGCACATCCGTAATGCTTACACACATCACGGGTAGCCTTGCATAATAATTATATCATTGTGGAGACACTGGACAATGTAGCACATGTCATTAGGCGTAAAAACTATCATTGTGGAGACACTGGACAATGTAGCATATGTCATTAGGCGTACCCAATTGAGAGATTGTCGACCTCGTGGAGTTTGCCACATATCTCAATGTCTCCACAAGGGTTTGTTTACGCCCTCATCACGCAGGGGGGGGGGGAGGGGGGGTGGTCCCGGCCACCTGTGATTGAGCCACTGCTCCGACACACTCATATCGCTTTCACGGGGTTACTGCTCCGACACACGCGTACGAGTGCCCCTTTTCTTAAGATACAAGTTGCTCCAGTACGCGCGTATTACTTTTCCACGCCGGGCAGATGAGATAGATAATCATCTAGATCATCTAGAGTCCAATCTGCCGTTATAGGATACTCTGGTATTGTGCAGGATCTCCATATTACAGATTCAGTCCAGGAAACATGTGGTAGATCATACAAACTATACCCGGTAACATGAACTGAATCATACAGATCATCTGCCCTGCAAGATCTAGATCATAAGGTGGGGGCCCGTGATCTGTTAAAGTGTAAACCCTGACCATCGAGATACTCTGCCAGGGCGTCGGCAAAAACAACATTCCAGAACCCGGCGACCAATCTGTCACCTGTTCTTGCGCGAAGTTATCGCTCGGGCTTGCGTCCCTGCTCGCCCCTTCCCTGGTGAGGCTTCCTTGAAGCCGATACCTCCCTCCGACTCCTCGCCCTCACTACCACCACCACCACCACCACCACCGCCACCGCCACCGCTGCCGCTGCCGCTGCCGCTGCCGCCGCTATCACCGCCGCCGCAACCTGTGCCTTCATCATCCGGTTCACGGCTGGTACCGCTGACCCCTCCGGCAGAAGAACTGTCGCCGGCGCTATCGAGAATCCAGGACGTATCGCCAGCATTGTTATTACGCTTCCCTTCAACCCCCCCACCCCCATTCCTGCCGCTGTAGCCGCTGCTATCGCCACCGCTATCTGTTGTGTCTTCGATGCTCCTGTTTTTCGTATCTCCGCGCATGGACCGCAGCTGGCTGGCTGCTCCAGCAAGGACCCGACGGCCTACGTAGACACCCTGGAAGTGCCTGAAAGAGGCCTCATCGTAGTCCTGCAGGGCACCCACAAAGTCTTTCAGCCGCCTGTGTATGAATATACGTGGTGAGGGGTTTTGTTACCACGGCGCGTTCTATTTCATCAGGGGGAGACACGGAGCGACATAAGTATGGAATCGTAGCGATTGGTCAACGCGTGCAATCGGGCAACAGCATATTGGAGGGGGGTGCACTCATTATCATGCATGGCCGTAGTCGTATGACCATAAATTCTCGCATCCCTAAAATGCCGGGACGGAGCACGTCGGGTTTTCACCGACCAGGCAGACATTCCTTGCACCACACGCGAAGCGCCAGGAGGTGTTGGACGAGTAGCATGAAGGACGAGCTGCATCCTACTAAGAACCGCTTTTGGGGCGGATTTTCTTGCATATGGATGACAGCGTCAATGAATGATTCAATTTATGGGGTGGCCACTTCCAGAGACAGCAATGAGTTTCTATGTAATTGCCTCGTGGGTGCCTTACCAGATACACACTATGTTCATCCCCCTTGTGCGGAGTTGAGGTTCTCCCCGCACAAAAATGATCCAACTCGACTGCCAGCCGTGGTAACCGCCAAAAACAAGACAAAAAAACGGTACCCTGGCTGTCTAGCTCACGTAGTGAGAGGCGTAATAGGCGGAGGGGGGGATTATCGTCGGCATTCAGGACCTGTCTCATGGAGCGACTAGAGAGAACGAACGTTGCATCAATACAAGTAAAACCTACGCCTCGCGCGTGATGCACTTCTCCCTAAGCTGCAATCATCAACGTTAGTCTAGTCAGTTTGTAATGATACTATAATCAAGACAATCAAGTCCCAGAGACATGATTTTCGAAGGTTTGGATACGAGGCAAACTTGCCGATTTCTCATCCATCTATGTTATGCGGGAAATTCTAACTGTGCTGGACGATTCGGGCAACAGCCAAACTATTCCATTTGGTTGGAAAAAGAAAGAACCACCACTACCACCGCCGTTTATCAAGTTTGTGCCATGTTAGACGTTTTGGTGAGGAGAAACAAAATATGAAATTGACGCCCAAGGCCTTTCGTCAATTTCCGACTTCCGGGTCCTTTCTTAGTCGCCCTATCCGCACCTCTTACACGCCGCTCGAACGACCGGCACCTTGAGATCGTCTGGGGTGAGCACTGCAACTTGATTCAGGACCTGCTCGAAAACAGGGAAGCACCCAGACACAGGAGGTAATATCAGAGGCACGTCATGTTGTGGTCTGCCTTGAAAATGTTTTTGAAATGCCTCTGTAGCAGTTGCCTTTGCTTAGGTAATTGAGACGAATTTTTATTTATTGGAGGGCACATGATAGATGGGAAAACAGGATGGGAGATGGGAGGTAAGGGTTTGGTGGTAAAGTGCAGGCGGTATATTTGTGGTTTGAGGCCGCCATGGCATCGAGAAGAGCGAAAGCAACAAAAAATGCATAAAGTGGGCCGAAACGAAACCCCAAAGGCGACGGACATGTAACCCAAGCAAACGAAACGGAATTGACTCAAGACCTCTTCCCACTGGGCCAAAGCGTAAAAACACATCAACACATGACGGAAGATAGGAGGCGAGGCGCAGTACAAGTGCAGTTCAGTGCAGGGCAGGGCAGAACAGTAGAAAGTAGAAAGTGCAGTGCAGTGCGCTGCAGTAGAAGACTGACAACAAACGAAAACCGACTAAAACGCAAGACGCGACGAGGACGCCAGCCAAGCGATCGAAGTCGAGCTGATTCGGGACCTACCTGTTCCGAAACAAGAAAACGCGAAAGCACTGGAATGGAAGATGGGAGGTGAGGTTTGGTATTGCAGCAGGCGATGTTCCCGAACGAAAAAAAAACTTGAAGCATGCTGAATGTTACATGAATGCTTAACGTTGAAGCTCATGCTGCACTCATGGACGGATGGCAAACCCTCCAAAACCAATTAAAGAACAAAAAATCCCGTGAAGAGCGCAAGGGAAAGCTGGAAGGTTCCCCAAATCTCGTCGGCAATCGAGAGCTGAGGAGGTTCTGAGAGGCGAGAGCATTTTGGAGGGTGCCTTCCGAGGGAGGGGGGGGGGTATACTCGATAGGAGATATGTACTCGATCTTATGCATGGCCGTAGTCATATGACCATAGGAGGGGGGAGAGGGGGGGGCAGCAGTATGACTCTCCATACTCTACGTACGTGCCTCGGTTTCCATTTTTAGTTTGCATTTTGGTTTTCTTCTTCCTTCTGGGACTGTGTTCGAGTGATCAACGTCGAAGCTACTGTATTCCAATATTCGTACGCTACTATAGCACAATACTCTACTGTAGAGAGTTCAATAGGTTTCCTTGGTTTGGTTTTTTTCTTTCGGGGAATGCTTGTGAGTGATCAACGTTGGAGTTCATGCTACCTGCACATTTCATGGCCGGAAAGCAAAAAAATAGGG
The DNA here is from genome assembly GCA_031213475.1 of Nereocystis luetkeana. NCBI lineage: Eukaryota > Phaeophyceae > Laminariales > Laminariaceae > Nereocystis > Nereocystis luetkeana. The sequence goes on along the minus strand of JARUPZ010000013.1, from coordinate 821,242 downwards.
CACAGGTATACGAGTACACCTCAAGAAAAGCGCAAAATGCCCAGATTGTGCTTACTCAGATGTTCACCATAATCACGCAGCTTCAGTCAGGCAGCGTTGACTGTATGTAGCTCAGTGGTTTTGGTTGGCATCTCCTATTACGGGGGACCCCAGTTAACAGGACCCATGGTGTACATAAAAACCTATATATTTAACCATTTTTACTAACAATATTTGGTCCTATTAACTATGGTCCCCCGTAACAGTAACAGTCTCCTTCCCCTCCTCGTCGAAAAATTCGTGATCTCACTCCGTACTGTCACAATGATTCATATCCTTGCTCCTCTTCCGAGGGTGGATATAGCTTCAGCATGCTTCCATATCTATCGGAAACCGAAACCATTCGATTGCCGATACATTCATCCGAGAGTAATGTGATGCTTGAAGGTTGGCCTAGATAAACAAAACCACGTTAGGCCAGCTACGACGGGAGTACAAGCGGAGCCCCCGACTTGAACCCACCTTTAAGGCTGCAGTCCCGTTTAGGGGATAAACTACTTAGAACTTGAGTGGTTCGTCCCAAAAGCTGGACTGCAGTACTAACAGTCCTAAAAGGGTTTTGAGAGAGCACGCTAAGGTAAAAAGTACAGCAAAGAGAGGCCAACTCGGATTGAACCGCCTACACTAAAGCCACCGCTCAGAGCGGAAGTCCAAAATGAGCGTTTATGCGCAAATGTGGCAACGGGTGCTTGTAATTTCCACCCAAAGTATGTGTTTCCCACTGCATGTAAGGGAGAAGGCTCCTATTACTACGGGAGTTGGACGAAAAGGCGTTCTCCGGCCTCCACCACACTTATCTAAAACCCTTTTAGAACTGCAGTCCCGCTATGGGGATAAGCCACTCAAATCCTGAGTAGTTTGTCCGCAGAGCGGGACCGCGGTCTTGAAAAGGGTTAAAGTTGGGGTACCCACTATGGTTGTACTTGAAGCACGTTTTCGCCACAACGTTTCTGGCCGACGAGTCTCCTCACTCAAAATTATCGATCTATCGAAATATCGAATTTTTCGATCTATCGAAATATCGATTTGTTCGATCTATCGAACCCTCGGATTTTTCGATCTATCGAAATATCGATTTGTTCGATCTATCGAAACACCTGATTTTTCAATCTATCGAATTATCGGGTTTTTCGATCTATCGAAATATTGTTTTTCCGATATACCGAAATACCTGATTTTTCGATATATCGAAAAGTCGGATTAAGCATCGAAAAAAACGATATGGCATCCAAGACCATTCATTCATAGTTATTATTACTAGTCGAAAGTTCGATATTTCGATATATCGAAATATATCATATTTTTATGGTACCACCTTTACCCTGTTGCGGCACAATTGTAACAAGAGTCCCCCCATTATGCCTGGCAGGCGTTATCGCCTGCCTTTCTGATGAATGCCTCGCCCCTTCGTTCAGCAGACATCTGGCGAGGCAAGCAGCAACTAGTACAAGGGCTGATACCATCGTCAAGCACCTCGTGTTAGTGACCAGAACAGAGCCAAATGCATCAACCTGCTAGCAGTAGTCGGTCCCTAGGTCCATACTGCCTTACGCTTGACAATGTGATACCCAAGACAGTTTATAGTTACTGTTAATAGTAAAAAGTTCGATATTACGATATATCGCAAGTTTCGATACGATATCCATCCCTAACCCTAAGTATAGCGGTGGCCGCACCTTGAGGGCCTTCCTGTCGTCTCCCGCTTCCGCTAGCTCGTTGGCCTTGGCGTACAAACCTTGCGCGTCACCAAGACACCGCCTTCGGAACATTTGGACCTCCGGGTGTTCGGGGCGGAGCACCCTGGCTGTCTCCATGTCCGCGTTCCCAAGGCTCATCTAAATCAACGATGATTATATGCAGTGTTTTCAGTATGCACGTGACTGGGTTTCGATATTTCTGAGGCGTGTATGGCGAGAAATATTGTAAATTACAAAAGGGACTCGACGATTTTGGGTAACTTCTCAGTTGCAATGGTTGCTACAATGGTTGTTGTTGATGCAATGGTTGATGTAAGCGTTGATGGAATGGCCGATGCAAGGGTTGATGACTTGGTTGATATACTGGTGAATGTCGATGTAATGATAGATGCAAATGGTTGACGTTGATACAATGGTTGGTGCAATAGTTGACGCAGTGGTTGAGGATCCCTGCCCGGTCAGAGAGAAACGTCTGGGCAAAAACAGAGCAGCCTTTTAGCGTAGCGTAGCGCGGCTTTTAAAACCCTTCAACTGTATCTAAGCCCAACCCTATCGTTGACCCTGACCTTACCCCCCCCCCGCCGTAACTCTTCGAATCCAGACGCCTTCCGTAACACTAAACTTTCTTATGACCTAAACTCGCACCCTATGCCCTAAATCCTAAGCCTAACACTGGTGGCCGGAACCCTCCCCCCCCTTGTGGAGACATTGAGCATTGTAGCCCATCTTTAGGCCTATCGAAATTGAAGCGTCATCAACACCTTGTGCTGTTTGCTACGTCGTTCAAGGTCTCCAAAATATGTTGCTCTACGCCCGCATTGTGCGAGGTGCAGAGGGGTCCCGGCCGCCTGCGCCGCCCACGAACCAAAACCGTCGCCACCAACCCCGGTTGCTCCTGATCTCTCTCTCTCTCTCTCTCTCTCTCTCTCTCTTTCTCACCATCCCCTCGGCCCATCGTATCTTAGCTCTCAAGACATAGTCGTCCGCGGTTCCCCTCCTCCGGCCGAGTACACACTCCATCGCGCCTATAGCTTCGCTGAATCTCGCCAACTGAAAACAAAAAAAAAACACCCAACCAGAGCACAGGAGGGGGGGGGGGGGCGTATCCATTTGGTGATTGCCATGCTGAAATCACTCGACCATCGACCACGCATCCCTTTCGAGACGGAGCATCGTTCCTACTCCAGACAGAGACATCTGCAGCATTCCGGTGCTCTTGCCGTTTTTTCCATACAAAACGTGTGATGTTTTAGCTTGTGTTATTCCCTTCCAGTCACGTAGGGGGCGCCATTTTCGCCGAACGGTCTCCGGTTAACTTCATGCCGATCGTTACCCGTGGCATGTCACAGGCTAAGGGGTGTCCTTTTGCCGAACGGTCTCGATAAACTCCACGCCCATGCGAGATACTAGTGGTACTGCTGTACTGCTATGAGCGAAGCCCACCTCCTCCTGCGTAAGATAGTGTTGAATCCGTTTTTTTTTAATGGAAGTTCTTGCTTGCAGTGTTAACCCATGTGGGATCCCCTAGATAGCCACGGGGACAATGATAAACCTTGATTATATCAACCGGCTACATTTGTATACCTAGTACGCGCGATCGAAGTATCGCATACAGCTTACAGAAGATGAGTCTCGACCAAATCCTCGATCTTACAGGTACTGATTTTTTGTTTTCTCAAGTAAATATATGAGCGGCGTGCGCGCGCAGCAATCCGGGTAGACTCATGTTGAGCCCGTAGTACCGTACTGCTGTGCGTCTCCTTGCATACAACCGTTGCAGAATATCACCCCCCAATCACGCAGTGAGGGGTGGTGGCTGTATTCGCCTCTTTTTGTACCGTAACGTTTGCCCTCTGAGGGCCCACGAGGGTTACCGCACTCATAGTTACGGCGCTAACCTTGACCAACGCGATGGCTTTGCAGGAGTATACGGAGGCATTCGCCCCGTCCACCGTACACGCCTCCTCGAAGCAGGCTAGAGCGGATTCGTTGTCACCGCCGTCTAGCCACACCATGCCCTGCAGAACACACACACATACACATACACACATACATACACACGGCGGTGACGGCAACAAGAGGGCGGCACTCAGAGCATAGACAACGACAACAACAACAAACGTGGTTGAGCGGAAGGCGCGACATTGATAGTGGATCGCTAACCCTTTCAGAAGTCCAGTCCCGTTTGGAATACTAAACGCTTATTACTCGAGTGGTTTGTCCCCCAAACGGGACTGCAGCACTAAAAGGGGTTTGAATGTTGGGGGGGGGGGGTGTACTCGATAGGAGAGGTGTACTCGATCTCATGCATGGCTGTAGTCGCACGCCCACTCGATTTTTTATGTATGGCCGTAGGGGTTTGAATGTAGGGAGGCATTTTTTGGGGCAAAGACAGCATGGTGAACGGCGGCTCCTAAGCTGAGGAACGCCACCCGATGTCGTAAATAATACGAAACCCCAATGCTTCGCAATATTTTTCGTTGCGCACCTATGTAGGTCATGGGGTGGTTCGTCTTGATTGTATTTTTCGTCGGTGCCAGGGGGAGGTAGAAATAGCAGAGAGCTCTTCAAGTTAGGAATCATCCCTATAAGGCAAAACACGCGTCTTGATGTGAGGATGCGGCAGTTTCGGCCTGTTCTGGCCGACGGTCGCCTAGACTCAACCACTGGTGCAAGTGCGGGGACTTCTGGAGGCACGACTTGTATTTACGCCCGAAACCAACTAACTCTCTTAACATAGTTGAATATAAATGTTCTGCTACCCCCCCCCACCCTCGTTAAGAAAACCCTTGCCTGATGTGGGAGGGCCTTTGCCCCCTGGTAAAAACGCCTTTACATGGCTTAGCAACCCCATCATACGGTACTCGTAGGTGTCCTGCCACCCGTCCCGGAAAAACCGCCCTTAGCTAGCTTGGCAGCCCCATGACTCTGCACTCGTAAGTGTCTTGCATCCCCCCCCCCCCCCGAAAAACGCTATACGGCTGAGAAACCATATGGTATGGTACTCGTAAGTGTCCCGCCCCCCCCCCACCCCCGTCGTGTTCCATCTCGAAAGGGATGCGTGGTTAATGGTGAGATGACTAAGGCATGCAACAAATGAGTACCCCCCCCCCCCCCCCCCCCACCGCACTGCTTGTTAAAAACGCCCTCACCTGGCTCAGGAGGACCTCGGCCAGCCTTTGACGCACGCGGAGGGCCGATTTGTCCATTCTGACCGCCAGTCTCAGACTGCCCACAGCGGTGCGGAAGTCCTGTAGCAGGGTTTTGATATGATAAGGAGGCATGGTACCATAGGGGTACCAGGTTTTAGGCCGAAATAATGGTGACTAACGGGACTCTTTGAGGCCTTGAGGGCACTGAGGAAGTGCTGTGCTACGCCCGATATCGTTGGAAAACAGTTAGAAATAGGGTTTTACTTTATTGGCTGTTTTGTTCGGTGTTTACCCTGCCGTGCCGTACCGTACCGTAGGCCATGCTGAGTTTTGTTCCTCGGACTAAGGTTTCCTTTTACACGAAAAAAACAGTTTGTGTGAGAGATTTGAAGCTCCTACGAAGTATACTATATTCACGTCAAGACCCTCAGCAAAAAAAAAAACGCATGAGTAGGTGCAGCCCTATCATAGCACACGTCCAGCGTGGGTGAGTGTTAGAGGAATGCTAACAAGATAGGCAGATGAAGACAACAGAGGGCGATCGCTTCTTGTTCCCTGTGAGAGAGGGACCAACCAACATCGTGGAGGCTCGTGGATGTACATACTTCACTGGCGCCTTCCACCTTACGGCAGCATCTGCGGTTCTTTACGCGAGTCATGGTATCGTAACAGGCAGTACGTGCTCACCCAAAAAATGTGTTGTGCAAGAGGGTTACGCACGGCACAAGCCAAATTAGGTCATGAGGCAACCGGTTCCCGTTTTCGATGCTGCAAGAGGGGTGCTTTGGGCGAAGAATTTACGGTGGTACTTCTCCGGCACCTTTTTTCACCAGGAACGTGGTGGTTTTTTCTTCATTTGTGTGGCGTTATCGCGCTTGGGGGCAGGGAAATACACTCGTAGATCGGGCAAGGCGGCATGGCTGCGTTCTGCTGGCGCCACCGAGCAAAATCGACACACGACAAATTTGGATGCGGAAGTCCGGCTGACTTGACCCTTTTAGGCTGCACCGTGCAGAAACCAAATATACCAGTCAAATTTGAAGTACTTTGTCCCCAAAACGGGGGGGTGGTCCAACAGAACTTTGAAATCTTACTTTTTTACCCGTCCGCCGAGGGATACAAATATGATCTATACCAGGTACCTTAACGGGCAACACAAATACCGTATTTTGCCGTTGTATACCGAGGGACACAAATAAGATATATTACTAGCGGTTGTGGTTGATCTATTGATTCCCTTTAGATCGTGACTAACTTAACGGGTATATGGAGTATGGCTGCACGAACGAAGAGAACGAGCGAGAAGAAAAACGATCAGTCCACGAACCAACAGCGAACATGCAAAGAAGACGTTTCGAAATTGAAGTGCGCCCTCTTGCCTCTAGCCGATTTTGTGCATGTCAAAAGTACACTCAATGTTTTCTTTTTAAAGGAGGTGCTGCTGTAGGGATGCCTACTATAAAGCTACTCATACGACATCTCTCTTGCACGCTCCTTGCCCTTGTACCGCCTCCGTTCTCTACAAATCCTGTTGTACGGTGCTAACTGTTGAACGGTGCTACCCCCCCCACACCCCCGCCGCTCCAGTGTTCTCTAGCAAACTTATTGCACGATCGTATGGCTACCCCTCCCCCCCCACGTACCCTCGGCATTCTGCACAGTGCTGCCGCCCTCCCCCCCGCACCCCTAACGAATATGTTGCACCAAACAGTGCTACCGCTACCTCCTGCCCCCTCTGCCGCTCCCACCCCCGCCAAGTATTCTCCAGCAAAAATATCGCACAAAACAGTGCTATCGCCACCTCACCCCCCCCCCTCTCCCTCCCCCGTGCCGCCTCACGCATACTCTAGAAAAACTTGTTGCACAACGTTGTGCTACCTCCACATCATGCCCCCTCCCCCCCCCCCCCCCGCTCACCCCCGCGCTTCTCCAGCATTCTCTAGCAAGCCTATCGCATAGTGCTACCATCACCTTGCCCTTCCCCCCGCCCGCCGTCTGCCTGGTCAGTCAAAACCCGACGTGCTCACCCCCGCATTGTAGTGGTGCGAGGGTTTATGGTATATACTACGACGACGATGCATGGTGCAAGTACACCCGCCCCACCCCGCCCCCGCTACCCCGCACCATTATCTAGCAAACCTGCAGTCGGCGATGAACTTCTCCTCTCATTTCGTGCAGTGCCTTATGGTTAGGGCAGACGAACAGGGCGCGCTTTAGGGTGCCAGAAAGCTCCTCCAATTCCTAAAAGAAAGCCGTAGAAAACAAACACAAAGGGGGGGGGGGGGAGGAGGGGGCGTGGGCGTGGGTTGGGTGATGATACCAGGTACTCCGTATGTACTACAAAAGCAAAAATAGAAGCTTGTGAAAGAGAGTAAGGTTAAGATGAGTTGGAACCGAACAACGCCTCCGTTTGACAGAAACCCATAGATTTGAACCTGAAGGGTTAGGGTCAAAGAAAAACTACTTGGAAATAGAGTTTGGGATAACTAATTGCGGCATTACAGTACGACTGTACCCGACGTGGGCGGTGGTTGTTGCAAACAATTCCCCAGGGTTGATCGCCTCGAGTGTGGTTTGTTCCCGCACTGGCGATCCGCGGAAAAAAACAAAGTGACATCATACGATACCTCTGTGATCAACGCCGCTGAAGCAACCTCCTCCCCTGTTTGCTGATATTTACGCCCGTTACTACCGTCACTACGCGCTCTTGTCGTCTCTATCATACTGTAAGCAAGTAATTTCCCCGGGGTTGTGGTAGTGTGTGTATACTCAATTCCGCTATGAATAACCGATGCGCCGAGAAATCGTGTGTACTCACGGTACCTTGCTTGGCGCAGCTTTTGGCCCTTTTTATCGTCTTACGCCGAAGCGGCGCACAACTCTCTCTCTCTCTCTCTCTCTTTCACATCATGAAGTCCTCTTTTTATCATACTTTATGCATACCCCTGTGAGGTAATCGATGCCCCCATACCACCCGCCCCTCCCTGCCGTTATTGGTGTCACAGCCGCAACCAGCGCCACTTTATCGCTGTCGTCTTGCCCCCCAACAATGGTTGTTTTTATCACCCAATTACGTACCACTCTGTCGCTAAATATAGAAAACAGTTGTATTCACTACTAATGTAGAAAGGATATTCATATTTAGGGGCATACTAATTTTCCCGGATGCGGTGTGTATGGTTTTTCCTCCTGCCAGTCGAGGATGAGGCGGAGAAGAAGACGCCTTGCTAGTTGGCGCCTTACGGTCTCTTTAATATCTTCTGCACCCTGGTACCTGGTAGTGTGCATAGCGCCCTCTTATCCGTTTTTGCATACATACCTCTGTGGTCAAAGCCCCTGAACCTTCTCCGCCACTACCACGGGCGTTGGCTTCGCCGCGTCTGGCGCTATCGTCTCGCTGCAGCATCGAAGATGTATGGAGTAGAACATTCTCCGCGCGCTGCTTGCTCTCGGGAAACGCGGCCGACATGTCCCCCGATAGCAGACCACTCCCCGCCTGGAGCACCCAAAAAAAAAAAAAAAAAACATTTCAGGTTCGGCTTAGCTTTTTATTTCAAGCCAGTGTGCAACTATTGGCGAGAATCAGCGCAATACTCGTTGGAACCGTAGTCTGCAGTAGGTGCCTTAAGAGCGTTGAGTTCATACAGGGGGTGGGATCGTTTCAGAGCTCGATTCGTCCAGAATAAGAAAGGGTGCCAATACTGAAGGAAACAAGGATTTTTCTCGGAAATATCTAGTCGAGAGCTTTCCGTAAGTATAATATCGACAAAATGAGAGCGCCGAAAAACGATTGACTCACCCCCCTGCGAATTCGACGCCTTTTTTTACGGTACTGGGGTTTCCCTTTTGAGCCCAAACGTTTCTGGTTCGTGGGGCTCCTGAGCTCTCAAACCACCCAGTATCGGACAGATCACCATCGGTTCCCTCTTCATGATCTACATCCTTCAGGGCAGATTATATCCCTGATGTGTATGATCTGTATGATCTGTAGGATCTGCATGGTCTAGCTCATGTTGCCGGGTGGGAGCCGTACAATCTGCATGATCCAGCACCATAACTCCCACGTTGGGCCTGTACTGTTATTACACAGATCCCGCACAACATATCATAGCGGCAGGATAGGAGCTATCTGATCTATCTGATCTATCTGATATATCTGATCTATCTGGTCTATCTGGTCTATCTGGTCTATCTGACCTATCTGACCCGTCCGACGTGTGAATCGTTCGCTACTACCAGGTAGTAGGTATCTACCCCAGGGGATTGTGAAATCGGGCTCGGCTCACAGTTTATTCTTTATACGTACACGCTTTTGGGTGGGGTATAGTGTATAGCTGCTCGAGTCACACAAACATTATGGTACTGCCCCTACCCCATCACGAATCCCACAAAAAATAGGTGCTACCCCTACCCCAGCATGCCTCTAGGAACTCCCGCACTGTTACGCGGGAACATATGATATTAATCAGAACCAAATAGTCTGTGTGGACATAAGGAGATACATAGCGTTCGGATTCGTAGTGGATCCTGATTACTATGCATGCAACAGTCGAATCCTGAAATAGTTGAATCAGCATTCACGCCTGAAACAATGAAGAATGGGAACAAAAGTAGACACCACAGTAATAACGTCCAGCGCGCAAAGGGGTGGCCGCGGGGTACAACAAGCCTTCTTTCAGTGGGTACCTCGCTTTAAGAGCACCCCGTGACCAACCGTAAGCCAAAATAAGCGCTATTAACCGCAGCTTCTGCTCTCCTCATCCGCAGTGGGCGACATTTAGCTTGCGAGCAAAAACAGGACGTGCCGATTTGACCCCAGTTGAATTTCTAATCGTTAACCATGTTATCCAGGTCTCTCTCAAACCAGTGCACCCTCTTTGTTTGAAAACGCAAGCCAGCCTCCCCGCGAACAATGACGTGCAAGTGCACAGTAGTACCATGCCACGGCCATATATCACTCAGGTGCTAAGATGCTGGGCAGCGCAGGGGGTACTCTACAGCTCTACAATGCAGGAAACCTGGTAAGAGAACAGGCATGCCAATTTTCTATAGAAGGCTACCGTTGTAACCAAATCAACTGCTGTGGCGGATGATGGGTTTTCCTGACAAAAAAAGAAGTGGTCCAACCACATTTGTGGGAGAGAACAGCAGGGGTGCACGTAAAAAACTCAGGACAACCCATTAGGTACCATTTTCGAGGCCCAGAGAGAAGGGTTTACTAAAATCAACTAACACGAAACGAAGCACTAAAAAATCTCGTAAAAAATCGTCCGGAAATCCCACCCCACTGGAATGTTTTCCCATTGGTTCGATGTTTTTTTTTTAGGAGTGTGTTATTCTGCTGTCGGGTTTTTCTTTTTTTTTGTCGTGCGCCCCCAATCACAAGGCAAAATGAAACCTGCTTCTCACCAATGCTCGTGATTCTTCCATCGCCAGCCGCCCGGGGTCAAACGCGCCTATGGACTGCGCCAGAGAGGGTGCCTGAGAAGATACAGATGGGCCACCCAGCGACAGCTGCTGCTGCTGCTGCTGCTGCTGCTGCAGTTGTGCCGTTCTAGTGCTGCCAGGTCGTGGACTAGGGGGGTCCTTGATACGAGGAGGAGGTGTAACGGTGCTGCAAGATGACATTGACTCGTCGCCAGTCGATGAGATGATGATATTTCTTGCATGGTCGGTGCTGTCCGGTCGAATTGGCCGCTTCGGTGGTCGGGCCATCGCTGTTTTCCAATCTTCAGAGTGCCGTTGTCCGTTTTGATTGCTGTGTCGTTCGATGACCAAGAGAGAGACACGAAAGAACAAAGAATAATGCCGCTATTTGAAGAGGGTGGTTTGTATATGTATATTGCGCGGCCCCTTTCATGCATGCCATCGAGGTTGTATGTGTGTCATTATGATTACAACGATGATGGTGATGATGGTGGTGATGATGATGATGATGATGATGATGATGATCACGATGATGATCACGATGGTGACGATAACGATGCTGATGATGATTACTATGAAAAGGCCGACGGTGATGACGACGTTCTCCCATTAGCTCATTTCCCTGAAATCTAGCCCTTAGGCACAAAAAGTCCGCGTGTGTGTGCGTGCGTGTGTGTGAAAGCTTCACAAGTACCCATTCTTTCTACCTGACGGCATGCACCACACCCCGTATCCGTACTGGTGCCCCTTCCGAAAAACATATCCAGAAGTTCGGTAATATTGGGCGCCCCAGGGCCCATTTTCCTATTAAACTGTAATTAAGAGATACGGTCAACCAAATGGGGTGAAACCGTGCGGTCTCCTATTATTGCAGTATGTTTTATGTCTCTAGAGAAACCGTGCGGTCTCCTATTGCAGTATGTTTTATGTCTCTAGAGTCGAAAGACAAAGCGATCTGTCTACCGTAGAGAGGGGCAACTTCTGTGAAGGGGAGTTAGACGAGAAGATCCGGACGCTCGTTCTAGAGAAGAAAAAAACACACAGCCAGCGAGTACTTGTGCATCTGTCTGTGCGAGTGTGCTTCATATGTCTATACCGAGCCGGTCGCCCCGGTGGTTCAAGTGGTTAACTTCGAATTCTACTTGTTTGAGTCCTGGGTTCGAGCCCCAGGTGGGTCGGGCTTTGACTTTATTTGCAAAAATAAAAAAGGATTTATTTGTTGAGAGCGCCTCGCAGCGTGGGTAGGCACAATTCGATGCGAGTCGACGAGGGAAGAAAAGGCTGAAATCTTCTCGAGATAAAAATGAAGGCACGTACCGTAGCGGGAAGGGGGGAGAAGAGCCTGCTATGTGACCCCGGATCTGAGTTACGAGTTGGAAGGAGAGAGAGAAGAAGATGTGCGAAGATAATGAATGGGATGAGAAATAAAAATAAAAATGTAAACAATTGTTTCCTTCCATCGACACCCAGCACACCCTGTGTCCGTGCTTATTGTTCATCCTCGAGAGATGAAAGCTCTGTGGTCACAAAACTACTACGACGCATAGTACTACAAGGTATTACAATGAGGAGAGTAGACGATGATATGCCATGCCATCGTACTGGATACGACAGGCACAACGTACCCACGCCCGCAGCCCAATAGTATTACGTCGATGAAGAGAAACAACGAAAGTCAATAGTCAAGAAGAGACAAAAAACAAAAAACGAAGTAAATATCGTATAGGTTCCGCTGACTGCATAATCCCCACGGACGTTTGGAGGATAGGAGTTACTGCTTATTTACGGAAGGGTATTCGGTTTATATTGGAATGGCATCTAGGCTATATTGTCTGAAGCCAAGCATAATAATAATGCGAGGGGGGCATGAACCTCAATACGCCATCGATTGATATTATTGTGCTTTAACCATAAACGACGTGAAACCTGCCGGGCATCCTCCCCCTTTTCGACCCTCGTGTGAGGATCGCACGCCCGACCAGGATTGTGGTGTAGCCGAACCAACAGCACGAAAACCGGCGTGTGCTTAATTACGCAAACGCCATCGTATCGCTGACTGGTACGTGTTTTATACTCGTACGAATAGGACAGGTCGCAGCCGTTGGTCATAAACCGTTTGTGTTGCAGTACTACTGCTGTATACTGGTACGGGAGTAGACACCGTCACCGAACACAGGCTTGGATCATTGGATATACCCATGGGCCACCTAAGGATCATGGACATTTACGGAAACAAACAATACTCGTGGGGACACGCAGTAGGTACTCGCAGTTGACAGACCCCCTGTTGAGTATACCGGGTAGATAATAGAACCCGCCGCAGTACTTAGTACTGGTACCTGATAGTTGGGTATGAACATGTCTTGCATTCATTCCTGCCAGTACCACAAAATCTCGCGAGTGAGGTTGTTGTATTTTGCAAGCCACACCTGAGGAGCTCTGCCGTATTCCGACTTTATCGCAAAGCCTCATGTAACCCCTCTAGACCCCAGGCCATAAAGCCCCGCGATCCTTGAGGGTCCACAGGAAAGCAGACCTTCGACAGCAGTGCTGCGTTGGAGCACGGTCACGGGTGGGATGTGGGATTGTACGGTGCATACCGGTAAAGTGGTGAAATCTCACCGCATTTTCTGAACATGAAACCGTTTCCGACAGTCCCGCGGCGGGGTTGCGGCTAATATACCACCAGGTACCAAAGATGCCAGGAGACAGCATTTTCACCCCTTGATAGACAGCAACTTTTGCCTTGACATGCCAGTATATTAACTGACACAACACTATTAATACTAGGTTTTAGTTTGGAACGCTCGGCCGTACACCTTTGGCAGCGCATATTTTGCCTTGCTTGACATGTCTCCTGGCATCTATGGTTAATACCACTGCTGTGAGCAGTGCCGTAGTTTTAGAGTCGAGGGCGGCCACGTCAAACCGTTGTGTCCTACCTGGAGTATACCAGATACCAGGTATATACATATGTAGGAGCTACGAGTATACTCCTGTACGTAGTCTATGATCGTGTCATACGTATGATATGATGGCAGCTTGTGGTTGTGCTGTCAAGCAGCTGTAACCACTGTCGAGCTCATGTATGCCTTTACGGGCATGGTGTCATGTCGAGCTACAGCGTGGATGGCAGCGAGTATCAGGGCAAGGTACTGTACAAGTACAAGGCTTTACTCAATAGTGTGAACATAACTCTCGAGACTGGTGTATTTGGAGCATTCGAGAATCCGCTACGCCCTCCATTGCCAATATGCTCTTCAAGTACGCGCAGCGCGGGAGAGCTCTCTCTTCATGTTCGAAACTCGATCATCCGTGTACTGATTCGGTTGTGCTCGGACCATCCGAAGGGGCATAATGTCGTGAAATCCCATCCCACGAATCACAACACGTTCACATTGTTGCAAGCCAGTACGCACGTGTTGTCTGTTTGCTCTCTACGCCCCCCCCCCTGTGGTTGATGTGATCGGCACGATCTACTACTGTAGGTCATCATGTTACCCCGGGGGGATCTGTGTAGGACACAGCTCCTTTGCACACATACATATATGGTTGCTGAGTGGGATCTGGATGGCACGGCCCTTCTTGCACAACATCTGCGCGACTGATCTAAGTACATACATAGATACCTCACTGGACTGGAATACAAGCACCATTAGGTCTTCATAATAATCAACAAACGGTGTTCATGATTAAGCCCAAAGCGGTAGAGTAGATGGTGATCAGTCTCATCTGTGGAAAAAGCGTGAATCCAAGCAAAACTGACACGAGAAGTCCTGCATGCATGCGGAAAAATATCGAAACTGGATGATATAGTAATCAGGCTAAGCCCTCGAAAGGAACATCACATTTCCCCCATGAAATCAGTCAACCACACAAACCAAATGCATCGGCGACAATGTCTACGGTAGTTATTTTCAGATAAAATACGCGGATGAGGCCTTCAGAGCATCGCGATCGTGTAGTATCTCAAAGGGCCGAAACGAGAAAAAAAAACAATTTAGGTTACAAAGCGCTGCCTTCCTTACTCCAAGCAGACCACGTCGCCCACAAAACTCCAGGAGCTCGAAACAAGTACTGCGGCTCGCCAGCGTCAAGACAAGAACGCGCGCAAACCAGAGTCGTGGGCTAGGAGCCAGCCTATACCACGGGAACAACGCAGGCCAACTAAACCTGGGGCCCAGAAGCAAGCCAGAACAAAGACAAGAATGCAAGACGAACGCAAGCCAACCCAACCCAAAGATCTAGGAGCCTGCCAGCACTGAGAGAAGAACGCAGGCCAACCGAAACTAAACACCGATGGGAGAACCCTAGGCCACCCGACCCAAGCACGGAGAGTTTAAGGCCAACCGAGCTCGGGAGCTACTTCGCGAGAAGGACTAAAACAGGCTCGCGTGGTCGAACAGACACTCGAAATTTTATTCAGAACACGGCGCTATTCACCCGACGACAAACGCGGCAAGCTTGACCCAGGGTGGTGACCGGTACCATCGCAAAACGTACACCATGCCCCACCCCCCTCCTCCCCTCCCCAACTCGCCTCGCCCCCCCCCCCCCCCCCCCGAAAGCTTGGGGCCTCCCCCCACCCCCCCTACCCCCCCCCGTCCTGCCCCCGGCCCGAAGCTTGGGCTTCCTGCTCCCCCCCCCGCCTTGCTTGAGCCTCCCCCTGTTTCGTGTTTGAGCATTTTAGATGCCATCGAAGTCGATACCAATGTCGTCTTCGGCGCCGTCTCCTTCCATCGCAAGGTCCACCGCCGTTTCGTTGATTCGCGCGTGCTCAGGGAGCTCTCCGTACTGCTTCAAGTTACGCGCCTCGTCGGCGTTGTAACGGTGGATGATGTCCACCTATCGAGGTTCATGTGGTTTGAATGAAGGAAATAAGGCGGTGGCCGGGGGGGGAGGGGGGGGGGGGGGGGGGCACACACGTGGGGGGCACACACGTTAGCATCGAAGAAAAGGGGGGCATCGTTCAACCATTCAAGAAGTGTAAGAATGTTGGCACACTAATTCCGAGTAGTTTGTCCCCTAAAAACGCCTTCTTCTACAAAACTGAACATATCATCATTGCACGTACTTTGTCCTCCCAAAAGTACGGCTGGAATTCTATAGGGCTTGAGGCCATCACCCAAAAGACATTCAAGTACCCCTGTTAACACTACAGTAGGACAAGCACTCCTGTTTGAGGCACAAATTACTCGACATTAGACTTTACAAAATTGGTGATGTACAGTACAGTTAGTAGTAGAGCACTAGTAAAAGGGGAAACCGGTTTGGGGGGGGGGGTGAGACGATGACGGCCGTCCACTCAGGACTGGTCCTTCTGCCTCGAGAAGTGCTTACCGGAGGAGACTACCTACCCATTTCCTCGGACGCCAACTCCCACCCCCGCCTCCCGCCCTCGTGATGGTTACCGGCGTTGTCGTCCGCCTAAAAAGGACTCGATGAATCACCTACTGTACAAATTATGTATCTGTCAGCTTGTCTGCCTCCCGTTTGTCTGCTTCGACCCGATGCATCGGCTTGGGCTATTTTCTCTCTTTCTGCCCTTCCCCCATATCGCCCTCTCCCTCCCCCCCTGCCCCCCCCCCCCGACTCTCTCTCCCTTTTCCTTCCCCCCCTCCCTCTCTCCCTCTTGCCTTGTCGTCTTGGTAGTCCCTCTTGCCGACTAGGACGATATCTCCGGCGCTGACCCACACTTTTTTGCGCATCTTCCCCCGAATGTGCCCCAACCGAGTAACGCCGTCGTAGCAGTAACACTCCGCTCGACCGTTCCCCAGCATGCGCACCACCTATCAAAGTGAACCATCACCATCACCACCACCACCAGTCAACCGGAAATGGCGATAACGTTAAGCAGCGTTAGCGTTATACATATCGGAGCATTCAAATGCTTCAGTTTTCAAATAGCGTTCTTTTTTAATAGAGTAACTGGTAAACGTTAACGTTACATATATTTAGCGTTAGCTGTGAATAGCTTTGGGGTGGGCTTCAAATAGCGCTATAATAGCGTTGGCTTTAAATAGGTCGAGCACTTGACCTAAATAGCGTTAGCGTTAAATAGCTGTAGCGGCAGGGCAAGGAAGCCAGACCAGGACTGGGCGGCGAAGGAAAGGGCAACGCAGAGCATGGTAGGCGGAGCCGGAAGACAGGGCATGGCGAAACGGAGCACATCGCAGAGACGATTGAGTTTTCGCTATCCTGACACTACAAAAAGAGCCCCCTCAGATGTAAGGTAGTCTGTCGACCAAACGTGGCAAAAACTGCTCGTAAACGCAGAACGGAGCGGCGGGGATTCACTTGAGAGGGCTTGCTTGCAAAAACCCCTTGCAAACAACCTTGTGCTACACCGCAGCTTGATTGGTCGAGACTGGCCTCCGAAACGTGCGGCAGAGTCGCGCGACCGCCCCTGCAGACCTCGATCTCCCCGATCATAAAAGCCTTGGGTTTAAGGATGAGGATAGGGTTGCGTCTGGGCCGTCGTGCAAGACACGAATCAACCAAAACCGATTGTATGAGCCGCCTTGCGAGGCGGTGTTGCTATGGCTCATAGTCGCCCGTTTCAGTTGAGGGTTGCTATGGCATAGAAGGCCGTGCATTTCATACCAGCATGCACTCTGGCACTTGCCTGCGCGTACTCCTGCCCGGCCTCCTTGAATTCAAGCTCGCGCTTGGTTTCCTCGTTCTCGTTCTTCCCCCTCCGACGGTTCTTACCGCCCTTTCCTGAAAACCATGAACGAAAAATGCCATGTGCGCGGACAAAGATAAATAAAGGACGCCTCAAGCCTCGTAATACCCGTACAGAGCCAGGATGTACATATCATACCACAGGGGGCGAGGCAGGCAATACCACAGGGGGCGAGGCAGGCAATACCACAGGGGGCGAGGCAGGCAGTTTCCTGCGGGTTTACCGTGCGCGTTGCTACGCTCGATGGCCTCACTGTCAGCCTTTTGCTATTCTTGCATTGCTATCTACTGCTGCACCTTTTGGTGGTACCTCTCTATATACTTCGATACACGTTAGGACCCCGCCCAGATCAAGCGTCGGGCGTGTCAGACGACGCATCTGGTACGAAATGGCTTCGTGTGCTGTTTGTTCGGCTGCATTTCGCGTCTGCTCAACTTCTTATGCATGAGTGTGTACGTAGCCATGCATACACTGCTGGACGAAAGCGTAAAACTAGCCTTACGAGCCTACCAGCTCGTACTCATACGTATACAGAGCCGTGGAATATGTGCGACAGCACAAGGATGTACACGACGCGAACCGTCACTCCTATTGCTCAGAGAAACTCGTGCCTATAAAGCTGTCAATAGCAAGGGATACGAACTTCACGCATGTACTGGTCCCTGGTACTCTTACAGCAAAGCAGTACAGAGTACAGAGTACAGCAGTACCGGGAAGAGTTCTACAGATCGGGCGCACCTCACAATCGCAGCTGCTTTTATCTTGCAAATACTACAAGGCTTATTACTGCGCACATATTTTTTCAAGACGTACCCGTGTGGTATTGATATTCAGAGCGTCGTAGTGGACTCGGGACTAACGAACAACTTGTTTGAAATTCAAAGAAAAATCGAGTGCTTTCCAAGGACAGGAGACAAGTGTCTCGCGTCTGGAGTCTTGATGTCTCGTCTTGCTGTATGTATGTAAGAAAAACGACAGCAACAAAAAGAGGTGGTTGCCGTCCACCCGGCTCTCCGGCAACAACAAAATGACCGCATCGCCAACCGCGAGGCCTCAGGATCGGACGAACGACAGCATGTGTCGGACAGACCTGCACCGACGTGCAGACCATACTCAACAGGCGGCTGCGTGTGGCTGCTCTACCCCTAGATGACGACAGGGTAAACGAGAGGCATTCGTATGTACCAAGCAAAAAGCATCCAAGATGATAGCAGACCGGTCTTTGTAGACGCGTCAAAACCTCTTTACAGCTTATTATACTGGTTTTATTATACCCTTGCGGTCGGTCAATTGGTCAAACCGCGGTCTTCCAGCACTATTGTGACAGGCACCCTCTCGCGACGAGCGCTTACCCTTGTTCTTCGGCATGGTGGTCCTCGCCGCTCCCAACGCTCGCTAGACTCGTAGGACTCCCTCGAGCGTCTGAGGTGCACGTGGGCTCTGCTGGTCCTAACTCGTGCTAGCGGCTGCTGGGAGGGATGGCGATCGCCTGCCCTCAGAATTCTAGGAGTGTCCTTGGTGAGACAGCCACGCAGCACGAGTCAAGAACGGCTTAGATTTTTCGTTGTTACGTTTTTCCCACGCATTTCGAAATTCACCCTTTTCCACGAAATACTATTCGAAAATTGTGATTTTCTGACACTTCGAGATGAAAATCGAAACAGAGGCTGGAAAATGAGTTATTTTGTCGATTTTTGCATTCTGTCCCCTGTATACCACGGAGGCGTGTCTAGTCGTGGTTGGTGGTAATTTGACCTCCTTGCGTTGGGGTCAGTCTCGGTAGTCTTTCGGGTAACCCCCCCCAAGCAACGTCACCATGGTGAGTGCACACCGGAGAAGTAGATTGCAGTCTTCTTGACAAGCTCAGCCAAGAGGTCACGCTCCGGGCGAACGCAGTTGTTTCAAGTTTTTGAAAGATGATAGATTGTAGGTGGAGAACATTTTGACAGTCAGGTTCGTAGCTTCCTCGAGGATGCACCACACGCTTCTCGGGAACAGAGCACGACGTGCCCTCGGATGCTAATGTCTCGTAGTGTAGACAACCTACCAGGGAATTTTCTTGGGCTATGACCTTCTTCAGTTGAGCAGGGGACTGGCTTTGAAGCATTCGCGTAGTGGACTGTGTGAGGTTTCAAGGTTTCGTGAATGCTCTCATCCCTACGTAGCCATCGCATGGCGAAGCTTGCGGGTGGCTCAGACTGCCTCCCGCCGTGGGCTGCTGGAGTTGTGGGGCTGTGCGTTTGGAGCTGTCGGAGAGGGGCATGGGATGCGCTGGCATGTGAGAGACCATGGGAGGAGTGCTGCCAGCCGTGCTCGGACGTCGAGCCTATCCGGCTTCCCGGCATCTGCAATCCATCCATCGCCCTGCGTGTAGTCTGCTCCAAACTACAAGTATTACTTGTATTGACTGCATGGTATTATCTGGTATGCTGCAGGACACCGCACGCGACTCCATATTGACAAACAGCAAGCAGCAGTATGTGGGGCTACCTGCTAGTGCTGTCCGTTGCAACTCAGCACCGAAGCCATCCCCTCCCTCGCTTCCAGTGTTGCTTGGCATGGCCTGAAGAACTGGAGCACTGTTTCCTTACGTTCAAAGCAATTCACGGCTTCTCCCAAGGGTTTTCCGGTTGCAGCGAGCATTGTTTTGAGTTTGTTGGCGTTTTTGCTACCTGGTTCGTACCTTGTAGCACAGCAGTCGAGGGTTTGCTCATCAAGTGCAGCAGTACAGCTGCAGCACCCATCAGTATGATACCGATGGAGGTGTGCACAAAGAGCAGAGAGGTATTATTAATAGCAGCTCCACCTCGTGTGGTCGATCACATACCTGGCAGGCCGTACCACAGGGCATCGAAATATGTTCAGGTGTCATGAAGCGTTTTATGTTTGTCACGCGATACGTAATAGGGTCTATTAATAGATCTTCAGGCGTTGTCAACGCAGTTGCTCAGCCCCTAGGAGAGGAATTGCACACCCCCGACGTATCAGATCACCTATGTTCCTCTGTTGCATAGATAGATCATACCGCAGTTCATTCTCACGTACATCTATCTATGCGTGGTACACGTTTCTTCCAAGCTGACCTACCCGATTTGATTGATTTGTACCGGTACATGTTTCCGCACTATCGATAGTGGTCTACATATAGGAAGTGATCGTTTCATGGGTGTGCCCGCCGGGTTTGTCGGTCGGCACATTGTTGGACGGTACCTTTGCCCCTGATCGACTGCCGTCAACGCCTAGGAACTCCTTGGACTTCAACTATTTTTCTAAAGTGTACATAGGCGTTGTCACGCCAAAATCATGTTTTGAGAGTCAACCGACCAACATCTGTGCCTTCTTACTACACATGTAGATGCTACAGCTGCAGATACGAGTAGCCATGCAGCCAACGTGGTTCTCTTTTTCTCAACACCCCGTCGTCTCCGTGCCGCCTGCTGTGCTGTGTGTAGATATATATAGCCCTGCAGACAACATGATTATATTTCGCTCAACACCCCCTCTGCCTGCCGCATGCTGTTTGTGTTGGACACCGTTGCCTTTGTCGTGCAGGGTCGCGGCCCCAAGAAGCACATGAAGCGTCTTAACGCGCCCAAGCACTGGTTGCTGGGCAAGATGGAGGGCATCTGGGCCCCCAAGGTCAGGAATCGCCCTGCGCCACTTTCGTAGACGTTCGCTAGTCGTGCCCCGCGAGTACGTTACACTGCCATCTCTATCGCGATATGAGGCATCCAGCCGGGCCATTTGTTGGCGCCCTGGCCACTCGTAATCGCCACAGCAATTGGCACGAGCAAGTTTTTATAGCACTCGTATATCACGTAAAGGTATTCTGCTGTCCAACAGGCGGAACAGGCTCTTTGTCGACATGGACAACGCCCCCTTTCAAACAATAAACGCCCTCTTACCCTTGAACTACAGTAGGACAGGATCTGTACTGGTACACATTCGTACTAAAAACTTGTCGCACTCTGATTCCAAGTAGTGGTAGTGTATCGAAACGCGGGTTCAATGATGCGGCGAAGATGAACGATGCCCAACTTCCAGAAGGTGGTTTCAAGGTTCGCGCAGAGACGCTTGTAGGCGGTTGGCGTTTGCTGTTTGTTTTTACTGTGATGCCTGCAGTACCGACAGCAGCGGTGACTCTCCTACGGTGACGACTATAGTCCAACTTGAATCTCACCTATATACTACTGCACTTGAATTCAACTCAAGCCCCCAAATGCACGTAAAAATACGGTACCTTAATTCCAGTGTTGCTCTTACTTACCAGTTACACCAGTAGTTGTAACGGAAAAGTTCGCTTGTCTGTTTTTTTCCCCTGTGGCAGCCCTCTCCCGGACCCCACTTGAACCGGGAGTGCTTGCCTCTGGTGATCATCATCCGCAACCGCCTGAAGTACGCACTCACCATGTCGGAGGCCAACATGATCTGCATGCAGAAGCTCATCAAGGTATTTATTCTGCAGTTGCAGTCGGGGGGGGTGTACGCGAGCCATGCGTCGCCGTAGTCGTCTGAGTGGCCGTAGACCCTCACATCCCTACGACGCCGGGACAGAGCACGCTGGGGTTTCACCAACGATGGAGTGTTGGTCAGGGGGCGCGGGGGGTGGGGGGGGGGGCTATGAGGCGGCTTCACTATGGTTGTACCTACAGATTGTGGTTGTCATCAGACAGCTTGATATGCATGCAGAAGCTCATTAAGGTGTTGATGGGTATTGTGCTGGAGGAAAGGGCTGAAGGAGAGTATTATGCCGTGCCACTGCTAGGCTGTTGTGCGGGTGCCGATGACAGGATTGCTTGACTGTCATATGTGCTTGGCTGCTGTTGAACATCTAAGCTGGTTAATGATCATACTGCTCGGTTACTGTTTAGAGGTTGAGGTCAACGTCGTACAGCGTGACCAACCACTACTACGGTTGCACCGATGCTCATGTTGGGTTAATTCATGGTAAGCCTGGTTGACTCTGATGCCGTGAAGAGAGGGATGATATATATTGGGTTTTTGATGAACGTGTGCTGTTTGACGAGCCAAGATTAACCGCAGTGATTCGCTTTGGTCGAAATGGTTCATGATTTTTGTTGACTTCCGGTCTGCGATCGAGCTGCTGCTAGTAATAGTCGGGTCTTCATGAAGATCGTAGACTCTGGTAGCTGGCCGGTTGATTGGATGGAGCCACAAGAGAAAATATTTTTCAAGTTGTAGAGAAAGACTAAACCTGAACATCCAAAGGTTTTATTGGTTACGTCCAACACGTCTTGGTTCAGCTGTTGGCTTGTTCGTTCAGTGGGGGCTATTTTGTCACCCTTCGCTCATTCCCTCCCTCGTCCCGACCCCCCCTCTGTCTTTTTTGTGCGTTGATTCGCGTGGGTTTCCTTGGGTGGCGTGTTTTACGGTGCCTCCAGGTGGACGGCAAGGTCCGCACCGATGTGAACTTCCCCGCGGGTTTCATGGGTGAGGAATCACGGTTGCCGTCGGCCCGTGCTTGGATTGCAGACCATTTATTTATTATTGTTTTTCAGATTCCAAAATGGCTCTGTCGATCGAGCCAGAATGTTAGTGCGTGCAAGTAACCTTTCTTATTGGTAATACTGCGAGAAGTTCACATTTTTTTTTTCAAGTGCTCTGTTCCCGAAAACGTGGTTGCAGCCCGAAAGCGGCTGTAGTAGTAGTGGTCCCTCCATAGTGCCGGTCGGTATGCGCCAGCCCACAATACCGGCATAAATGCTCCGCGCACTATTAATGCCACACTGGTTAATCCCATTTGTGCCAAGCGATTCCACAGGCACTATAGCGGGTAGCAGGCAATATCGAGGGACCACCGCTCTGTGCTCACAACGGGTTGTCGCTTTGTGAAGGTTGTGAGTGCCGAGATTTTTGTGTCTCGCTGTAATTGTTGTAGGCTGTCCTGTGATTACAAATCTATGCACCACTCCAGAAGGCGTACGTGTGGAAACAACACCTGATCACCATCTTTCGTATGAGGACGGCCTACATTAAGTTTGTTTTATACTGGTACCGGCCAGACACCTGGTCGAAGGGGCGCACGTGAAAAAAACGTCACCCCACCACATAGCTGTGGGTACCAAGTTTTTCAAGACCACCCCCTGACGACGCCGTAGACGTGCTCTCATTTTTACTCACGTTCCTTCCTTTTACAGCTCAAAAAAATGTCGCATACTACTTCCAGGGCACTATTTTTCGTGGCTAGCCGATTGTCAACCATGTCTTATCTCCCCCGTTTTGGAGACCCTGACCTGGCCCAGTGATGTTCCTTCATGGTGCCGCTTGCCCGCTGTAGTGTTATCGTGACTGTGAAACCTGACCTGGCACAGTATTATTAGTAGTGCCTCTATTGTGCCGGTTGAGTACTGCTTGTTGTCCGCGGTAGTGTCATAGTGGCTGTGAAGCCCGCTAGGAAACGGTGGGGTGCCGCCATAATCTGGTATTGTTGACTGGCGCATACCGACATTGTATATAGAGAGACCGTTACGCCTGTCTATATTTTGTTTTCCGGTGTTGGTGTGGGTTTGTTGGTAAATGTTTTGTATCAAACTCTCCTTGTTTTCACACGGCATGGTGACCAAACTTGTTTGGCGTGTGCGGTATATTCGAACAACACAAAAAGGAGCAGAATACGAAAGGTCTATATTGCGCGGAAAAGTCCTGTGATTACAAATCTATGCACCACTCCAGAAGGCGTACGTGTGGAAACAACACCTGATCACCATCTTTCGTATGAGGACGGATTCCTGCTTATCTTTCGCGTCAATCATTTTGTAGGCAGTCAATTCCTCCTCGTATGAGCTCCTGGTGTTTTTTTTCACGCTGTGAGCATTTCTCGCTCTCTATGGGACGACATTATAGAACTACATACTTGGATCACAACCCCTGAGCGTGCTCGGTTGGTTCATCCCTGGCCTCTCAGAGCTCCCACTTCCAAACCGCCTCCTTTCATTACTTGCCGGACCTTTCCAGCAGTTCTTTGTTTTCCCGGCCATTTCTTCCTTTTTTCTTCTTTCGTTTCGTGTGCGTGCGTGTTCTCCGAGCACGGCATCGCGGGAGGACCCGGCACCGTCGCGGGTGCCAGCGGGTGCTGGCGGGTAGAGGGGGGGTTGCAAGAAGCGCGGTCGCCGCTTTCGTGCCTAGGCGTCGCGTGTGCCTCGGGACACGAGGGATGCATGAACGGGCTTTGTCTGGCTTCGATTTATGATTGTTGATAGAGTATGTACGAGTTTATAAAGGTCGTTCGGGAGCGCAAGATGATATTCAAGCGGTGCTTATTTTTGCGACCACGCTGAAGTTGAAAGAGGGAGGTGTGCAGTTTGAACACCAACGTTATCGAGCTGGCGAACGACGGCCACGGTGAGCACCGGGCTTCACACGCGGCGGGCGACGGGGCTGATTGCGGCAGATAGTGATAAAAGCTTTACCCGGACCGAATCGGTAGCGAGGAGGTCGCGAGAGGGGCGAGCGGCGTACGAGGCTGAGAGAGAAGCTCTTCTGTGCGATTTTTTCTTTTCTTCTTTTCGACCGGGTGTAAGGTGTTTCAATCACAGGCAGAAAACTATTACACGAGATGGACGGGGATTTTTTTTCCTTTCCGAGTTTTTGGTTTCATTTTCATTGTTTTTGCTGCTGTGCCGTGCTGTGCTTTCGCTTTCTTCGTACATACAGTACAGACATAGAGCATATCGAAAGAAGAAAATAAGTACAGACAGTAGTACCCTACCTGGGGTGTATGTACGTACGTACGACATCCGCGACGCGAAGCGTATATGTGGCATCCAAGCTGACGTCGGAGCTGTTTTTTCCTGAAGCATGGCGGCGGGACTCTTGGCATTATCAAGTCGCCGGTTTGCAATTACGATCCTTGAAAAAACTAAACTCAATCGTGGACCTCTGTTCGCTTCGCATAAATTGATGTACTTTTTTTCTTCCTGAGCGAGCGTAGCGGGCGGCGTAGGCCGCCCGCGGAGCGAAGCGCCTTGTCCTACTTATTATGTCGCTACTCCTGTATGCAATTGTATGTACCATTGTAGCTCAGAAAAGTCCTGTGATTACAAATCTATGCACCACTCCAGAAGGCGTACGTGTGGAAACAACACCTGATCACCATCTTTCGTATGAGGACGGGCTACAGAAATTGTCGTAGTGTTTTAATCTGTTTTGATTTGTAAAGTATATATCTTACGAGCAGGATTAATTCAAGTTATAAAACCCTGTGGACATCATCGTAGTATCGAGGGCCAAAGTGACGGCATATCATCTACAGATCATACACATCATTGATTCCTACAGTCGATGATTTAAATCTTTCAGAGCACATAGATTTACAACATGTGTTATCTACTTGTCACTCATGTTGACGGGTGGGAGCCGGTATATATTCGCGGTCCACCGTACTATTTATAGCTGATGGACTTTTTCCCCGGGTTTTTTTTTTTGGTTTTCCGGGGGGACATGGATGGTACTACATACTTGGTGGTAAATCATGACCAAAGATGCGTCGGAAAAATGCGTGAAAATATATTCGGTATATTTTTGTGTACATCGTGGGTCCTGATTAGTATGCCCCCCTTATTATTCAGATCTTGCGCATGGCGTGTCATGACGGCAGACCAGGATATAGATGATTTGCGTAGATGAACTCCATGCACAGACTGGCCATTACGCAACTTGCGTTTCTTGTCGCGCAGCCATCGTAAGCGCTGTGCTGATGGGTTTTATTCAGAATAGCACCGATCAGGACAGCGCTTACGATGGCTCTTCAACAAGGACCGCAGGATGCGTGATGGTCAGTCTGTGCATGGACTTGGGCAGAAGGTGAGCGTGGCATGTACGCCCAGCATGGAGCGGAGTAGAGCTCTTGGAAATGCTTTATAGTACAAACCTTGCTGTTTAAACAGGCGCACGTTATATATTCCTGTACTCATTGCCGTTGTCAAGACATGATGACGACAGACTGCCTTCATTACATAGATGATGATATATCGACACGTGTGAATGTTGCTGAAGTACGTGGCGATTACAGCATGACGCACACAACAGCCCGGGATTTGGTAGATTTAACCCAAACGATGCACGACGCGCGACACCTCATCGGCGACGTAAGAAGATGCATGTTCGGTGCATGGGCAGCCGGCCACGACTTGAGAAGATGCATGTTCGGTGCACAGGCAGCAGATTGGCGGAATATTTGTACTGGTGCATGCTCTTCCTATATATATTTAAACGGAAGCTCAAACCGTTTTTTTCGTGTTTCAGTTACGGGATTATAATGAGTTTGCTTTGTCGTGGACGGTAAGCGCAACAGTCCTGTGATTACAAATCTATGCACCACTCCAGAAGGCGTACGTGTGGAGAAAACACCTGATCACCATCTTTCGTATGAGGACTGTTTATACGCCAAACACACTACATATGCGATTTTACATTTTTTTTATGGTTGGACGGAGTTTGTGTGTTCAGTAGTTCCCTCGGATTTTCTTCGTGTTTGCTTCCAAAGGCGTTTGACCCCTCTTTTATGATTCCAATCGTGTGCACCCACCAGTTTTTCGAGGTGCAAAAAAAAAAAGATTGCGCTCATCAGGGTATTTTTGTCGGCGTCGCGAGATATCATAGCCTCGTGTGATGTGTGTCCACAATGAATCGATCATTATTTTTTTTCAACGTCAAAGGGGGGCGCCCGGAAAAAAAATGTGGGCCGTCACGCATTATTTTTTTCGCTAGACAGGGGCGGGGGGGTCCCTTTTACGGGGGGCCATAGTTAATTGGACCAAATATTGTCAGGTTTTTATGTAGACCACAGGCCCTGTTGACTATGGCCACCCGCAATAGAACCAAGTGAAAAATATTAAAAATTTGGATTATTATTCAAGACTAGTACCTGGTAGTTACCTTTTTTTCATGGTGTATCACAACCGTTGCAACGGTTTTCCATTCCGACATTTGCGGGTGTGGCGTGTCGTTTTTTCACGGACGCCCCTGACTCACAAAATGTGTCTCTCCTTCTCCTCTGTCCTTTTCTCGGCGCTGCGTATTGTGACTTGACCTGTGTGTGTCCGAGCAGATGTGGTGCAGATCCAGAAGTCGGGCGACCTGTTCCGCCTACTCTACAACACGAAGGGACGCTTTGTGCTCCACCGTATCTCGGAGGAGGAGAGCAAGTTCAAGCTCTGCCGTGTCAACAAGGTATTTTCGTATGAATATAGCACATACGTGGTACGGTTATAGATGTGATGGCTTTTACCGTAAGTACGGTTTGAAAACGAATCGAAAGTCCGATATATCGGTTTTGTGTGCCAGGAAATGGTATTTCAAGTGTGTAGCAATTTTTATGACCCAAAACACTCAAAAGCGGTCCTTACTTTCCCGTTTCTCGCGGTTTGATGCTTGAGGAAAGGTTTCGACGTACGTACGTGAATGTGGTATCCAAAAGTGAACGCTTTCCGTCGGTAGTGAGCAGAGAAGCGAGTAATTCCGTTGGTTACAATGTAGGTGCAATTATCTGGAGGAGCTCACAGACTATCCTATCCTTCTTGCGCCTCGTATTGTCCAATTGTCTTGTATTTTCTTCGACGAACGTGTTTGGTCACGTGTCCTGCCATTACACCACAGTAGTAGATTCTAGTTCGATTTCTATCTATAGTACCGGGCATTACTACTAATATTAATAACGGAAGCAAGGATTTCAATCCACCGCAGCGTACTTTTTATCTTTATATGCCCCCGTCTACCAGTATTTGCACATGCATTAGTGTGTGCCAGGTGCATGATTCTGACGCTTACCCGGTCATTCCACGCGGGTTTCTTGTGCCTTCTCCTGCTTTTACCCAGGTGGAGATGTCGAAGAACAAGATCCCTTACCTGGTGACACACGACGGGCGCACCATCCGCTACCCTGACCCTCTCATCAAGGTGGGGCGAAGACACCCGTACCGGCTGTGATGTACGGGGGTACATAGCAATCGTCGTATGATCCGTTCGAGACGTTTTTTTCCCAGCAAGGTATATTTTATATTCGCACACGTGATGGGAGTGAAAGTGTCTTGACCCTAGTGCATGTAGTCCCGTTTTGTGGACAGACTACTTGGAATTTGAGGGGGGTCTGTCCACCAATCGGGGCTGCAGTTGTGGAAAGGCTGAGGTTGAACAAAAGAAAAACTCGTGTCATGATAGCCAAGAGAAAAAAACGAGTGTGGTGTATTTTGGAATTTTCAAAAAAAAAACTCGCCGCTAAACTAACTCCCCATATCATCTATTTTCCGCTCCGACTTCCTGTTCCTTCGCCGTCCTTCTACTCTATTCTCTACCTGGTATTTGTTTTTTTCATGCCTGACCCGATATACCCAAAACCAAGGTATGCCGATACCTAAACGTTTTTTTTTTGTTTTTTAATGTACCAACTCACCGACGCGAAGAAAAAGCTTCCATAGTTTTTCCGCCGAAAATCCACCTCCCGACTTTTTGTTTTTCATCCATCGGCTCCGGAAGGGGGTGTGGAATCGCTTTTTTTGTTGTTTGCCGTGTGCCTCCTCAGTTCGTTGGTGTATCATCCCGGTTCGTCGGTGTATTTTTCCCTGTTCGTTGGTGTGCCTTCCCAGTGAAGTGTTTTCACCTTTTTTGCCTTCGCTGATATTGTTTTTTGTTTTATCCAGGTTAACGACACGATCAAGATCGACCTGGAGAGCGGAAAGCCGATCGATACGATCAAGTTCGAGATCGGCAACGTGTGCATGATCGCCCGCGGACGCAACGCCGGCCGCGTCGGCATCATGCAGCACATCGAGAGGTAGGTTTTCAACGTTTCACTGGCGCGTCTTTGATGTGAAACCCTGATTTGCAGCACATGTAGGGGTTGGTTTCAACCTGTCTTTCGAGGCGTTTTTGTATAACACCCTCGTTTAGACCTCCATAAGTAGTGTTGGGTTTCCGATGTTATTTGTTTGGCTGGGTTGAGCGGATTGGTCGTCGATTGCCTCCCTCTTTTCTTGTAGTTCGAATTTTGTTACACCGTTCGTCTTTTTTAGGCACACCACGGCTCGTTCGCCGCATGCCTTCTTGCGCTCGTCATTTGGCCTTGTCTCGGTTGTTTTGGACCATTTGTTTCACATTTTGCCGTTGTCGATTCCCTTGGAACGCTTTGCTTCCTCTTTGACTTCATCAACAGGCACCCCGGATCATTCGACATCGTGTCAGTGAAGGACGGAGCCGGACACGTGTTCGCCACCCGGCTGCAGAACATCTTCTCCATGGGTCACGGAACCAGGGCCATGGTGCGTTTCATTCTGTTTTTTACCTCGTGGCCTATCCAGACTACAAAGTAATCGATCATTGGTGATACCTGGTACCTGGTATGTTTTTCTAGTACATTCTTCCCTCAATGAATTCTCGCCTCGTCGGGGGGTGCCTTTTTTGTAACTGTTACCGCAATGTTTTATCAACTACTGTCCGGCGGGTATATCCCAAGCTGTCTCTCCTCCCTCCCAGTACACTCTCGCCTCATTCCAAGTGTCTTACCTAGCTAGATACTGTGGCCCTGTTTCATCTGTTGACAACGTGCTCCCGACCCGTCCTAAACGCTCGCGTGAATTGCCTTTTTGCAGGTGTCTCTCCCCAAGGGCAAGGGCGTGAAGCTCACCATCCTCGAGGAGAGGGCCGCCAAGGCCAAGAAGGCGCAGAACAACTAAGGCTATCACCTTCTACCGGGAAATAGTCATCTGGCGATGGCGTCTTCACGCGGGCGCTGCTTTTTCTTCCCGTCTCCTTTTTTTTAGGGGAGGGGGCGAAGGGGAGCTGCTCGGTGTTTTGAGGGGTTACTGAGAAAAAAAAAAAACGTTAAAAAAAAGAAAGAAAAAAGTAGTCCTGTCGTGAGGCGCTCCTTTTGCCTCGTGATGATTTTCGTGGCTCTGCCGTTGACGGTCGGTGGCTTATGAGCTATTATGCGTGATATTTTATACTTTTTGTCGATGGTGCTCTCGTGGGCGGTGGCCATATAGGCGTGCGAGTATTTTTTACCGCTTTCGGGCGATGACGCTCTGGTGGACCCACAAGGCACCCACCCACTCGGCTGTTTCGTGTCACCTGTGTTTCACGCTGGGCTGCACGTGTTTTGGCTGGCGTGGCTAAGAAGTCGAAAGCCTTGCAGTCGCAGCAACACTCGGCCGACCGGCGTGCGTCTGTCTCCCCGCCCTAGTTGGGTTGGTATTCATCGTAGGAGTTTTTCAGGACTGCTCGTTGCGTTTCCATTGCTTCCGAGAAATTGGTGCTTTTGGGGGCAAGTTTCGTCCATCAAAATCGCGCAAATTGCCCTCGTCGAGTCATATCCTGACTCAATCGTATCCAGCACACTAGTGATATGCTGTCAATTTTGTCTTGTCTTTACACCTTCAACCGTTATTTCTACCCAGCGAAATCATTGCACACCCAGTGTCCGTCCTGATTATTCATCCTTCGTAAATGCAGTACTTGGTACAAATTATTTGGTCACAAACTGCGTTAATGTCAGAAAAAAAACGAAAACGTTTGCAAATCAAGAGGTTTACAACACAACATTTTTCAACAATGGCAGTATGTCGTTCTGTGCTGGTACCTACAGTATTATGCCATTATATACCGGCTCCATTGATCAAACATAACCGTAGATGAAATCAAACCGCACGGAATCGAGGACCGGCGCACAAAACACGTTCTGCCCGAAGATTGGTACGAGTACACAGTGTGACACTCTAAGGTGCGGCATGCCGTGTTCCGTCTTTTTCGGCGTTGTGAAGGTATGCTCTTTGTTGAGCCAATCCCACTAATACTATCAATAAATCATTTTCCGCCGCACGAGAGTCCCAATCACCCGGAGAGGTCCCACTACAATCTGTAAGCTCGGATCTTTCGGTTGGATGGCTGTCCAGGTATTTTGCTTCTTGTTGGGATCAAGGTACGGTACGGGTGGAGTCCCAACCCGTAAGCCTGACCCCAAAACCGCAGCCAAAGACGCGGCTGCGCCGCGTTTGTATTGAACGAGTAGGAAATATTTCAATTGCGGACGACTATTCCGAAGTGCAGACAACGCCAGACGCAATTTTCGAGTCTGAAACACACCCAAATATTCGAGCTCACGGATTGTAAAACCTACTCCACACAAATCATACATGCAACAACGAATGTCTACAATCGATCGTATAAGGAGCAGACTTTGCCTTCGTTGCTTGCTGTGATGCACGCGGGGGTGTTGTACCTTGGTTGACCTACAGCAGCAGTACGATCACCAGAGAAAATGCCGAACTGACTTTGCAAGACGCCTCAAAACTGAACGCCATACGTAGGTTATTATACCAGTTGACGGTTCACGCTAACCTCACATCGGCACGTCAAGACGCAACAATTAACCCTTTTAGAACCGCAGTCAGTCCCGTTTTGGGGCCGAACTACTTGGAATTAGACTATTTTGTCTCCAAAGCCGGACTCCAGCACTGAAGGGGTTAAGGTGCATGGACTCTGATTTTGTCACCCCAGGATAATATACAGCGATACGTGCGTATGATCGTTGTTGACCAAGCTAAACACGGAGTCTAGACGGGCGAAGAACGATTCAACAACGATTATTGCTGCATTATCGTTGATAAAACCTCACGGAGCTCAACGCGCCGTGTTCCTGCCTAAGGTGTTCCATGGTGTGGTCGGTAGGATTGACCTCTACCCGACATATTTATCGGTGGGGCTGTTACGGGGGATCCCATTAAATGGGACCTACGGTACACACAAAAACCTATATATGTCGCTATTTTTACTATTACGGGGGGCCATAGTTAACAGGACCAAATATTGTTAGTAAAAATGCTTAAACATATAGGTTTTTATGTGTACCATAGGTCCTGTTACCTATTGTCCCCCGTAATAACAAGATTTGGTTCTATTTACTATCATCCCCCGTAATAGCGAACTTTCCGGCGTGCCGCGGGTACTGGTATTGAGGTCGTACTGGATTTACCGAGGTAAGTGTCGGTGGGTACTGGTATCGAGTTCGTACCGAACCATGTACCGGTGTGTTCGGTAGGATACTGAGGGCGTACCGGGCCACTTCGGTACGGTAAATACCCCTGGTATATATACCCTTATGGAATTGTCAGGTAGCGGCACTGAGGTCGTACCTAACTCACCGAAGTGTCGGATACTGGTATATTGAGGTCGTACCGAACTTACCGAAGTGTCGGGTACCGGTATCGAGTTCGTACCGAACCTTACCGAAGCGGAGAATTCGGTAGGGTACTCAGTGTTGAGGCCGTACCGAACCATACCGAAATCTTGATTCAGCAGATTGAGTATTCACCGAGCAAAGAATGCCCCGGTATATACGTTGGAACGTACTCTACCTACCGTAAACACTCTGATACAACGATTCTACGATTGTACACATCACGCCCGCTACATCTCATCGTGGAGAAACGCGTCGATTTGGCATCGAGGCTCAATCTCTGAGTTTGTGCGGGCACAGAGGGGCTTATCCCTTCAAATAAATGATGGAGTTTCTTGTTTTTCTGGGGCCTCATCAACGAGATTATATTCGAGGACCTTTAACAATCTGGGAGAAGGGATCTTCAGGTCGGTAGGCTGTTCAGGTGTTTTGGTTCCTGTTGGGATCAAGGTACGGGAGAGGCTCTTATATGATGCACCCATCTAGCTTACCAGGTATCCTCCAACCTTGTAGAGCAGCGCCACAACAATGATAAGCTTCGCCGTGGTCCTTGAGTGTACTGCTTAAAATAACAGTTTCGGGGCGTTAGGGGCCGCGCACTGATTTTCTATTAATAGTAAGAGTTTTATTTTTATCGAATAATCATCGGGCGATAGCGGCCTCGCTCGAACTGATTCCCACCGCCATAGTTTTTTTTTGTAAGGCGACATATCGAGGATTGGGGGAAGGCAACAAGGAACCCCCATACTGGTCTGCTGGTGGTGCTGTCAGACTGGTGCATGGTCGTGTGGGTCGACAGGAAGAAGAGTCGATGCACAGAAGGGGAAACGGACAAAAACTCCTGCTGCTGCTGCCGCTGCTGAAGTATTTAGTAGCTGTGGTCAAATACATTGAACGAAATTCGAGCAGATTTGCGAGGGGACCACTCTAAACTGGAGGCTAGTTATCATGTCAATGCTGTTCCCCAGTATACTGGACAACCTCAAGATTGGACGCTCGCTCGAGAAAAAGTGCACCGCGGAAATGAAGAAACGTTTACTTACCTGGTACGTAGTAGTTCCCCAAGCGGTCTTTACATTTCCGTACAGAAGTAATGACAAAATGTACCATGCGCATTGCAATTTTTAGGATACTGAAAATCCCACCCAGAAATCTGGCGAATAACTTTTCGGCCGAAGAACCTTATACAACCACACCTACCCGTCAAGAATCATACACCCGCATCGGTCAATAATCTTGAGGCATCCGTCACGAATCTGCCAACCACGTCTGTCAAGGAAGCTTACACCCACATGTATGTATGTATGTGTCGAAAGAAGCTTTTCATCACATCAGTCAAAAATATTTCAACCACTCAGAATCTTACAACGACGCCCACGCCCGTCTATGCACGTTGGCAACAATTTTCAATTTTCGATGCTGCTACAGTACTGCTCTACCCTTTTGAACGACAAAAAAACAAGGCGATACAACACTCTTGAAAACATTAAACAAAAAAAAAAAAAGGAACGCAGTGGGGTGGGATTTCCGGACGGATACGTACACAATTCGAAAACGACTACTGGTAGTTGTCAGCATTTTTTTTAATGTGGTTTTAGTGTATGCCGCTTTGATGGGGCAGCTGTCGACTCATCGCTCGAAATTGGGTATTGGGAGTGTCGGGAGGTTTATTATATAGGCACCCCGTGCATAAAAAAGAAGAAGTCATGGAGTTTTACTGGTGCGTGCACAAGTAGTAGGTCGTGAGTGATCACCCCGATCTGATGCACTTAATTGCCTGGCCATTGAGAAAAAAAGACAAAAATTCCCGCCGAAACGTGTTGTCATCGTGCCACCGCGTCAACTGTGTCGTTAGAGCGAGGGCGACGTGCAGCCGAATAATAAAATAAACGCAATTAATGAAATACGAAGTATTTACGAGTATCTGGTACTGGTACAACGTGCAACCATCACGTCCTAAATTAGTACTTGTCGACAGAAACAAGACCGACGACATTCGATTAAAAAAACAACCAATAACCAGACCGATTTTCGTTCGCCCAAATGCATGAAAACAACCATAGCCACGGCAACAAACGATGGTTGCTGTACTGTACACACCGCCGAGAAAAAAACAGGAAGAACGTACGTACATAGAATCAACCAACGAAACACAAAGGGTCCTCTTGCTCTCTGCCGACCACAGCTATCGCAACAAGCAAATGGTTGCAGTACACGCCGCCGAAAAAAAAAAAAAAAAAGGAAGCACAGGCAGCAATATACGCAACAAAACAATCTAAAACAGGTTCTCTCCCTCTCTTCCGGTAGACCTTATCGGTCCTCCCGCGCTCCCCTCGCCGAGTGGGCCGCCCCCCCCTCTCCCCTACCCCCCCTTCCCTCCGCTCCCTCCCCCCCACCGTCACCAACACCAATACCACCCCCGCCACCGCCACCGCCACCGCCTCCACCACCACCACCGCCCCCCCTACGCCAACCTTGGGCTGCGGCCGCCCCCGCCCCCCTCCTCACAGAAAAAAGCCTCGCTATCCACTCTCCAAACCCCGCCAGCCACCCCGCCACAAGCCCCCCCCTCCCCCCGCCTCCCCCTCTCCCCTCCTCCGCCCCCGCCCCGATCCTCCTCTTGACGAACCAAGCCACCGCGTGCGCTATCTTAACCGCGGCATAGAGCAGCGCCGCCCAAGTGAGAGGCTCGTCCATACCGGGAGGAGATAGTGGGTGGGGGGGGGGTGGAGGGGGCAGGGCTCGTCGCGGGAATGCGCTGGGGAGATGGCCTGGTCATAATACAAAACACACACACGTGACAGCGTAACAAGCGGTGAATAACGCGCGTGAAAAAAATGGAGAGGGGGGGGAGGAAAGGTTCAGCACTCGCAGCCTTTACCGCGTTCTTTGACACACAAAACCATACCAGACAAAAGTACCAAAAGTGTCACGATTTTTGTGGTGGTCCCGCGTGTTTGTGTTCTCTCAGATTGCCCAGAACGCGCCGCGAAATCGCGCTAGGGTCGAGCCTTAGCCTGGACTAGAGTCGGGGTTGGAGTTAGAGTTGGGATTGAGGTTTGGTTTGGGTCTGAACCTTCTCGTGACTTGTAAACACAAAAACACCCGAAAGCACGAAAAACAACCCCAGCAAAACAACGTAAAATATCATTGGTACGTGATCTGGCATGAGTTTTGTGCTACAACACCGAAAAAGGCGCCACGAGAGGTTTGACGTGAGGGAGTTAGCAGGGTGGGGGAAAAAAACGGGGGCGGGAAGGGGTTTGGGGTTGGGGTGGAAAAAAAAAGGCAAGCGTGGGGAAAGATTTTTTTTAGGGGTGGGCTTTGTTTTTGTCTAAAACCTATGAACCAATCCCGATACAACACAAAAACCGTAGACAACAAAAGGCGGGGCCCTTCACGGATCACGATTCCAACCCGCGGGTCGGGCCATGAAAGTTCGAAAAATCACGGGTCGGTTCGGGTCGGGTCGGGTCGGATCGGGTCGGTTCGGGTCGGGTCGGGTCGGGTCGGGTTGGGTTGGGTCGGGTCGGGTCGGTCGGGTCAGGAGGTTTCTAAATACTCGGGTCCGGTCACCGTTACCCGACCCGACCCACGCGGTTTGATCCAACCTGTGAACAGCCCTGAATAAATGGCGGGGGTGGGAAGGGTTTGGGGTTGGGGGTGGGCTGTGTCTGTGACAGGGCAAGCAGCAACCTGAGGACCCATGGGCTGGGTGGTGCGGCGCTGCTGAGGGTTACTGAGTGTTAGTCGTGATCAAGCGACGAGTTGAGAGCAGAGGCGCAATTGTTTTCGTACCTTTCGTACAAAAATTGGTTCTACGACCATGACAGCACAAAGCACTGCCGTCACGGCCGTAATGCGGTAGTTACGACTGGTGTTGGAGCTAGGGCCACGGTCGGCGAGGGTTATAACATATTCAACAAAAAAAAATGTGCTAAAGCGTACCGAGTACGAACACACAACAAAACAAGCTAAAAGCAAATAGAAGGGGGGGGGGGTTGAAGTTGGACACGAGCGAATGCAAGTTTTTCTTTGTAAAAGGAAGGGGCTGAGGCCAGGAGGCACACAACGCGCACCTGTCTCGAGGCTAAACCAAGCCGCCAAGCTCTCGGGCGAAGGCCCTCCCCGATACCTCGACAGCAGGTGCCCGTTCTTGAAAATCAGCAGCTGAGGAAAAGTGTGCAGATGGTACTGGACGGAAAAACTGGGATTTTGTACAAACAGTGCGAAACGACACGAAACGGCACAAAAAAAAAAAAAAAAAAAACGGAACAAAACGAAACAAGACGAAAAAAAACGAAAAAAAACGGAACAAAACGAAACAAAAGGAACAAAAAGAAACGGCACGAAGCGAAACGGTCACTCTTGAAAACCAGGAGCTGGGAAGATGTGTGCATAGGGCAGATGGTACTGCCCGGAGAAACGGGAAAACGGCGGGGTGAACAAGTCATACTAAGTACAGCACAACAGTACAGTTCAGTACAGGGGGAAAAAAAAGACACATCTCTAGGACAATGGTTCGCCAGGTTTTCTCCCTCTCAACCCGGATTGCTATGGACAAAAATCTAAGCAAAATATCGGTGCAAGATCGAGGGCTTCACCCCGAAAATCATTTTTTGAAGGCTGCCTACTGTGTGATACTTCGATCGCGCGTACTACATACGGGTTTCATATGACCTGATGAAGGAAAGTAGTTTTTTTTCTGATCGAGGGGGACAAAATCTGTCAGCATCGGACAGCATCTGACAGCTGGCAACTAAGGGGTGTGGGTGTGCATAGCTGAAAAAATATCACCAACCTACTGCTACACAATAGCCTTCGCTAAGAGTATTACTATAGCTAATACATATCGGGCGATGCGGGAGGCGGACTGATTTCCTAGGAGCTTTTTTTAAAATCATATGCGAGAGGCCGGGGAAGAGGGGAGGGTTTCTATAGATGAGTACGTGTACAGCGCGAGACACGCCGAAGGTCGGTGGGATACCGGTAACTGCCGTGGGAAACCGTGGTATGCCGTGGGATACCGTGGGAAGTCGTGCAGAATACCGTAAGAAGTCGGTCAGATGCCGTGGAGGTCGGTGGGATACCGTGGGATGCACCGGGCTACGGAGGAATACCTTGGGTATCCTTCACTAAGAGTATTAGAAGTAGGGATGCAGACCACGCACATATCGACCAATCAGCTCTCGCTCAGCTGAGTACGGCACCATCGCCCATTGCAACAAAATCGGGCGGACTCATTGCCGAACGTGTTCGTATACTTGTACAATTTTTTATAAAAACAAACAAAACAAAAATCGATTGAAATCGAGGGTAACAGAACGAAAGAAGACAAAAAAAAAAAACTGCTGTAAACGAAACACCAATTTGTTATATTCGGTAGTGACCTTAAGAAGGTATGACCCAGGAATAATGGCATTCCTACCTCAAGAAGGTATGCCCAAGTAATAATGGTTTTCCTCACATCAAGAAGGCATGCCCTAGTATTACGGGGGACCATAGTTAATAGGACCTATGGTATACATAAAAACCTATATATTAAACCGTTTTTACTAACAATATTTGGTCCTATTAACTATGGTCCCCCGTAATAGTATTAACAATGGGTTTGCTCACCTCAAGAAGGTTTGCCTTATGCCTTAGCAATGATGGTTTTCTTCGCTTCAAGAAGGCATGCCATACTCTAGAAATAACGGGCTTCCTCACCTCAAGAAGGCATGCGCGTCAGCCTTGACCACCCACGCGCGGGGATACGCCGGTACGACGGCCTTGAGAACGTTCTCCATCTCCGCGCTGAAAAAATCACCCTGTCGGGACAGGCGGCAGAACATCACCAAATCAGATGACATCGTGTTTTAAAATTAAAATAGCATACTCCAGTACAATATCTTGATACATGTCAGTTATCATCTGATATCCTGTGATATGATATGGGTATGATACACAAAATTGCCCTTTCGGAACAGGCGGCAGGACACACGAACAAATAATATGTAAATTGTATTTCACAATCGAAGACGTGTCATCATCATGATATCGTACAACATAAAATATCATAACATTTTACTACGAGTCGATGTTGTATAACAATATAGCATACCTGCGCGTCACATGCCCTAACCTACCATACCATACCATACTATACTATACCATACCATATCATAACATGCCAACACCACACCACACTATACCACACCATGGCATATCATACCATACCAAACCCTACCATATCATACCATACTATACCAAACCATGGCATACCATACCATGCCAAACCATACCATACCATACCATGCCATACCATACCACACTATACCACACCACACCATACCGTACCATACTATATCATATGATACCATACCTCACTACACTACACCATACCATACCATACCAAACCCTACCATATCATACCATATTATACCACCCCATGGCATAACATACCATGCCAGGCTCTATCATACCATACCATACCATACCATACCACACCACACCATACCATACCATACCATACCATACCATACCTCACTACACCATACCATACCATACCATACCATACCATATTACCTCCATAAGTATATCCCGAAAACAATAATAAAAAACGATTGTACACGCACACGCACCTTTAAGAACAAGAAAATCCCAAGGAACACATCATCCTGCCCCAGGCTATCATCATCGCCACCACCACCACCACCACTATACTCATCTCCGCCTCGCCCCCCACCCTCACCCCCTCCACCATCACCACCATCACTGTCCCGCGCTCGCTCCGCCTTCCTAGCCGTAGCTTCCTTTTTCCGACGGGCGTCCTCCTCTTCTTTAGCCGCCAAGGCTTCAGGGTCTACTTCCGTGAAAACCTGAGGCGGAGCGTAGCAGAGTGGGGGCGGCGGACGGGAGATGAGGCGGGGTGGAGCGTAGCAGAGGTGCCGGGGGGGGTGTACTCGATATCAAACATGGTTGTAGTTGTATGACCATAGACCCTCGCATCCCTACATTACCGGGGGGGGGGGGGGGGGGGGGGGGGGGGCAGATGGGGAGTGTGGTAGAGCAGAATGAGAGCAGAGTGGGGGGAGAGGCGAGGGAGGGGGTGGCGTACCAGACGTGGAGCTGAACAGGGGGGGGTATACTCTTGTCATATCTCCTGCATGGTCGTAGTCGTATGAGCATACACTTTTGCACCCCTACAACAAAGGGACGGGGCACGTCGGGCTTTCACCGCCCAGGGAGATACTGACGGGGGGTAGAAATGTTGGCCTGTCATTTTATCTCGGACTAGATAATGAAAATGAGCCAATGGTAGAACAACGACAACATCAACCTTTGCTCTACACTCGGTAGTTGGTCAGACGGTCCGGTCAGTTGCAGCCCAAAATAACCGGGAAGAGATACTGCAGGTACTGTACGCATATATTGCCAAGTACGGACCCACACGAAACCTATATAAACAATATGTGACCCCGTTCGCACCCCCCCTCCCCCCCCCCCCCTAGCGCAAGGTTTTTGGTTATGTCAAAAGCAAGAACCCGCAGCGTGGAATCTCAATGAGCCCCACACGGCACGAACCAGGTACAGATTATTCCCACGCCATGATCTAGATACTTCACACGGCAGATAAGATAGATAGATTCCCGATACGTGCGATCTAGCTCAAGTTTCCGGGTGGGAGCCGTATATTTCGGCATGATCTACTGTAGGACAAGTGTTTTAAGTCGGATCTGTACCATACAGATCCCGCACAACACATCATAGCGGAAGGTTAGGATCTACAGTAGATGATATATCTGTAGATGATCTATCAGCCCGAGATGTGTAACATTTGACGGACATCGGGCAGCTCAGATACGTGGATTCCCACTTCATTATCTAGATTTTGCAGGGCAAAGATAGATATCGTCCGCTCTGCACAATCCATATTTTGTTTTCTGGGTGATACGTGTATGACAGCGACGGGTGGGATCTGAAAGGGATCTGTATGGGATCTGTATAGGAGTTGTATGGGATCTGTATGGGACCTGTATGCGACTTGTATGATACCAGGTGCGACTTCTGCACAACGAAGTCAAAACGAACGGCGGGTAGGATCTAGACGACCTAGATCGTGATCTGATGTTCCTGATGCATGTGTGTGTGGAATTTTTACACTTGAACCATTGACCCGTTTCAGGGACCTGATTATAGTACAGTTACCAAAACAGTGACTACAAATACTGTCGGCAAATTAGCCGTACATTCTTGCACCGTGAGCGCGGCAAAACGAGTGAAGGGGGAGACCACGCTTTCGATTCAAGATAACACGATTCAAGCAAAACGCCGATTTAAAGAGTGATTGAAGATAATACGATTCAAGAAGAACGCCTATTTAAAGAGCGATTCAAGATAACACGATTCAAGAAAAACGCCGATTTAAAGAGCTATTGAAGATAATACGATTCGAGAAAAACGCCGATTTAAAGAGCTGTCAAGTGGCTTGGCACGGGCATACGACAAGCTATATAATACCCTTTCCGGTTTTAACCACTCCGATTGCAAGTGCTTCGTCGCCCAAAGCGGGCCTGCAGTCCTAAAAGGGACACCAGTCAGTCTGCTCGAAAATATAAGTTACAGTTCGGCTGCCGCAGTAGGCGCGAAAGCACCTTACATTTAGGTTCAGACTACTACCGGTTTAGCCCTCCTGCAACTTTAGAGAGGAGAATTGACGATCATACAGAATGACGGTTGCAGCAACCATTGTGGCCATTTCGTGATAGGGGGGGGGGGGGTGATACGATGGTTGGTGTTCGAGTTACAATGGTTAAATGCAAGGGGTCGTGCGGCACGGGCCCGACACTATGTATCCCTACTCCTAGTGGTGCTGGGCGTTCACGCTGCTTCTATAACGGGGGGTCATATTAAATAGGACCGACGGGACACACAAAAACCTCTATATTTCGCAATTTCTACGATAACATTATTTGGCCCTATTTACTATGGTCCCCCCAAATAGACGGTCGACAGCGCCAAAGTGGTCGATGTGTTGGTCGCAATGTATCTTCAACACCCAAAGGAGTTATAAGAGACATGTATGTAGTACTGCTCTAGCCCTGACACACCCCACCTCTAAGATCGTAGCCCCCCCCCCCCCCCCCCCCCCCCTCTGTAGTATGTTGCTGCCTGCGCGCGTGCTTCACAAACCCTTGCATCTCTGTTGGGGCACTTGACGAAAGAGGCGTTCTGCGATAGAGGTTCACCGTGGAATTTCTGAGGCTCCTCGCCTAAGGAGCTCCGTACCCCACCCGAAAACTGACTTGAGCAATAATCAAATGGCATCTCGATGAATACTACCATGGCGCAAGTATACAAAAACGTCATCTTTCGAAACAAGGTTGGCATTCCGACGGTTTTGGGTTAAGGAACCGCGTCATTCAGAAAACAGTTTAGCGGAGATGTGCTACGTCTATCGTAGAACGTGCCGAAACCCACCATTCCAACGGTGTGACAGAAGCCGCGGCGTGCGGCCGCTGTGGCTGATCCGAATAGAGCCTTCGACAGATCGTCCGATTCCCTTTGATGATACGTATATATTTTGGGGCAGATAGGTTCATGATCTGTATGATCTGTATGATCTGAGTGGTCTATAGCTCATGTTGCCGGCTGGGAGACGTATAGTTCGCATGATCTACAGCAGCACCAAACGTTTCCTTGGCACCATCTGCCCTATGAGGCAAACCCTGCACAACCTCTCCCAGCGGCACGCGAGGAACTAGATGATCTACCGTAGACAGATAGATAGATCATGATCTGTGCGAGGTACGGAGAAACGGAAGCAACATACAGTACTGTGCCAACGGCAAAAGCTCACCAGCTGTTCGGGGTGAATCTCCGTGAGCGAGTAGAAGGGCGAGGCACCTGTCACAGTGAAAGAGACGGGGGGGGAGGGGGGTGTACTCATTTTCATGCATGGCAGTAGTCGTATGACCTGCATAGGGCGGGGGCGTTAGCACAGCAGGCGGTGGAATGCCACGCTTTAGCACAGCAGCAGACGTTAGCATAGCATGCGTTAGCACAGCAGACGTCAGTACACAGCACGTGTTGGCACCGGTACACATCAGCAGCAGGGTATGCTATCACAGGACAGCACAGCAAAGTACGCTATCACAGCATGGCACAGCGCAGGACAGGACAGCACCACGCCGCACGGGCCCAGCACAGGACAGCACTTATGACATCACAGCAAAACACACCACAGCGCCGTCCCATCCCACCCCATCCCATCCCACCCCATCTCCTTCCATCTCGTCCCATCCCAGTACTACTGTACACCATCACATTACAGCCTACCGCGACAGCGCTTACATCCATCCCCTCCCATCGCATCCTAAAACTTAACTACAACTCTGCTGTCTACCACGTGCTCACTGCGACCAACGCTGTACCCCAGTCTCCTGACGGTGTCCATCCCATGCCATGCCATGCCATTCCGTCCCATCCCGATTCGTCCCGTCTCATTACACCCCAACCCATCCCGTCCCGTTCGATCCCATCTTACTCCATCTTATCCCATACCATCCTATCACTGCCTAAATACGTAGTGCTCACATCGATCAACGCTGGACCCTAGCCTCCTGAGGGTGTCCATCCATCAAATCCCATTATATCCTATCCCATCCCACTCCATGTCAATACATTTCCTCCCATCTCATCCAACTCCATATCATTCAATCCCATCCTATTCCGTCCCATCCCATCCCACGTCATCCTATTCCATCCCATCCCATCCCATTCCATCCCATCCCTTCCCGTCCCATCCGGTCCCATGTTCCTCTCAGCCCATCCCATTCCCTCACTGCCTATATATACACCGCGTACTCACATCGATCCACGCTGGACCCCAACCTCCTCAGGGTATGATTACTCGCTTCGTGAATGGAGCACTGCGGCTCCTCCCCCATTCTCTCCTCCTCCTCGGCCACGTCAAACGCCACACAACGCGCTACGAACTCCCTCGCTATCCTAGATTCCTCCCTGCCGAACAAACACGGCGCACACGGAGAGGCGAAACACCGACAGACAGCGTGTATCATGCAATGTTCTGTTGACTTATCCCTTTCGATACCTGAGAGACAAAAATGAAACTGACTAAAATAGAAAGACACGACTACAGCATTGCACACGTCGGACGCATGATCTACAGACAGGTGATCTACAGATAGATCATCTGGATCCTAGCCTGCCGTAGGACAGGACTTGTGCAGTGCAGATCCAACCCAGGAAACATGCCCTAGATCATGCAGGGTATATATATACCGTTCCCAATCGATAACATGAGTTAA
This sequence comes from Nereocystis luetkeana, assembly GCA_031213475.1. NCBI lineage: Eukaryota > Phaeophyceae > Laminariales > Laminariaceae > Nereocystis > Nereocystis luetkeana. The sequence continues at coordinate 777,743 of JARUPZ010000013.1, read as the reverse complement.
ATCATACAGATCAGAAATATATTTATCTATCTGTCCTGAAAGATCTAGACCATAAACTGTGGGAATCATTGATCTGTAGATCATCTGTCTGACGTGTGCAACCTTGACTACAATACTGTGCATACACACGAAACACGTCTAAGACAGGGGGGGGCCTCGCCAGGAACTCGCGCTGGGGGATACATAAAATAAGACGTGCCTTACTGTTGTCGTAAATGAATAAGGAGGCATGCCTCACTGTCGTCAACTGTATCCGTACGTGAAAGGCATTGGAACAGAATAAACCAGTAATTGGGAGATTCTCGGTCGGACGACGGGGATCAGCGGCTTCGCCAAAGCTCAAAAGTATTGCGTCAAGGCATGCCCTATTGAGGCAATAACGCATGTCCTACTAAGGAATTAAGGGATCCCCTATCCCCCTATATCAGGCGTTCGCGGAAATTAGTCACACCGTTTCGCTCCAAACAAAAGTCAAATCAAGTCCATGCGGTGAAGTGGAGCAAGCTCCGCCGCGATGTCGGCGGCCATGAACAAAACAAATATCGTGCAGAGTTAACCTGTCGTATTCTACTCGCTTTTCCCCCTCGAACCACCCACCCAGCCTACCGCACCTGCGTATTCTCACGCCTGGTCAACGTTGATCGATGGCACGGTACCGAAGCCATAAAAAACGAGCGCAATAAACGCCATTAATAGTACGCCGACACCGACCAACAGCATCTACCGCTCCGATCCTGCCGCACCCCAACCCGCGCTCTTTAGTATACCCCCCCCCCCCTCCCTTTACGGCTATGCATGATATCGAGTACACTCCATCTTCCCCCCCCCCATACGACTACCGCCATTCATGATATTGAATATCCCCCCTCCCCTAATCTCCCTCATCCTCTACCCTAACCCCCCATATCCCAACCACCGCACCTATGCCGCAAATGTGACAGTCCCGCCCAGCTACCATACCCCCCGTCCCCTCCCCCCGCTTTCTGGTCCGAGGGCGTTCCCCAGTCGCGGGAAGGGTACCACCAGGGGACGCTGCGGTCGCCGCGCCCCGTAGCCCCGGCTTCCGCTACGGTAACGCGCGCCGCTACTAGCACCGCCGTGACAAATGCTACAAGGGCGAAAACCGGCGGAGGCGTTCTCTTGTTGGCGTTGGGGTTGGGGTTGCACCGTCGCCGTCGATGCCGCGGCTGCAATGCCATCTGAAGCATCGTCGTACTAATAGCCGATGGCGCTTGAGTTGTCGCTAGCGTTCGCGTTGTCGTCTTCGCAGAAGTCGTAGATTTGGTAGAAACAGCAGAAGCCGTAGAAGCCGTTGAAGTTGCGGAAAACGTAGATCTCGGAGAGTAGGTAGGAGTCGTTGAAGTGATCGATTCCGTCGTAGTCATAGCTCCGACGGATTTCCTGGAGAGATGGTGGCCTTCCTGTGCTATTGCCGCTGTTTTGTGGGAGGCCGCATGGAGGGGGGTGGGGGGGGGAAAGCAGCGTGCTCGTGCTTCAGACGTTTAACATGCGTCATCACATCGAAAGCCTGCAGCGTCGAGTCCTGCTGCAGCTACTGTCCTGAGGTTAAGAAAAGTTTGTTGCCCCCGATAAAAAATTCGAAAGTCTCCTCTGCTCGAGTTATTTGCTATAGTTATTTAAAACATCAACATTTCACACACTCGGATATATGAGAAATATCAGATACATCACCTATAGATCAGATAGATCACTACAGATCATCCCTACTCCATTACGTAGATATTTGAGGGCAGATACAGTAGATTCGTGATATGTATGACCCAGCTCATGTTGACGGGTGGGAGCCGTATAACCTGACCGATCTCGGACATGACATGTTTTCTGGGTTGGATCTACACCGTACAAATCCCGCACAACATATCCTAACGGCAGGCTAGGGTCTACAGATGATCTATCTGTAGATGATCTATCTATCCCAGTTTTTTTTTTTTTTTCAGGCTGTCCGATATTTGTAGCTTCACGACGGTCGGGAGCGATTCGTCCAGAGGGGCAACACTGCTCCTAAAAAAAACGGTACCTAGTACCAGGTATCAAAGTAGTCTACCTGGTACCGGTATGCGGTATGAGGTACCACCACCCTGTCTCGGAAATATGAGGACCGTTGTTTCATTGGTAAGCAATCCAAACGGTACGTGTATGTTGGGGCGTACTGTAGTGGTACTACTTAACCCCTTGTCAACTGCAACCACGTCATACGGGATAAAATACTTGGAAATAGTGAGGGGTCATTTTTTACGTACAGAGTGGCATTTTCATACCATACACACACGTACTGCTGTAGTATGCTAGAGGGTCGTGGTGAGGTTCCCTGTCCCCTCCTTACAGTGTCTCCTTCTTACAGTGCAAATCCGCAAATCCGGACACGCCTTCCGCCAAATGTTTACGTAAACATTCGTAATAATCGCGTGTTCTTCGCGTATCACAGTTTTTCGTGCACATTTCCCTTTTGCCATTTTAGGGCAGAGAGTACCCGTGCCAACAAGAAGGAAGGGGCAAGGAGTATAACACTGCCGCTGTACCTCAGACCTATGCCAATGGTACAGCGAAGTTGCAATAAAAACTTTGAATTTCAAAGATACCCGCCAAAAAAAAACAGAACACGCTTCCTATGGGCCACCTAAAAAAAAAAAAAAGTTCCTAACTTTTGGAAAAGCCCGAAAAAAGCAAATCTGGGGCCGATGTTGGGCCAACATCGGCTTGAGAAAAACTCAGGCCGATCTGTGGTTCGAAGCGGCGAGATTCCGAGTCCTCGACAGACATCGATCAACAAAACCAACGATTGCGTCACGAATTCTGAACGGAGTGCGCTCGTTAGGGGCTCCGACCCACCCTAGGGTCACCGTCTTCACACCATGGCCGGTGTCATGTGGCGGGAGCTGACCAGGCGTGTGATAAAAAAACATTTGGCCGCTGGTTTGCACAAAACAGAAGGCAAAACTTCTCCATCCGTCTCGAATGGCAAAAAATAGTCTTTTTTTCAGGTTTGGGAGGATACCGTACGACGCCGCCGGCAAGCTCTCGCCCCCTAGACCATGGATCCGCCTGATATCTTCGAGGTCGTCATCTATACTCGTTGGGCTTGCCAGATACCGAGTGGGTTGGCCGTGGGCTGAGTCTATGTCGAGATCGAGGGTCGATCGTCGCACGAGCTGGTTTCGATCACCGTGTTGACAATTTGCGACCAGAAAAACACAAATTGCGCCGCCTGCAGCCGTTGGGGAAAAAAAAAGAAAAAATCAAACATTTTTCTCTTTTTTTCCCACAGCGGTGGTACGAGAAAATTTTCGGCTGTTTTTTTGAAGCCATATATTTGAAAAAAAACTTTTCAACTTCGCGTTTCCATTGGCATAGGTATCAGGCCGGTAATATAGTCAACTTTCGAATAGTGATGAGAACATCAATCGGCAACTATAATCTCGTCCAGAGCGGTACGTACAGAAACAGCTACTGTAGTAGTAACCCTGCTGGGAACCGTTTCGCGACCGCAAATACAAAAGTAGTAAGCGCATCGCATCGCTCCTTCCTTCTGCCGCGCTTCCTAGCGGTTTAGCTATCATATTGCCGTACCTTGAGAGCGTTGAGTTCGCACACAGGTGATCGATCGTTTTTGTCAGCGCTTGATTTGTCCAGACTAAGGGGAAGGTTTTGACAATACCGAACAAGGGAGGCGTTTTCGGACATATATAACGTTACGACTTGTTTTAGCACCGCATACCGTTGTCCAGAAAACTATCAACAGCGCTGATAAACGATCGCACCCGTCTGCGAACTCAAGCGCTCTTTCCAGTATGCGGGAGGGAGGGATACTATCGAGGTCCGAGAGAATACTTCTCAGTCTGGCTTCTGCAAGTGCGGACAAAGCAGGCCAATCAGATCAACACGGGGTACACTGGCACCAGTGCATCGCCCCTTCCTTCTGTCGTTCTGGTAGCTTAGCTATGATCTTATATCTGGTACATGCAGTAGTACTGCTAAACCCGGGGGGGGTGGGGGGGGGGTTGCAAAAGGGGAATCGACGAGATTAACTGCTACCGAGCGTTCCCATGGATTACATAAGTTGGAATCGATTGGAATCTTAACCCGTTTAGAACCGCAGTCCCGTTTTGGGGGCAAACTACTTGAAATTTGACTGGTTTGTCCCCAAAACGGGACTGCGGTTCCCCTTTAGAACCGCAGTCCCGTTTTGGGGACAAACTACTTGAAGTTTGAGTGGTTTGTCCCCAAAACGGGACTGCGGACTAGTTCCAGTGGAATCTCACGTGTGAGGTCATTTTGCTCCGACTTCGGAGGATAAACACACACCAGGTACCAGGTACCTGATACGGTCAAGCACCGGTAGTGAATACCAGTAGTAGTCTGGGGATACTGTATACCAGGTACCAGGGTTCACCCGGGTATGGTCGCAATGCATGATACCCTGGGTACTGCAGAGTGTAGCGGTCCCTTTTTCCAATCAATGTGTTTCGAACAATGCGCAAAGTACTTATACGTGCTCGTACTGCTGCACTATACGAATCGGTTTCGACTCTATCGACGCACTATTACGGGGGACTATAGTTAATAGCACCAAATATTGTTAGTAAAAATGGTTACATATATACCTGGTAGGTTTTATGTATACCATAGGTTCCATTAACTATGCCCCCCCCTAATATTAACACTGGCTGTGGTACATTCGTTTGATTTTTCTTTCGATCTTTAGCGCTTCCATACCCGTACGTAGAATGTGTAAGACGTTGTGTCTGTCGTATCCAGTACGATGGCAGAGCACCGCATTGTGTACTCTGGTTACTTTATCAATGTTGTACCAGGTTCGTATATATTAATGTTAATAGTATGTGCCTCTGCTGTGTAGTAGTTTTGTGACCACAGAGCTTTTATCTATCTACGATTGAAGAACGAGCACGGAGACTGGTTGTGCATGCATGATGTCGACGGGTAGAAAGAATGGCGAACAAACAGAAGGACGAATTGGGTCTACAGCAGTATGTAGTCTACAAGCAGCAGGTACAGACGGCAGCAGTGGGTTGGGCTTCTACTGCTGTAAGCTTCTACCGTACGCATGCAATATGATTTACCTGGAGTTTGATATGCTCACTTATGGTGAGACAGAGCGATCAAAGCACCCCTGAGCGAGATCCCCGCTGGATGCATCAACATCCGGCTGCTTCCTCATCATCAGTATGAGTACTCGTACCTCTTTTGTCTTGTATACTCGTAGCAGTTTGGTACGGGCACGCGATACGAGGTACGACGAGAGAATGAACTGACGAAAGTACTCTCTGTACCAGCAAGCGAAAGCGAATAGCAAATATTATTGTTGATGGTCTTGGGGAAAGCCGGCCCGAAAACTCCACAAGGAACAACTGAAATGAGTACAGAGTACAGCTCACCTCTCCCTGGCGAGTTTTTTCCGTCCATCACGTCTACCTGCTTCCCCCGCAAGCCGTAGGATAGGGGGTGATCGCCTCGGTTGTCGGTCCAGGGGGCTCTTCACTCTTATGGAACCTAAACTGTCCCCCTTGTAAAATGCCATCCTCGTTCACTACGAACTCCATTTCGGGTAGAAGAACAATCAATCCTTGTGAGCGCTTTCTACCGTCCCGTTAACCAGAGCGCAGCAGCCAAGACACCGAGCGTCGGACATATTTCTTCTCATCAAGGTGAGAATCCGTCCTCCCTCGAGACGCGGAGCACTGGTGACATGCCCCGAGACCGGCACGCTCCGAACCCATAACGTTTGTTCCTGCAGAAGGGGTTCGGTTTCTTCGGTAGCTTTTTCCTCTCACTTCCATCACGACGATCGCCGACCCATAAAGGTTTCGGCAGGCCACAGAGCCCCACAGCAAGGCGCCGAACTCTGCAGCTTGCGCTCACAACGTATGACAGACTCCCCAGTGCCGATCGTGCCCGGATGGAAGTTCTCCGTGACAAGAGAGGGCTGTATCCCCGTGCAAACGGTCGTCTAAAATCAAAGTTGATGTTTCGCCCAATTTCTTATATTGACAACATCATTGAACCCCATTTGGCACTTTGTGCGGCAAAGTCCTTTCGTCCCCTGATCTCTGACACCACACTAATAATAGGTGTACCATGGAGTCTCGGATGATAGATCATCCACACCCACCCTCAAGCATCACAGGTGGATCAAATGGCAGACCAGACTGGTGGCTCTACGTTGTCACCCGCATGTGGTCTTGCAATGGGTACGAGTATGGCTATCGGCTGGCGCTCGTGCAGTTCTAGGCGTTGGCGTTGATGCGCCTGCCTCCTCCTTCGTCGGGACGTGGATCCGTGCCAACTGAAAGACATACATACGCGTGACAACCTGGCACCGTATATTCATACTGCTGTACGGCTATTCAGTGTTATACGTACGTGACAACCTGGCACCGTATATTCATACAGCTGTTCGCTGTACGGCTATTCAGTGTTATACGTACGTACCCGTTCGTTGTTGCACAGACAATATTAATACCTGGTATTTAATACTCCGAGTATTAATAGTGCAACTACAGACTGCTGTACAACTACAACAGCAGTATTACGGGGGACCATAGTTAATAGGACCTATGGTTTACATAAAAACCTATATATTTGACCATTTTTACTAACAATATTTGGTCCTATTAACTATGGTCCTCCGTAATAGTACTACTCTGGACCACTCTGTCCCATTATATAAGCACCTTTTTTACACTAATTGTTCAACAAAACGGTTCTTATAATTCGCTATAGAATGGCAAGTAGCAGCAGCAGTACCACAGGTACCGGTGTAGTATTTTGTACCAGGTACAGCAGCAGTAGTATTAATAGTGTGTCGCACACGCCTCTTATTAAAAGCTACTCATGTAGCCTTTTCTCATGCATAGCAGTAGTGGGAAATATATACATTAGTGCATGCGGGTCCAGCCGATTTGGCCTTCCTGAACTCTGAACCCTTATACTACTAGTAGTACTGCAGTGTGCAGAATAATATTTTAATCTACAGTAATTCCAAGTAATTTGTCTCCAAAACGGGACTGCAGTGCTATTAATAGTATAAGGGTATTTCGGCCAGACGCAAAAAAAAAGTACCAGGTACCTGGTACATATTATAGGCATTAATAGGAGTACGTACCGACTGATGGCGTCTTTTGCAAAAAAAAATTGTCGTCTTTTTACAGCAGCAATACAATTTCTGGTACAATAATAACGCCCGTATCACGAGTCCTTATACGAGTATCCCGAACTCGGCATACTCGTAGCTCCAACACTGCTGTGAATAGGCCTCGGACCATCTCCTGACTGACGTATATATACCTGGTAGCGTGTTTTGATGGTCTCTCTTGATGGGGGTTGTTAGGGCCCTTTGATGTGCAAGCAAGGGAGGGAGGGTAGCCATTGCTATGTCAGAGTTTATTTACATCACGAAACGAAAATCGCTCAGCAGGAAGAAATTAGAGTAGTGGCCTGCCCTGCCCCAAGTAAGAAACCCACTATGGGCAATCATACTGCATGCACCCTGCTGTACGAGCATCTTCTTTCAAGCCCATATTCTGTTACAACCAGAAGGTACCAGGTATCATCTGATCATACTTGGGGCCATCCTGCAGCATGCGTACAAATCATACCAGCAGGTACGTGCAGCACTTTACTCGTGTTGTCTTGTGTTTTTCTTGGATTTTTCCTAGAATAAAAAAGAACGTTCTATTCTTTTTATTCATGGTACCGCGTATCGTACAAACCGATACGTTGTACCAGGTAAGTAAATATCTCCTTGTATTACTTACCTGGTAGAAATTTTGAATACGTGCACACAAGGAGTGCACGTATGATATATACGCGTGCACGTATGATATATACGTCAACAACCAATGCAATGATAACTTATGGTAGCATATCAATGATATGGTAAATTCTCAAACCGTCAACCTCAACCTTGCACTTAGCATCTTTGGGCGTCCAGTGTCAGTCCAGTGTTCATGCAGGGTTGTATATAAGTCTGTAGTCTGTAGCAGTAATGACTTATTTTTTGGAACACTGCTGTATATGTGACCGCACCCTGGAATAGACAATGACCCAATAGTCTATTAATAGCTTCCTATTGCAATTGACTGTCTATTGAGGTCCCTAATTCCAGTGAATTGAAAGGCGTCGAGCTCTATTATCCAGACACTCTATATCAAGTGAAACCTACCTGGCCCTATTGTCCAGACAATTTCTTCATAGGCAGTCTCCGTAGTCAATGGTCCGAACAATTCCAATTAATGGACCTCCTCCTAACTAATTTGTCCGGCCACTTCCAATTGACTGACTGTCTCCCGAATCAGTTGTCCCGATAATTCCAATCAATAGTCGGCCCCCCTAATTATTAATAGTTGTCCGGACAATTTCAATTCATAAACTGACGCCAAAATTATTTATCCCGACAACTCCAATCAATAGACAGTCTCCCAGATCAATTAGCCCGACAATACACAGTCTCCAAAACCATTTGTCCAGACAATTTCAATTAGCAGACTACCTTCTACGTCAATTGTCCGGGCAGTTCCAATTATTAGACGGTATACACGATCAAGTATCCCGACAATTTCGACGAATAATAAATCTCCAAAACTACGCAAGACAAATGCCGTTGGTGGGCAGTCTCCTATGTCAACTGCCCGTACATTTAAAAATATCAGTGCATACGGATTACCTCGTATTTTGTTTCGTGAAACCTTTTTTTATGATTTAAATATGAGCACATGGGCTGGGCGGTATCAAAACTTCCCACGTGCGGACATTAAATACAAAGCTAAAGTTGAGGTGTCCCGCCCTTTTCTGCTTATGCCTTGGACAATAGACCTATCAATAGACTATTGCCCCTACAGCAGAGTCACGAAGTTGCCTATTATTTGGAATTTTCCGGGCAAGTGATGTCATAGACTGTCGAGCAAGTGAAGTTGTTTAGACAATTGATTTTGGAAACTGTCTATAAATTTGATTTTTTCGGACAGTTGATATCGGGTACTGTCTAACAATTGGAATTGTCGGGACAAATAATTTTGGAGTCTCTATCAATTGAAGTTGCCCTGACAATTGATTTCAGAGACTGCCCATTAATTGGCATTGTCTGAACAATTGATGTTTGGTGTTTTTCAATAAATGGAGTTGTCCAGACAAATGAGCTCGGAGACTGCCTATCGATTGAAGTTGTGCTGGCAATTGCTTTCGCAGGCTGTCTGTCAAATCGAAGTGCTTGAACAATCGATTTTGGGCGATATACATGAGTTGGACTTGTCGGGGCAACTGCTTTGAGAGACCGTCCATTAATTGGAATTGTCCGGACAATGGGTTTCGGAAGCGATCTACTTTTTGGGATTGTCATGACTTTCGACTTCAAGAGGGCTCTGTTATTTGAAACCTGGCAGTTGAACTACGGTTGATTTGGTCAGCACACAACACAGTACCACCATGCTAGCATTGCCTCTACAACAGGATCGGGAACTTTACTCTATACCCAATCATTTTACAAGGTTCTTTGTTGTTCCATATTACTACTAGTATCAATTCAATAGGGTGTGTCTATTATAATTCAATAACTACTACCGTAGGTACACGGCCATGACATTTATCGAACAATTGATTTCTTTCGCGGCATGTGAAATGAATTGTGCGGACATACTGTAGTTCCATCTACTTTCCAATCGCCGAAGTCCGTTTGGACAATTCCATTTAATTGACAGCACCCGAAATCAGTTGTGCGGACAATTTCAGTTATTAAGCAGCAGCCGAAATCAAATGTTCCGACAAACCCAATTAATAGACAGCTCCCGAAATCGATTGTCTGACCAATTTCAGTTTGTTGACAACACCCGAAATAAGTTGTCTGGACAATTCCAACTATTGGATCAGCACCCGACATCAATTTGCTGAATCATTCCATTTAATTAGCAGTCTCCGCGACCTATTGTTTGGACTATTTCAATTCATAGGCAGCACTAGAAACCTATTGCTCACGCAATTCCAACTAGCAGATGGTCTTCTGAATCAATTGCCGGGACAAATCCAATCGATATAAAATCGCCGAAAACAATTGTCTGGCCAGTTCAATCAATAGGCAATTGCCGAAATCAGTTGTATGGACAATTTCTATCAATAGGCAGTCGCCAAAAACAATTGTCAAGACAAATCCAATCGACACACATCCTCCTGAATCAGTTGTAAACACAATACACAAAAGACTATTGAAATAGTAATCGTCCAGGGTGTGCTTTTCTATGTACATACAGTGTATCATATACCGTACCTCGTACCCTGGTATATAAAATGTCTTGATTTAAGATACCAGGGTATTACGTAAGATATTTTTATTACCTGGTGCCAGGTGAATACTATTCGCCTATTTACTAGTTTTACACACAACCTTGCAACATCTTTTGAGCGCCAATAGTAGGGTTTGGAGCTGCGGACAGCATGTACGTGTGTGTTCTATCGTGGGCCCAGGTGGTGAATGATCGCGCAAGCTTGACGTCCAGCTCGAGCATCGTTTCATCAGGCGACTGTGGTTGAGGGCAGCTCTGAAGAAATGTTTCGAGGCAACTATCGGCTTGCCTTGTGTACCGCATCACACGTGTGGTAAAATAGCACACCCCGTGTACCACTAGGGTGATAATACATCACACCCCCCTGGGACGAGTTTCCGAACTTTTCTTGTCCATAGTAAGGCAGCCGCAACCATAAACATAGTGGCTTTGGAACTATCTCGGGACCTTTCCATAGACTCATCGCTCGGCGTTTTGCGCTCTCCCTATTGTCGAGCAAAGTCATCCGAGGGGGTGTGCTACCCTACCACCCGGGTGATGCAGTATAGCATACTCTTATTATTACGGGGGGCCATAGTAGATAGGACCTACGGTAGCCCAAGAGCCTATACATACCCCTATTTTCACTAACAATATTTGGTCCTATTTACATATGTCAAATAATTTTTGGCAGACCCAGAAAAATCGACCTAAGAATCGAAAAATGCTTGTGGACCGCCTGTTCTAGAAAAAGAGCGTGCAGCGGTTTTAGCATCATATGAATGCATCCGCATATCAGCGTGCTATTCATACGCGCGTGTTGCCCAACTCCTTGCGTGGCAGTTCGGGTCCACCCCCTACCCTCCCTCTGGCTCTCTTAAAGCAAGTTTGTGTACCTGGTAGCAGTTACTATATAAGGTGCTGGTCATTTTTGTTTCGACGCTTTCCCCTTCTCTATTGCCCAAGGGAGTGTTGGTATTGCGGGGGCCATAGTAAAGAGGACCAAATATTGCTAGTAAAAATAGATAAATATAGAGGTTTTTGTGCGAACAGTAGGTCCTATTTACTATGGCCCCCCGTAGTAGTACGTCCGTGCTGTGAGGTACAGCGCTCTCTCTTTGCTGTGACCGGCCGATGGTCGCATGATACCAGGGTATTAACATGCTATCGGAAGTATAATATAAGTATATACAAGGGTCATAATTCCATTGTGGGCTCATCTCATCATATCATATTGTTGTAGAATGGTATACAGTCAGTGTCGCACTTTTAATGTAGTGGTAGCTGGTTTCGACGAGGGCCCTCCGCACTGCATCTGCAGTGGTTCGCGGGGGAACGAACACCGGATATCGAATGTGAAAAACGAGCACCAGGTACCTGGCATCAAAGTTCAACAGCTAACTATGAGACGCGTGTGTTTCTTCCGCACATCTTGCGCGCAACATGCAGGCGCGGCCAACCAATCAGCAACCAACCATTGCAGCACGTCTCTAGGTGGAGCATTGTAGGTGGCATATCGACAGCCAAAAGATACTTCTGGCAGTCAACGGATACCTCCTAAAAGTCAACGGACACCAAGTCAGCAGACGCCTTCTGGCGGTCTACGGACGACGAGTAGTAGCAGCCAACGGATACCACTGGCAGTCAACGGAATCATCTGGCAATACCCAACAGATACCGCTGGCAGTCAACAGGCACTTCCTGGCAGTCAACGGATACATACATCGAGTAGTAGTCAACGGGATACCACGGACAGTCAACGGATAACAGGCACAAGTCGCCGTCGCTTCCTGCAGCATGAGCTCTGTTTCTGATGCAGTCGCGGCAGAGACAGCGCCTCACGGAGGTAACGGCAAGAGGTCGGCAGCAGCAGCAGCCGCCGATATGCCCTCCAGTCCGACACGAAGCGCCTCCTCGGCGTCTTCTGCGCGTGGGTCCCCTGTCAAGCGCAGGAGAGGACCATCCATCACGGGTGTGTGTGTGGGTGGAGTGGCTGGTTGGGTGGGGGGGGCGGAAGGGTGTGGTGGGTCAAAGGATGGGTGGGTGGGTAGGGGCGGTACTCGATATCATGCATGACCGTAGTCGTGTGACCGTAGACCTTCGCATCCCTACGATGTCGGGATGGAGCACGTCGGGTTTGCACTGCACAGGCAGGCATTGCTTGCACAAAAGAGGGGGATCGGTCGGTCTGCACGCTGGATGTCGAAACTGAACGCTGGTGTGGGTGATTTAGCGAGTGTTGGTTTGTTGTTTTTTATTTGGTGCTTTTTGTCGTTGTAGTAGATATCACCTGGTATCGTTTTTGTGAACTCTTCGTGCCTTGACGTATCGATCGAACGACGCACGTGAATCGAACGCCGTGTTTGATCGAACTACATGTTTTGGTAGAACGCCTCAACTCGATAGAACGCCATTGCTGATCGAACTCCTTGCCGCTTGTCGCGTGCGGTTTTCCTCTATCATCGGCGCTTCTCAGTGGATGAGCTGAAAGTGCCCGACCTGAGCTTGGACCAAGTCGGCTACCTGAACCTTACCACGCACTCCGCTAACTTCTTGGCGGACCCCATCGATCTCAAGGTCAGACCCACGTAGATCCGTGCAGAGTCTGCGTGCTAGCGTTGTACTCCCGATCCCCTGCGGAGTAATCCCACGGTAGGGGTTGCATTTTCTGGGCCTAAGGTTTCTGACCAATTGATTTCCTTAAGTGAGGAACTACCCGTTAGGATAAAAAAATTACTCCTCTGTTCAATTTAGGACGAGCGCATACAAGTGCCGGTCGGGTGGCACGAACAAATTTCTTTAAAGTATGGTATCGGGTGAGATATTGAACTCCTATTGTGAGGGGCTCAGGAACTTCTGGTGCACCCCTACTGTAGGATTGCTCTGTGCGTAGATCCTTTGTTCGGTCGTGTGTTTGTTCTGTTAGTTGGCTCGTACGTTTTTTTTTTTTTTTTTTTCTTGTATTGCTTCTTGGCTTTGAAATTGCTTTTCTTTTCTTTTTTCTTTCGTTTTGCTTGGTTTTGTTGGCTGGTTATTTTTTTTTTTGCTTCTCCTTCTTCTTCCAAGCCTGACCCTCGCTTCTTCTTTCACGCCTGGCCCTCGTTTATTCTTTCAAGCCTGACCCTCGCTTTTTCTTTCAAGTATCTATCTGGTAAAGGCATGCGTTTCATGTGTTTCCTTGATTGTTTTCCCCCCCCCTTGCTCGTTTTGTTTTTGTTGGTGTTTGTAACCCACACGCCGCAGTGGGGTGAAGAGGAGGCAGATAACAGAGGGCCCGTGATGGCCACCACCCGCCACCCGACCCAGAGAAATGCTATTGGCGCACATAGCGGAAGCTACTGCGTCTACAAGGTGATGCCCCGATACTATCAATCAGACCACTTTCTTGAAAGAAAACGACGAATCAGAAAACTGCGGGCGCGAAGCACCTTTCTCTCAGATACAATGAATTCCTAGAGACTACACCTTTCGTGTATTGCGGTATTGTGGATAAAATGCTCTTCACCTTTTTCCCTACTGCTGCTGTACGTGTCTTCACCTTGTCCTGCATGGTCCCTATGATACATGTTCACGTATCATCAGTCTGATGGATATTTTTATAAACAGTTTCATCCTGTTAGTACGTATAGTACCAGGTGTGTTCTCAACATTTTCATGTATATTTTTCTTCAACATTTCCTCAACATTAGAGTGTCTGCGCAAAAGAGGAAGGTTGCCGTGTTAGTGGCAATCTGGTGTTTGGGGGGTAACGGGTAGAAACGATAAACCAGTGAAGAAACGAGACTATTTCGGAGGGTTTCCATATCATAAGAAGGGATGTTTGGTACGGGGTTAGAATAGAAAAATAATAGAAGTTCTAGATGATGGATGAGGAAAGATTAGCGCAGTTCAGATGCGTGCAAGCAGCGGTAGAGCGGTGTGAAGCGGGGTTGTCGGTGCAGCGAGTATCCAGGATAGCTAGCTAACGAGCAAGGCCCCACACGAGCTGAATAGAACCGGGCAAGGGACGTCAGGGAGTCGTCAAGTTGTGAGTAGTCGTTGAACCTGTGCGTTGGGAGGGTCGACGAGCGGGATGGTTGAACCTCTTACACGATACAGCAGCAAAACGAGGAGCATGACAATCTTGTGGGAGGCCCGGGCCCAAGGCGGGGGTCGACCCAAGGGGACGGGGCGGCCGGTAACGCGGAGGACGATCCGTCTTTAGCAGGAGGGTCAGCCAACGACAACGACGTTAGCGTGCGAGCAAATAACCTGGGTAGCCGCGGTACGAGTAGGAACGTGCACTTTGAGGGTAGCCAGACAGTACACCAAGGAGCTCACCTGCGCACACGCGGTCGGGTAGAGGGGGTAGGGGGGTATACACGCCGCAGGGTACGGGGCGTGGGAACGGCTCGTATTGGAGCCGCGAGCAGTCCAACTCCATGCAGCATGCCCCATCTCCGCGGCGCAACATTCATTTTTTCCCCCGAATACGAGTTCCAGGGCCCCCCATTGTCGGGTGGAGGGAGTTCGTATCGGCAAAAGGCGGGGGGGGGAGGCGGGATAGCCGCCAGCTCACCTTTAAGGGGCCTTCACAGGCGCCCTGGGGCCCGGGAGGCCCGTCGCCGCCGCAGCAGCTGGGGTGGGTGCACCGCAGCAGCCGCTTATCCGGGGCACGCCACAGCAGCTACAGCAAGAGTAGGCACCACCGCATGAAGGGGTGGGCATACAGGGGGGGGGGAGGGGGAGGACCACCACAGCAGCAGCAGCAGCAGTAGCAGCAGCGGCAAGGGTGTGCATCAGAGCAACGCGGGAAGGGAAGCGCGGGGGGGGGCGGGGGCGGGGGGGGGAGGGGGGGGTGAGGGGTTAGGTTGGGGCGGGGGAGTACCGAACCCGCGACAGCAGCAACAGCGATCAAGCATGCAGCTACATCAGCAGCAGCAGCAGCAGCAGCAGTCAGACCTTGGGGGGTTCGGGGGTGTAGCGAGTGGGAGATAGACGTGTCGGGGTCGCGACAGCAGCAGATGAGGGCACCCGAGGGACAGTGGGGGTGGGCGGGGGAGTAGGCAAGTCCGTGGGATAGGGGAGCACGGAGGTTGCACAGGAAGCCGCAGCACGAAGCAGCCCCGGGGTTGGGGGGACGGCAACAGTACCTCGTTCAGCACCAGGCCGCAATGGGGGGGGGGGGGGGGAAGCATCGAATTTTCCGTCCGGGTTGCAAAGTTTTTTTTTTTGGGGGGGAGGGGTGGGGGTGGGGGGGGCGGGGGGGGCGGGAAAGTTGTAACAAGCCAACCGTAGCAGAGACGATGTGGCGTAAGGGCAACCGCCCAGTAGTCGTCTGGTCGTCACTACGCGCGGATGGGAAACCCCCACCCTTCAACTCGGCGGGTGCCATGGGTACGATCGCGATGAAAGTGATGTGTACAGTAGTACGTACCTGGTAGAGACTACGAGCACGTAACGCCCTGTTCAACGTTTTTTATTAAATACGTCGGTGTAACCATACTAGTGTTGTCCATCCCGCGTTCATCCCGCGTGTTCCTCTCAGGCCTTGGCTGTGGCTTGCGGGAAGCTGGACGCCAACTACCTCCCCAAGCTGGCGGCGACGCGGCCGGTGTGCGAGATCGGCCCCTTCCCGTCATGGTCCGACCCGTCCAAGATAGGGACCATGGACCCCTGGGGTCACCTCGTCACGGATGTGAGCACTAGCGTCAGTAGCTTGAAAGTTTTGGCTAGGGTTGGCGAGGGTGAAGGCTGCTTTGGGTGAGCACTGGGCACAGGGGTGCTACCATATATAGAGATATAAAAACACCTTTCCATGAAACTGTCACTGGGATTGACCGGGTGCCTTAACCCCTTTAGCACCGCAGTCCGGTTTTGGGGACGAATCACTCAAATTCCAAGTAGTTTGTCCCCGAAGCAGGGCTGCGTTCCTGAAAGGGTCAACCCAATATCGCTGGGATGCCACTTCGGAATAGACTAATACTAGAGTTTTTCAGTGTTATTGGTGATATACCAGTAGCTATTTATGTAGACCATAGGCTTTCGGGCTGCCCTATTATTTGTACAACTATGCACCTATATTTAAGGACCTTTCGTACACTAATATTCAATCAAAATGATCCTTATACTTAGGGACAGAGAGGTGAGGTATAGGGCTCCTTGGGTGAGTAAGTAAGTAGCCTCAGAAGGCAAAAGTAGGGGCTATCCCTACCGAAGCATGACTCTACTCCACAGTAGGGTTAGGGTAGGGTGTGAGTAGGGTAAGGTAGGGTAGGGTAGGGTAGGGTAGGGGTTAGGGAATAAGTGAGGTTGAGGTTGACGTTGAGGGGTTGGGGTTCGCGTTAGGATTAGTGGAAGCGTTTGCGTTAGCGGTCACTGTAGCGTTCACTGTAGCGTTAGCATTGGCGTTGGCGTTAGTGTTGACGCTCACTGTATCGTTCGCTTTAGCGCCAGCGTCAGTGTTAACGTTCGCTAGCGTTAGCGTTTGCGTCGCCGTTGGCGTTAGCCTTAGCGGTAGCCTTGGCGTTAACGTTAGCTCTAACGTTAGCGTTAGCGTTAGCGTTAGCGTTAGCATTAGCCTTAGCATTAGCCTTAGCCTTAGCCTTAGCCTTAGCCTTAGCCTTAGCCCTAGCCCTAGCCTTAGCCTTAGCCTTAGCCTTGGCGTTGGCGTTTGCGTCTTCGTCGTTAGCGTTAGCGTTAGCCTTGGCGTTAACGTTAGCGTTAGCGTTGGCGTTAGCCTTAGCCTTAGCCTTAGCCTTAGCCCTAGCCTTAGCCTTAGCCTTAGCCCTAGCCTTAGCCTTAGCGTTGGCGTTAGCGTTGCCTTCGTAGTGACGAGGCCTTTACAATGCCATATTGCGTTCAAACCCTCTCCCCTATTGTCCCGCCTCCTTTCCTTCTCCTCCTCCCTTTCCTTCTCCCTCTCCCCCACAAAAATGTTGAATGCAAAGTAAATATCAAATACCGTGAACGAGGTTCCCACCCGCTTTGCTGCCCTGCTGCCGCCACGTCATCTCCTGGTACGTAATGCTGGCGGGACTACTTGCGGTATAGTGGTGACACGCTTCTTTTTTACTCATCACAGATTTCAATTTATTTATCTTTCAGATGTGTGTGTGTTTGGTTCATGCTCACGCTTATACCCATGCCGGTATTATTAATCGATTCCAGTTTGCAGCTTGTTTTTCTCTTGTTGGTCGCTTTTTTCTTTCTGTGGGTTTGCTCTTCGCTTCGCTTCGTTTGTATTCGTTGTCGTTGTTGTTGTTGTTGTTATTTGAATGGTTTGTCCGTTCGTTTTGGTGTTATGCAGGTGTTTAGCCCGTGGCTCGACAAGGGTTTCGACGTGCGACCGACTATCGCTGTCACCAAGGCGCACATCGACCTCCCCGAGGTTCGAGAGGCCGTGAGGGTGGGAAGGCTCAAGCCCGACGGGAAGGTGCTCAGCAACGAGGGACAAAGCTTCATCACCAAGGTGAGCCACCTGTCATCATCATCGTCATCATAATCGTCGTCATCATCATCATCACCATCATCATCATCACCATCATCGCCGGTTCGCTCGAGGCTCAACTCTATATTTTCGCTACCGACGTCGCTCTGGCTTGATCGCTGGGGTGTGCCGTTTGCACGGTACCAAGTCAACGCAGCGCGCGTATTGATTGATACGGTGCATTGGTGCTATGCTGGGTGACTCAACTCGCTTGTGTCTATCATAGCCCAGTGCGAAAGGTTGAAATGCGTACGTGTATATTTCCAGACCCTTTCGTTCTCGTTTCCGTTAATTATATACCTGGTATACCGTTTCCGATTCCGTGTCCGTTTCCGGTTCCGCTTTCCGTTGCGCTTCCTATTCCGATGTTGTTTCCGATTCCGATTCTCCTTCAGACCCGGTCTTCGATTTTTTTTCCGTTTCCGAATTCGCGTCCGCTTCCGTTTCGTGTTCCCATCGCTCTTCTGGTTCGCTTTCCGTTTCCGGTAATATATCCGTGTCGTGTTCCGATACCAATTGCGTTCCCGTTTTACATGTCGGTCCGTTTAATGATTATTTTCATGATTCGGTGTGTGTTTACGATTTCGTTTCGTAGTATGTTTCGTATTCCATATGCTATAAAAATGTTCCTGTTTCCGTCTCCGCATCGGTTCCCGTTTCTGCTTCCGCTCACGATTTCGCCGATTCCTCTTTCCGTTTCCGATTTCTCTTCTGAGTCCGTTTTCGATTCCGTTTGTGGTGATGTTTCCGTTTCCGGCTTTTCTTCTGATTCCATTTCCGATTCCGTTTCTGTCTCCCCATGCCTCTCCTGATTTAATTCCGATTCCGATTCCTCTTCTATTTCCGGTGCGGCTCCGCTCCGTTTCCGATTCCTCCACTGATTCCCTTTCCGGTTCCGATTATTCTCATAATTCCGTGCCTGTTTCCGATCCATGTGCTGATTCCGTTTCCGTTTCCGTTGCCGATTCCTCTGCTCACTCATCCGTTTCCGATTCCGTTTCCGATTTCGATCCGGTTCCTGCTTCCGTCTTCGTTTTTTTCTGTTACCCAGTGCGCGGTGGAGCCCGTGTGGTACCTGCCGGAGATTGCCAGGCGGTTCGGAGTGGATGAGGTGCAGCTGAGGGAGGCCCTGTTCAAAGAAACCAACATGATGTACCCCGAGCTTGTCACTAGGGGAGACTTGAAGGTACGTATAGGTTGTTGCGGTTGTTGGTTTGGCGGTGATTTCTCTGTCCGTCCCGTTCGTTGTATTTCCTTTTTTTTTCCCCTATGTCCCTCACTTGTATGCCGTAGCTCAGACCATGTCAACCATTGGTTCGCGTATCAGGCTCTTCTCCCGTCCCCACTACGGGGTTCGTGCGCGCTGCTCATAATTCCGTGGATGTTGATGTAGCGAGTCGTTAATGTTGTTGTTGCTGCCGTTGTTGTTGTCGACGGTGATCGAACGGTGCTAGCTCTACGGTAGTCCTAAAGCTGGTGCCTGGTAATGGTCATAGCAGCAGCAATAGCAGTAGCAATAGCTAACACCAACAACAACACAAACAAACAACAGCAACAGTGCTCAAGAAAAGACAACAATGCTAACAGCGCAACAACTATCGTACTGCAACAATACTGACGCCGGAAGAGCACCTTTTGCTATTGATTTGGGCAGGCGTTCCTCCCGCCCATCGGGGGCCTGACGATCTACATCTTCGGGGACCCCGCCTTAATCCCGGATGAAGACGTCCCCTTGACCGTCAGGGTGCACGACGAGTGTAACGGCTCAGACGTTTTCGGAAGGTATATCATACGTGTGCGAGTGAGTGAGTTGTGTTTTTCTTGCAGGGGCGATAGCTTTCGTCCACCGTCGATGACGAGTGGATGGGTTTTCGTTAATTGCATACGAGGGACCTGGTAGTGTTTTGCTGGGGCAATGCACATTTCGTCCGCCGCCGATGACGGGTGGACGCGTTATCGTTTCTTGCGCACGAGGCAGTGTTGGATGTATCGCATCAAAAGTTTCGAAGTATCGAGGTAGTAGTGTTGACTATCGAATGAGAATCGAGCTTGACACGTACGATACACATATTATACTTGTCCCGATATACGATCTCGACTTTTTCATGTTGGTATTTGGTACATGGGGGGTATTTCGTTCATTATCTCCATGAAAAAAACACCGGGGATGCCGGAGGGAGGGAGGGAGGGAGGGAGGGAGGGAGGGAGGGAGAAAACACGTTCGAGGCTACAGTATATATCGAAAGTTCGGCGATTTAAAGTACATCGATACTTTCGGTACGATATCCAACACTAAACAGTATGGTGTACATGGAGGGACACGATTTAAGAGAGCTCGATGTAAGATAAATGCCTGTTGAATAGAGGTCAAATGACTTGGCGCGGCCGTAATGAAAACTCAATAAACACATTCCGGTGTAAGAGAAATACCGATTTCGCTCTTTTAGTACTCCAGTCCCGTTTTGGGGGCAAACTACTCAGAATTTGACGGGTTTGTCCCCAAAACGGGACTGTATTCTCGAGAGGGAACGTGTAAAAAAATGGCTTGACACGGGCATACTGAAAGCAATATAACACCCATGCCGATTTAAGAGAAATACCGGCGTAATATCGAATGGCTTGGCTCGGGCATTCTCAAAACTTAGTGGCACCTATTTGGATTCTTGAGAGGGAACACGGGTCAAGAGAGGTCTACTGGGCCTGACGATCTACAGTCAGACTTCTGTCCGGAACGTATGACAAAGTATTCCTGTATGTGATTGGTCATGAGCCTTGTGCGTGATGCATGGCATGTGGTACCTGGTACCTGGTGTATGATTTGTTGGTGCGTCATTCCTGGTACGTTATACGGTATGAAGACACCAGGCGACATACGGTTGTACTGGTTTTGTGATACGGGTGTATCCTTTTCATTTTCGATACCGCTAAATCGTGATGATGATCCCCCCCAAAAAATTACTCTGATGCATGATACCGGTTACCAAGGTACATGATACCCTTGGTGTGTGATGTATGATACATGATATGTGATGTATGATGTGTGATGTGATATACCTGGCATGATGTGTGATGAGCGTTTTTTTTTTTTTTTTTTCTCGCGTTGGCCAGCGACATCTGCACGTGCCGACCGTACCTGACGCACGCCATTGAAGAGTGCATCCGAACAGCGCAAGACGGCGGGACAGGGGTTTGCATTTACTACCGCAAAGAGGTAAGGTTTCTACTGATATGATTGGTTGTTTTGTGAGCTCTTGATGAGGGGTCCTTTTGAACAGCCCAAGAGGGGGGGGGGGCGGGGGTTGCATTTGCTACCGTTAATAAGTAAGATTTCTACGCAAGCGACTGGTTGGTTGGTTGGTTGGTTTGTGTGTGGTTGATTTTATGTTGGTGAGCTGCTTGATTGGTTGTATATGGTGTGGGATATGTGCCGTATGTGGTGTATGCGCCGCGTGTTCTGTACGTGATTTGTGTGTTGTATGCGATGTTTGTGCTGTATGTGATGCATGCGATGCATGTGATGCAGTATGTATAGTGCACAATGTATGCGTCGCGCGTGGTATGCGTGATGTGTGTGATGTGTGTGATGTATGCGTTGTACGTGCTCTATGCACTGTATGTGTTATATGCGCCGTATGCGCGGATGTGTTGAATGTACCGAAAGTACAGAAGGGTGCCCTATGTGCTGATGTGATATATGTTTCGGGCGTGGTACACGTGATGTATATGGTGTGTGTGATGTATGTGATGTATGCGCTGTATACGCTGTATGTGCTGTATGTGCTGCAAGTGTTGTACGAGTAGAATGTGCTGAAGGCGACGTATGCGCTGCATGTGGTGTATGCAGGGGCGATCTCTGGGGGAAGTGACGAAGTACCTGGTGTACAACATGCGCAAGAGGCAGCAGGGGGGAGACTCTGCGGAGCACTACTTCGACTGCACAGAGCAGGTGCCGCTTCGGCTGCGTGTGCTGTCTGCCTGATTCCTACGTAGACCGCGCACAATTCAACAGCAACATCTGAGTTTTGTTGTTTCGGATGTTGCTTGCCTGCTTGTCTCCTTTCCTAGTGGCAATACACAGTTCAGCAACAAAAAAGTGTCTTTGCTTTTGAAGATGTTGTTTACCTGACTGTCTCTTTTTATGTTTGCTTGTCTGCTTGCTATATACGTGGCAGTCTTGTTGTCTTCTTTTCTGCCTCTAGTTGTACGCTTGCTTTCCTGCTTTTTTCTTAGTCTGCCTGCTTCCTTGGGTGTCTGTTTGCTCATCTGCGTGCTTGTCTTGTTGCGTGTCTGCCCTGCTTGAGTATCTGCTTGCCTATTATCGGCTTGCTCATCTGCTTGTATGTCTGCTTGTCTAACTGCTCTCGCGTGCGTGTTTGCTTACTCATGTTCTTGCTTGCCTACACATACTTTCGTCTACCTTCCTCTCCTGCCTGCTTTTTCATCTGCTTGCTCGTCTGGTCGCCTGCCCGACTGCGCGCACCTGTTTCTCCGTCTGTTTTCGCTTGCCTGTTCGTTTTCGTTCTGCCTTGTGCGGTCCGCTTTCTCGCCCCCTTCTTTCGTCTGCATAGGTGGCGGGAATCCAAGACACGCGGTTTCAGTCGATGATGCCCGATCCACTCCACTGGCTCGGGGTGACTAAAATCCACCGCTTCATTTCCATGAGCGACATGAAGTACGACGCCATTGTTTCGACGGTGAGCCTGCGAGGATCCCTTTCTGGGAGACCGGTCTTTTTCGGCGCGTCAAGGCCTATTTTGTCCTTAATTGTACTGGTTCCAGTGTAGGTTGGGTCGGTCTAGGGGTCAAACCGCGGTTTCGGAAAGTTTATTTAGAGTATCATAGCCGTGCGCTGCTGTCTTTGGTGTGGGGCGGTCAGTTAAGGGGTCAAGCCGCGGTCTAGGACACGGTTTTGTTTCGGGCACGTCAACGCCGTTTTACCGGCATATTGGTTTCAGAGTGGGGGCGGTCAGTCAGGAGGTCAAACCGCGGTCTCCTGGCATCTTTGACGCTAACGGCAGGGCGTCTTTCTTGGTGCCGGGAGAGAGGATGGGACTATTCGTTGCCATCGGGGAGGCGGCGCGCCCTAAATGCAGGAGCCACGACCGTTTTTTCTTTTGCTTCCCTGCAGGTCGTTCGTCTGATCCTGGCCCCAGGGGATTGCTGCCCTTTCCGTCTACAGTTACCCAGTTTTTAATTCGCCGAAAAACGCCACCACAACACACACACCGCGGAGAGGCGCGACCACCCCAGCCGACCTCGGCCCTATGATACTGAAGAAATAGTTAGGTCGGGGGTTAGGTTAGCCCTATAATACTGTTTTTACTGTAGGACGCGTTGTAAGAGAGGGGTAGAGCATTTTTTGGCCGAAAACACTTTGTGACTGACAGGGGCGGGGGTCGGCTTCTCCACCGAAAAATTACAATGCGAACCCAGCCTCATCGCATGTTTAATTCCAATAGGTTTCGCTACAGACCCACTACTTTAGGTCACGTGTTGATTGATTGATTGATTGGTTGGTTGATTGATTGATTGGTTGATTGATTGATTGATCGATTGATCGATTGATTGCTCATCGGATTAAGTGGTGCAGTTTTTTCTTTGAAGCAAGTTCTTGTTTTGGGGCAAGGCACGGCGGCAGATTAGAGCTACTATGCACACGAGTGAGGAGAAGCCTCAGAAATTTGCAGGTACGCCCACCCCTGCCTTATGTATAGCATGTTCGTCCGGGGCCGACTTGCAAGATTAAAAATTGACCACGAACGACCCGCTGCAGGAGGTTATTTGCCAGTCGCTCCTGCACTTAGGGCGAGAGCCATCGGGGGTCACCGGATGAGCTTCGAGTGTCGGCCCCCTCCGACAGATAGTTGATTCCCACTTCATGGTCTATACATCACTCAGGGCTGATCCGTATGATCTGTATGATCTTTATGATCTGTGCGATCTGTATGATCTGTACCACTGTGTCCCGATGTGCACGGAAAGTTTATCCATGAGCATTCAATGCAAACGGGTCTCGTATCTAGGGGCAGAGTGGTATGAACTGTATGATCTATTGATAGCTCATGCTGGTGGGAGCCGTATAGTCTAGATGATATGTGACATTTTTTCGGCTTTGGATCTGTACTTGCGCAGATCATGCACAGCGTATCGAAAGGGCAGATTCTGTAGAGGATCTGTCTGCGTATGGAGTATTGCGGGTGGGAATGAGTGATGGAGGGGGTAGGGGTGGAATTGGAGGGTAGGACGGAGTTCGAAGTAACAGCGGGTTGTGGTATACATAGCTCTCTGCCTTTCCGTACCTAGCTCTGACTTGACGTGTCTTTGTGTTCCTTCCTGTGCCTTACGTCCGCACCTTTCTTGTGTCTTGCTTTACGATCATGGGCGTTGCTGTACCTTTCTGTGCCTTGATGTACCTCTGGAGTGCCTTGATGTACCTCTGGAGTGCCTTGATGTACCTTTGGAGTGCCTTGATGTACCTTTGGAGTACCTTGATGTACCTTTGGAGTGCCTTGATGTACCTTTGGAGTACCTTGATGTACCTTTGGAGTGCCTTGATGTACCTTTGGAGTGTCTTGATGTACCTTTGGAGTACCTTGATGTACCTTTGGAGTGCCTTGATGTACCTTTGGAGTACCTTGATGTACCTTTGGAGTGCCTTGATGTACCTTTGGAGTGCCTTGATGTACCTTTGGAGTGCCTTGATGTACCTTTGGAGTGCCTTGGTGTGCCTTGCTGCACTTCTGCTTCACCTTGGAGCACCTTGCTTGCTGTACGCACCTCATCGTACTTACTCGGTGCACTTACCCTAGGCTGTGTGCTGTGGTATTGTCGTGCTGACATGCCGCCTTCCCTCGTTTTCGCTACCTACAGGGCATCAAGATCGTTGAGCGCGTTGAGATCCCGCCGGACCTGGTCCCCAAGGACGCGCAGGTATAATACCCGAAAATTAATTCGTAATCCGTACACTTCGTATACGTTTGTTGGTGTTGATGTTGGTGATGGTGGTGTTGGTGCTACTGGTGATGGTGATGGTGGTGGTGATGGTGGTGTGGTGGTGGTGGTGATGGTGGTGATGATGGTGTACGTCTTGGTGGTGGTGTTGGTGGTTGTTGGTGGTGTGTGTGGGTCGTGGTGGTGGGTCGTGTTGGTGTTGGTGGTGTTGTTGCTGTTGTGTTCCATGCTTTGCGGATTAGTTCCTCCTTGATCCCTCCTCCCTGTGTGGACATGTTTTGTGGTCTTCACTTGTCCCTGATGACAGGTGGAGATAACGGCCAAGGTCTTCGGCGGGTACCATGGCGGATCTGGCTACAGCAACGTGAGTTATTTGGTTTGTTGCAGCCCTCGCTGCAGGGGGTTAATCGTATAATCTGCATGGTCTAGCACCTGTTTCCTGGGTTTGACCTGTACCGCACAGATCCTGCACGACGTATCACAACAGCAGGTTGAGGATCTAGATGATCTATCTGTACGTGTTATGTCCGACCTGTGGAACATTTCTGTTTTTCGTTTGGCGACAGGTTACGGAGGAGACGCTGAAGACAACGATGGGCAGAGGCTACGACTACGCTAACGAGAGCGGGGAAAACGGAAAGGGAGACGCACCCGAAGAGACCAACAAGGACAATGGCAACACCAAGGGCGTAGAAAAGGCAGCGGAGGGTACCTAGGAGGCGTTCTTACTTCACACTAGCGATGCAAGAGGGGGCGGAGGGGGGGGGAGGAGGGGAGGGAGCTTTTTACAAAGGAGGAGGCGGGGAGGGGGGGTACACTTATACCATGCATGGCCGTAGCCGTATTGCCATGAACCCACGCATCCGTACAATGCCGGGACGGAGCATGTCGGAATTTCACCGACCAGGAAGACATTGTTTGCACCAAGCGCCAAGCAAAACGCGTGGTGTGTTCGGCGTTTTTGCGAGTCGCACGAAAGAAGGGACGGAATGGCGGCAAAGGCTGACGGCAGAAGCGAAGGCGACAACAGTGAAACCAGCGACGAGAAACTGCCGAGGGGTAGCTGGCAGGCTAGTCCGATTCCCTGTTTCGGGACGTTCCTGTCCAAGGCCGCTCCTGAGACAACTGATGTGGTTCGATCAGGCGCGACCGGAGAGACGGGGGGATATGGGGGAGGGACGGGGACGGAGGGGAAGGAGGGGGGAGTGCGGCTTCCCGTGCAATAGCGGGAAGAAAAATACTTATCCTGTGGTGTTTTTTTAGACATGAAATCATATCTCCGTTGAGGGTGTAACCGATCAGAATATTCTCGCCGAGGCGCAAAAGCGCGTTTTCGTGTTTTTTGGCGAGGACAGAGCAGAGTGGGTACCATTGCGCGGGCTTCGAGACTTTTTTAAAAAAAGGCGTTTTTTTCTGTGGGGATAGCAGCAGTCCCCACGGAGGAGAATGCTCCAGTAGTAGTGGTGCTGTAGTTTTCAAGAGGCGAGCACATGTGAATCGGAAGGAGTGAAACGTCCTCCCCGGAAACAGTGCTGCCGCTTTGGTTCTCCAATACGCAAAAATGGCTTGATTCCGGCAGGGGCAGATGTCCTCGCCGAGGAGAGCACGATTTTATTGTGCATTTTCGAGACGTGGAAGGCGTTTTTAGGCTGTGCTCGTGATGGTAGGTGGTGGTGGTGGTGGTGGTGGTGGTGGTGGTTGGGGGGGGGGTCACGCGCAGGTTGTAACCTACTAGACCTGTCTCGATGTGTTGAGGCATGGCCTGTTCGAAATGTACAGCAACAGGTGCAGTATTTTGTTTTGTTTTGTTTTTTATTGATGCTGTTTCACTCGGTGTGAATACTTTTAGCTCGTCGATGTACCTATTCTGTCTGCTGCGTGATCGGGACCGTTTCAATCGTCGATCAGGACCCCTGCGATCAACGGTTCCAGGTCATCGGTCGAGATCCTTTCGACCACGCGTCGGAACCCTTTCGATCGCCGATCGGGACCCTCTCGATTACCGAACGGGACCTTTTCGAATACGGAACGAGACCTTTCGATCACCAATTCAGGCCCTTTCGACAATCAATCGAGGCCCTTTCGATCACCGATCGGGACCCTTCCGATCGTCGGTCGGGACCCTCTCGATTACCGAACGGGACTTTTTCGAATACGGAACGAGACCTTTTCGATCACCAAGTCAGGCCCTTTCGACAATCAATCGAGGCCCTTTCGATCACCGATCGGGACCCTTCCGATCGTCGGTCGGGACCCTCTCGATTACCGAACGGGACCTTTTCGAATACGGAACGAGACCTTTTCGATCACCAAGTCAGGCCCTTTCGACAACCAATCGAGGCCCTTTCGATCACCGATCGGGACCCTTTCGATCGTCGGTCGAGGGGGACCCTTTCTCGGGCGTGCGTCACTCCCCCGGTCGCCATCGCTCAGACTAGAACTTACCTGAAGCTTTGGTTGTTTTGTGTGCGCGTTGAAATCGAATGGAGGTCCTCTGCCACGAGCGTTTGCACACCTCGCGCCTCGCCTTGGTGATCTAGATGATTCAGGAAGATAGGGTCCCTGATCTGTGATACTGCTGCGGTGGTATCAGGTTGTGATTTATCTGTTGATAGTTCTTGCTGTCGGCTGGGACCGGGAGTGGAAGCCCTATCTGCAATAAATACGACGCCGTGTTTCCTTGTTGGGAGTTTGACAACGCCGGCAGGTTGTCCGCTTCGCAGTATGTTGTTCGGCGTGAGGTGCATCCGGTCAGTCTGCAGTGGTTCTTCGAACGATTGGAGCTTCGCCCGCCCTGTGATTGAGCTGACTGAAGAAGGCCGCCCTTGACAATCGCGGGCATGATTGATACCTGGTAGCTCATACTACTGCCTGTAGCACGCGTAAAGTACACTGCACCTTTGGAAGCAGTGTATCTTACCCCTCTGGATGGAAATATAAGAAACGATTGGTAGTCATATTAATGTACAAACGTTCCTTATTTTCACGTCCATAGTAGGATGGTGCAGCGTTGGCACACCCACCAGTAAAGTAACGCATGGAAACTATGATGGTAAATTATGCGTAGGTCCACGTGGTGAGTAGAATAGGCGAGTTATACTGCTGGCAACTGGTTATACCAGCTATTATATCGTACACTAGGCACCAGGCAAATACTCGTACAGGAGTATACGATATGGAAATTTCGAGGGATGCCTTATAATAGTAGTTTGTATACTCTGGAGGGTACCCCGGTACCTACCCAGGAATGCCCTGTATCGACCAGGTTTTGGCGCTCGGTATGCCAGAGTATATGCATGCCGTACGACTTTAAGTCTACCCTCGGGAAAATGCCCACCATCATGTCCTTGAATACATAGGGGCCGTTTTCATTTAAAATTAGTATACAATAGGTGCTTATATTTAGGTATATAGTGGTATGCTTTAGTTATGGTAGCTCTGGTACGAAGTTTTTTTTTTGTGGGATTTGGGTAGTCTACAACCGATCGATGTAGACGTCTGACACCACCCCTGCTGGCTCCGGCTCCGGCTGACGGTCGACGGTTAAAAAAAACTCCGGTGAAAAGTTCGAGGAGAGCGTGAATGTGATGGTAAAAAAATCAAGAAGGGATGAAAATAAATGGACGAGCAGACATCCCGTGCCCGCCGTTTCCCGCATGGTCAATCGTTTATGAAACGTCTGCCGAATGCACTCTGCGCGATAAAAATCGAGGCATGTACCTCCTGTGTGACACATGACTTTTTATTGTTGGTGTCCAGAGACTCGTCGAGAGGTTAGTCAAGCGGGGGAAGAAACTGCTGTTTGCATTTCCGTGCTCTCCTCGTGCGAGAGTCGAAGAAAAAAGTCGACCCGAAAATCAAACCACCCCCCTGCGCACCCTGTAAAAAAATAGCACCTCCCTGCTTTATATACCGTACTCAGTACCCGGTAGTTTTTTTTGCTTGGTCATCTCTTTCATTCCCCAGCGTGACGTATTACGCGGGACATATTAACAGTGATCCGGACCCATCACGCAAACAAAAACCTACATATTCCGGTATTTTTACCAAGAATATATATTTGGTTATGATTACTATTACGGGGGACCATAGTTAGTAGGACCAAATTTTGTTAGTAAAAATGGCTAAATATATACCTGGTAGGTTTTTATGTATACCATAGGCCCTATTAACTACGCCACCCCGTAGTATTAATACCTGTGGTATGTATTATCATCTCCCCCCGTAATAAACGAACATTTCACAACCAACCTCGGGGCAACTCCATCCAGTAGAGGAGGTTTTTGACCACTTTTTTCGAGATCTAGTCTTTCTGAATGGCTCAGTCAGGATTAGGGTTGCTCTGATTGGCTCAGGGTCAGGATTAGGGTTGCTCTGATTGGCTCAGGGTCAGGATTAGGGTTGCTCTGATTGGCTTAGGGTCAGGATTAGGGTTGCTCTGATTGGCCCTGGGTCAGGATTAGGGTTGCTCTGATTGGCTCAGGGTCAGGATTAGGGTTGCTCTGATTGGCTCAGGGTCAGGATTAGGGTTGCTCTGATTGGCTCAGGGTCAGGATTGGGGTTGCTCTGATTGGCCCTGGATCAGGATTAGGGTTGCTCTGATTGGCTCAGGCTTAGGGTAAGTTCTATTCGTCCCGTAGACTGTGCTTTGTGTCAACCACATTCTCGAATAGGTGGCATGCCACCCCCTCGGCAAATCATCGATCCCCACTTCTTGACCTTCAACACTATATAATTCGTACATATTTCAAGGCAGATAGATACATACATTCCTGATATTTATGATGTGCATGACCTTATTTACGGTGGACCATGGTAAATAGGACCAAATATTGCTAGTAAAAGTAGCCAAATATATATATATATATACCTGGTATAGGTTTTTGTCTGCACCGTAGGTTCTATTTCATATGGTCCCCCGTAGTATGATATTTTTTTCCCTGGGTTAGATCTGCACTACTATGCAGATCCCGTGCAACCTCTCGCAACTGCAGCAGAGGAGCTAGATGATCTACAGCAGCAGTAGATAGATACCTGGTAGATATATCATGATCTGTCCTATACAGTCAGTAGCTGTGGAGCGTTTATACTGGTACCCAGGTAACTCTTTTGCGACGACAGATAGAAAAGTTGACCATAAAAAATGACGATTGCAGCAAAAGGCCACCACTGCTGCGTGAAAGGGGGGCGATACATCTTGATTGGTGTCCCGGTGGCAACGCACGCAATCGTACGATACGGGGGCGCAGCACGATCCTACTGCCTAACGTCTACAGTTGTAGTACCGTATAAACGTATTGCTGGGCGCTCACTCACGCTGTGCTCGTAGAAGGCCCATTCAATGGTTGGTAGCACCAAACTTGTCAACAACCATTATTGTTGCGGTCAGTATGTTCCAACACTTTATACCCCAGGGGGTTAACAGCCAAACGGTTCTGTTCATGCGCAAGGCAACAAAAAAAAAATCCCGGCTCGGATATTGTACCGAAGTTCGTGTAGAAACACCCACCTTCCCCACGTAAGAAAACCTATGATAGCATACCACATCATTATTAACGCAACAAACAACAACAGCAGCAGCAGGTGTCCTGTCCTCCGCCAGTATGACGTCATGAGTATTATTAACGCGTCCACCGTCGTCCTGTACGCGTACAACACCGTCATGATTCATGGAAATATGTGTCCTGCCCTGTGTACCAGCACAACATTACGTTGCACGCGAGAGAACTACACCGGCAGCCACAACAACGAGCAAACATCGACAACACACTTCGGGAGTCGCGAGCAGAGAAACAAAAACACCAGAGTACGTCAAGTACATACGTGGCGGTTGGAATTTACCGTACACACCACAGGCACTGCTATACCTTGTTTCGGAGGCTGGACACTTTCTCGAAGACCTTCGCCAAGCCTACTGTAGTGCGAGGAGCGGCAGAGGGGGGGGGTGTGCACTCGATAGGATATATGTACTCGACCTCATGCATGGCCGTAGTCGTATGACCATAGACCCTCGCATCCCTACAATGCCGGGACGGAGCGTGTCGGGTTTTCACCGACCAGGCAGATTGCTCGCACTAAGCGCTAAGCGCCTTGAGGTGCCTGGCGAGTCGCATGAAGGGCGAGCTGCATCCTACTAAGAACCTCTTTTGAGGCGGACTTGCATATATATATATATATGGATGACAGCTTCAATGAGGTGATTTAATTTCCGGTGTAGACATTTCCAGAGACAGCAATGGGAGTACTATGTAACTGCCTCTTGGGTGCCTTATCATAAACACCACGTGATACGATTATTCCCACGTGTGCGGAGTAACGCAGAGGGGAGAGATGTACTCGATCTCATGCATGGCCGTAGTCGTATGACCATAGACCCTCGCATCCCTACAATGCCGGGACGGAGGGCATACCGCAAAACACGCCAGCGATAACCCCCCTCCTCCTCTGACACATATAAACGGCGATGGCCCCAGCAACGTGGATCGTCCAAAACGCCGAGCGACGCGTCTATGGAATTAAATATATCGACGGCATCTTATTCCCGAAGACCTCATTTTCGTTGCGTGAGCGCCCCCCTTAAGGCATGTTTTGGAGTAAATCGGTTCTGCAAGCATATCCCACCGGGTGTGTTATCTTATCACCCCCCTGTGATAGGGCAACTGCTGTCTGGGGCCCCCAGACACCACACCCCCCCTCTATACCAGCCCAGCCTCCGAAAACGACACACATATACGTGGGGGGCGGGGGCACTCACATCATGCCATGGCCGTAGTCATATAGGCGTGCGGGGGTGGGGGAGGGGGGGAGGGTACTAATTTGTTGCTTGCCTCCGCATTTGACCAGTGACCACGCACCCTTTTTAAGACGGAGAAAGGGGGGGGGGGGGGGGGTAGGGACAAGCCTCGAAAAAATGGGATACTTCTGACAGACACCTCGAGAAAGCTACGAGGGTAGCTGTAGTTTATATACAGAGGGCGCCTTCGAACGAGAACGGCGATCGAAAGCCTACTGCTGAAGGTGTTGCAGTACCTAGAAGAGCAGATACGTAGGGAGGGCCGGCGCTCCACCTCTCTGCTTTTCCCCGAGGTCAGCAGTCGCCCACCACCGTGGCATGGGGATGATTCGAGTCTAGTGCAGCTACAGCAGCTACAAAAACGCCTCCAGCCAAAAACAAAAACGCCGAAAAACAATAAAAAAAAAGCGAAAAAGAAAGGAGGAAAAAAAAGACAATCTTACCCAAATAATGTCTCCATGGATGCCCCCCCTCCCCTCCAAAAATAGGCAAACAAAAAAAGAAGAATGCTGGTGTGCCGTTTGCTGAAAACCTGCGTACTTCTTTCTTGCCATCTGCTTACCGGGTGGTAGGAACGACAACGAGCAAGAAGCAGCAGAAGCGCACGAAAACTTGGGGAAAAAGCAAACCTTGTGCAGTCATGCGGTGGAGAGTACCATTATACATAGTAGCGCGAGACATAGCATGCAACAGCAGCAGCAGCAGCAGCAGCAGCAGCAGCAGCAGAGCAGAGTAGACTTACCGCACAAACAACGTCCTGCGCGCGCGAAAACGATGTCGGCCCACTGCATTGCAGCGGGGTGATTGGGGAAGAACGGATTATTCTTCCAAGAGAAATCTCGACCACCAGGGGAAGGCGTGCATCACATGGGGAAAAGGGGTTGCTACAAAACCCCCCACCGCCATCCTTCTCCCAGACCTATAAAAAGAGACAGATACAAAGATAACTCGTTCACGCCTCTCAAGCTGACCCAGCTTTCCCTTGCTACCCCCCCCCCCCCCCCCCATCCTCTCCCCCCCATCCGCCCATCCACCCTCCGCCCCTCCCACCCCGCAAAATCAGCACTTTTTGTCTATTAACCCTACCCAGCCAACGAAAGCAACCTCTTTTCTCGAGTCTAGTAGAACGATCCTTCAAGGAGTTCCAGCAACGTCGACGAAGGCATCGCCGCCGGGAGAGGGGTCGGCGCTGTTTCCTCCCCCTGCATCCACAGACATGGTGTAGTCGTAGTCTATAGTGGGCACCACCGATTGGATGAACTTCAGAAAGATGAACAGGTACTGGTCTACCCTCGCCTCTCGCCCGCCCTTGGTAAGGTTTTCCAGCATTATCTTCATCGTGGAGGCGTGCTGCTCGAATGGGGCGGGGGGGGACGGTTATTTATTTGTTGCGCGCATTAGTCATTCGACCATTGACAACGCATCACTTCCGAGACGGAGCACGGGGCGGTGACGGTTACAAAAACACAACACAAAAATATATTGGCAAAGGCGTGTTGATCCAGGGGGAGGGGAGGGGAGGGAGTGACGGTTACAAAACACAACACGAACATATATTGGTAAAGACGTGTTTCCTTGGTCAAGTTTTCCAGCACTAGCTTTGTCGTGGAAGCGTGCTGCTGGAAGGGGTAACAGTTACGAAACCCAACACAACAATAAGCTTGTAAAGGCGTGTTTCCTCGGTCAGGTGTTCCAGCATTATCTTCGTGGTGGAGGCGTGTTGATCGAAGGATAGGCGACCGTTACACTTTTCCTGAAAAAAAAAAAACTATGCACGAGAAAAAAAAACGTACAGGTGTGTGAACCCTTGCCTCAACCTTGCCCGAAGCTTGACCTACTGTAATTACACAGTGAGTTTTAGACTCAAAAATCCGAAACATCGTCCCAACGTCGCGGTACATAGCCGTGCATCATCACCGGGGCAGAAATCTTGCTCAAACTTTACCCACACTCTACAAGTGATACAGCAGTGATACGTCTTGCAGAAAAAAGAAAGCGTGCGAAAAGCGTCACCCGTTCGCCGAAAAATGGCAAAACAATGTGCGCAGGACGTCAACGTAGGGGCTAGAGAAGACTCTACGCGTAGGAGATACCAGTTCCGATGGAGGCGTTTCTCCTGATTGGCGGATTGGTATAGAACAAATACGGACGCGTTCTACGATAGAGGTAGCACATTTCCGCTAAAAAAATATCTGGATGTCGGGGCTCCTTAATACAAAATCGTCGGAATGTCAAAATTTTCTTTCGAAGAATGACGTAATTGTATACATGGGCCATGGGATTATTCATCGGGATTCAATTTGATTTTTTGTTGAAGTCAGTTTTCGAGAGAGCTGTGGAGCTCCTCAAGTGAGGAGCCTCAGAAAAAATAGAGTGAACCTCTTTCGTAGGAAGTCGCTACGCCCATACCCGGCCTTAAGTTACGCAATCGTTACAATCACCCTACAAAGCGTTGCACCAACAGTACACCAGGGGAGAACAGAATCTTCCACGAAAATCTTGCCACCCGTATTCTACAACTGATTCAACAGCGATGCGTGTCACACAAGAAAAAAAAATGCGCGAAACGCGTCAGGCGTTCGGATTGAAAAAAAAAGTACTGTAGCAAAAATGTGCGCCCGGCAACAAAAAAAGGCGTGAAAAGCGTCAGGCGTTCGGACTAAAAAACAAACTGTAGTCAAATGTGCGCACGGCAACCACGACGTCTCGCAACTGCAACGTATCAAACGTAGGGGATGAAAATGAAGTGACACGGGGTTTCAGTACTATTTAGTGGCGATATAGAGTCGGGACTAGGGAATGGGTGAGCCTTTCTGGAGGTTGTCCCACAGGGAGACAGACTGCAGGCCAATGCGGTAAGAGGGGATGACGCAAACAGTGATACCTGCTACAAGACGGTTGTTGAACTACAGTAACAATACCGTGGTACGTAGAGAAGGCCAGTGCCGAAGAGCACTGTATGATCGGACAGAGAGCCGATTAGTTGGGGACGACAGTAGTCGAGTGCGAGTCAGATGGGCATTCTTTGCAGCGTCCGTGTCGTAAACCCGGAGATCACCGATCGACAGCTGGGAGGGAGAATGCGGGTAGTTTCACGCAGAGGGACGTCATTGAGAGACCCCTGCTATGTATATAACTAATGTCTACTGTATCGGTCGACAGACGGCTTCGCCATCCGATGCCTCTCTGTTCAGTGCTGGATTCTACTTCGCGTTACGCCAGAATTTAATGAACCAAAAATCTTCTTCCTGGATCACTGTCTCTGTCTACTCCGACATATCTTAACTCTGAAGGCATACTTCTTCAGCCCATCAGCAAATAAGACTTACCAACGTCTCCCTCTCCTAAGATAAATGGCAGTGGTTTCCAGTATATAATGAGGCGTACACCCCTGGTTAACATAGCCCGAAATATTCCCAAACCTGGTTCTATCTGCACAATCGGTATATTAGCCTTTGCATTGCACTATTACGGGGGACAATTGTTAATAGGACCAAATATTGTTGGTAAAAAAAGCGAAATGTATAGGTTTTGTGTGCACCGTAGGTCCTATTTAATATGGTTCCTCGTAATATTAATAGCCGTACACAGCAGCAGAGCCCAAAACGCTGCGCTAACCTTCCCCTCACCATGGCCTCACCGTAAATTCACAGGCCTTTTCTTACACATTTCGTTGAGGTCAAACCTTACCCATATCTTGCTCGAATCATGGCCTTACCATACTTATAGAGCACATTTGCAGTGGGAACCCAACGTTGGCGTTACCTTGCAAGGGTGGACCGAGGCGTGGTGGGAGGAGAGGTGGGGGTGTGGCTCCATGGTCACGGTTTGCCTGGCGTAGTCCTGCATGACATCCTCGAACACCTCCTCCGTAGTCAGCGGCTGCCCCGACTGATAACACGCGCGATGCAGCAACATCACAAACACACACAACACAAAACATCAATAGAAACATATAAAAAAACGTAAAAACGAACAAAAGTACAAAGAGTACGCATGCATATACTTCGTACAAACACACAAAACCACGAAATACAAAAATACAAAAAACTACCGCGTACGTGTCAGGTACAAAAAAAAACCCGAAAATACTACGACAACAGAAAACCAAGAAAAAACACAACAATACGAAACACACTATTACGGGGGACCATAGTTAACAGGACCTATGGTACGCATAAAAACCTATATGTTTAACCATTTTTACTAACAATATTTGGTCCTGTTAACTATGCCCCCCCGTAATACCTGGAATTTAATACCTGGTAGAGACAACTAAAACATCTTAAAAAATCCTGCATGACACCCTCCAACACCTCCGCGCGTAGAACCATGACAAATAAGCACAAAACACACACCCGCTCAGAAACAAAAACACAACAACACGGCAAGATAAACGAAAAAAATATGTATGTTAAAACCCGCTAACCAAAAAAAAAAACAGCAACAAAAAACATACATCACACAAGGCGCGGGTATACTGTACGTGAAGTGAACCACTGTAGCTATAATACACCACTCTGACTAGCAATATAATATACATTTGACGCTCACATCTGAATGAAAACGGGTACTACATTACAGGTCAGAGGTGCGTGGTATGACAAGTTGACCTTGCGTCGAGCAAAAACAAAAATCAAGAAAACAACAAAAAAAAAAACTTCCGACAAGTACATTTTCTGCGAAATTTGGGGACGAAAAAAAGACGAGGGAGGCACGCATGCGAAACATCGGATCGATTCTTAAGGAGCGGAGGGCCTGGCAAGAAATGTATGCGGTGTATTCATATCGCACGGTCTTCGCGCCGTAATGAAACCAGTATGTTTCCTGGGACACACGAATTTCCAAGAATTTTCCAGGGCAGTTCACGGGTCACCGGTCGGGTCAGGAGGTCTTCGAAATCTCACGGGTCAGCTCGGGCGGGGCGGTTGGATTGGGTCGGGTTGCGGGTTGGGGGTTGGGTCGGGTCGGGTTAAGTCTTCACAGTTTCCCGCGTCCAGAGGGGTCGAGTCGGGTGACCCGACCCGACCAAACCCGCGAGTTTTGGCCCGACCCGTGAACAGCCCCGGAAATTTCGAGGAAATTTCGAGAAAATTCGTCCTCACGCAACCTGCTAAATGCCTCCTCGCGCGCTCTACGGTAGCCCCCGCCCGACCATCGCCGAACGATGGCAAACCTCGAAAGAGCAAACACACAAATCGTAAAGGCGTGTGTCTCTGCAGAACCCCTGTGCCGCCGACGCTTTCCGCCGCCATCTTGTCCCCCAAGTATCTCGCCCCTACAGTACCATTTCTTGTCGTGTCTCGCCTTTTCTATTCTTATACCAGGTACTTAGTACTCGTATGGTATTTATCTTGGTATTTCTTTCCTCCCCTTGCACTCGATTGTCGCGTCTTGTGTTGTACTGTGTTGTGCTATCTTTGGCGTCATGACCTTGTTTTGTCTTCTTGTCTGGCCTTGCACTAGGTTGTCTCGCCTTGTCTGCTCTCATGCATTTTCTTGTCCTGTGTTGTTTGGTCTTGTCTTGTCCTGCACCTATTTATTTTCTGTCTTTTTATGTTTTTTAGGCTTGTCACTATTTTTGTTACTGGTCTCATGCAGTAGTTGTCGCTTTCCTTTTCGTTTTATCATCTCCTCACCTCGTCGTATCCGAACAGCCACATCCTGGGAGTCTGGTGGTGCTTGTCGTACGTGATGCTCAGGTCGTACGTTCGGGTGGGGAGGATGGAATCCTCCGGCTCCTGTGCAGTCAAGTACGAGCCTCCCACTTGCACGGTGGCCTTGCAAAGCAAGCAGGCAAAAAAGAAGAGCGGTGGTTGTAGAATTTAAATTACACCAAGGGTGCGTTTACTCAGAGTTGGGTGACGCTCCGAGGGGGGCGTTTGTTGCTTGCCTTAGTCCTTTGACCATTGAGGGGGGGGGGGGGGGGGGGGGGGGGGGGGGGGTACCAGAAACCTATTGCCTAGCTGCGCCTCGCCCCAAGACCTCCTACTAATAGTCACGCCCTCCTCCCTAAGTGTAATCGCCTTTCGTGGCAAGAATGCACACGTGCTGTTGGACAGATCATGATCTAGATCATCTAGATCATCTAGTTCTTCACCTGCCATTGTACGAGGTTGTGCAGGATCTGTGTGTACTACAGATCCTGCCCAACAAGTGTGAGCTAGATCGTGCAGGCCATACGGCTCCCACCCGGCAAAAACGAGCTCAATCATACAGTTCATACAGATCATACAGTTCAT